>NW_004624749.1:8703476-8748426 GCF_000247695.1 Heterocephalus glaber
GAATTTAATAAAAAAAAAAAGACTTGTTCTAGAAGCTTAAAAAGTAGTAAGAATTAAAAATATTCCCTCTCCTAGAATGGTCAGGTGGACTATATATGTGGGGCTTATTCCAGAAATAAAATATAAAACAGAAATAGAATATACAAAAAGTGCATTTGAAAACAGTGAATTATCTAAATTTTTCCAAATTGTTGAAAGAATGATAAGTTATATATTTTTATAAATTTAATTTATTTTGAATCTGGTAATATATGGCTCCATTTCTTTTTATTTTCCTGAAGAGACTAGATCTTATAATTAAAATTTCTCTTTTTAACAATTGCCTCAGATTTATTTATCTTATTAAATGGCTTTTTTTGCTTTAGCCTATAGTTTGCTTGGTTTTTCTATACTTGATCTTATCCAAAAGACCAAGAAGCAATTGCTTTGATTTTTCTAACCTTAATATCACAATAAATTTGTATTAATCGGTTAGTTTTTGTTTGATACCAAAAGCATTTTATGCCATAAATTCGTGTCTAATTAGAACTATGGCAACATTCCATGTGTTTCCATATATGTGGAGTTTTTTGTAGCTATTCATTAAATATTTTGTAACCACCATTCCCCCTACACTTCCAGCTTGCATTATTTTTGTATCTTTCTATTTATAAAGAAAGATAAGTTTTTATAAGTATGTGTTTATATTTTTGTTATTACTTTATTAGTTTATTGCACAGTTGTCAGAGAATATGTGAGAAAATGTGCTTTTGGGTAACTTGATGCTTGTTTGTACCTAATATAACCATATTTACATTGTCTGTAATCACTTAAAAACATGTAGTATAATTTTGTATTATGTCACATTAAATTAGTTGCATGATTTAAGTCTTATATCCTCATTAATTTTTGGCCTATAATCTATGAAGAACTCACAAAATTGTTCAAAATATCTTACTGCAGTTGTAATTTTGTGCATACATTTTCACAGGCATTATGGTCTTCTATGATGTCTTGTCATTATTTTTTAAAAGAAGAAAAAAAGTGCCTCTTGATTTTGTTACCTGCTTTTTTGCTTTCAAATGTCCTCTATCTGCTATTAATACAGAGCCAATTTTCCTTAATGAATTTTATCTATTTTCATAAGGGGTATTCCTGACCCCTTCTTGTTATTACAGTATTTTCATTTCATTTACTTCTCCCTTTAATTTTATTTTTTTCTATTTTTGGTAATATAAACAATGGTTTATTTGTTTGATTTCCTTCCAGAGATTTAGAAGTTATAAACCCTGTTTCAACTATACTATCAGAAGCTCTTTCTTTTTTCTCTCCTGATTTTTTTTTTCAGGGCTGTACATCAGACCCAGGGTCTCACATATAAGCTAAGCAAATGCTCTACCACTGAGCTGCACACCCGGCCCCTGCTACTTCTAGGCACACTTCTGACCTGGAGTTTTGCTACTGATTCCAGCCCATACCAAGAAACCCATGTCAGACCTCTGCTCTGTTTGAGGCAGCTAGGCAAGGTGATTTTAGATGTTATTATTTCAAAGCTGAAAAATCAGATTTGGAATGGGTGCTTGCTGCCCATCTCCTTTGTGACCTAATCTTGCTCCTGTAACTGGGACAGTGAACTTTCCTTGAGAACCTCCTTTTACAACTTATTGAAGCATATTTTTCTCTATGGAAGGAAAACTGAGAGCTTTCTTAGATGCATTCTTCAAATCCAGCTCCATAGCACAAAATCAAACTTGAATTTCTGTAAGTTTCTGAAATGCAACCAGCACTAGTTTCTCTCCACTTCCTCCCTTTTTCTTGTCCTCTGCTCACAAGAGTTGGACCCCATGGAGGAGGAGCTGGTGTTTTGTGTTCAAGGTGCTCTTGACCCAGTTCACCCTGATTCCTGATGCTCTTCATAGAAGATACCGCGAAAGAAAGCAAACTACAGGCTACTTAAAAAGTGACAAATCACATTTTGATCTTCAACACAATGCAATTTCTCTTTTAAGCCTAATATTTAAATACATGATGAAATTTTTATTTACTTCCTATTCTTCCATGAGAAGATTTTTAAGGTAAAATACAGTACCTTAAAAATGATCAAGTCTCATAGCAAGATCAAGAGTAATACTCTTGGGCTGGGGATTTAGCTCAGTAGTGCCATCACCTGCCTCGCAAGTGTAAGGTCCCAAGTTCGATCCCCTGTACCAAAAAAAATAGGAGTAATATTCTTAAACCATCACAGTTATAATTCTATATATGTAATTTTATATAGCCTTTCTAATTTCTCCAGAATCATTTAAATGATCAAATCTCATTTGCCTCATCTGATACTAATTTTGAGGTTCTTTTAACAGACATGAACAAATGCTAGCTTAGAGCCCCCAACATAGAATCTACATGTTTTACAAAGGCTATGTATTTCCTATTTCAAGAAAGACGGGTGTAGATGTTTTTCAACATAACTGTGGTGAAGAGCTTTATCATTACGACAGTTTCCTATAGGAAGGTCAAAATGTGACAGACCCAGATATGGGCTACAAGTTTTCTTTAGAAATCATTATAATTATTTGAGTTTTTTCAAAGATAACTCTTAGCTCTTCTCCTACCTTACACAGTCTTCAAACCCAAATAATAAAACACCCAAACATTAAATAAAATCATTCCTGCTCCCCTCTTCATACTTCTAACTGAAGTTAAACTACAATTTTTTATAATGTTTTGAGTAAAGCTTGGGAGTTTACAACCATCATTATAATTGAAAATTTATTTTCATGTAATTAATTCACTCTAGAATGGTGGGTACCAAATAATACAGCCATGGTAGACTTTGGAAGGTAACTTGGAGATCGTTTGTCAAACTAGCTTATTTATAAATGAGAAACTGGGTCCCAAAGAAGTTCTATGATTTGTGTAATGAAAGGATCATAACGTTTATGGTATTTGCATTTTCCAAGCAAAATAGAACTAGGCAGAAAGTTGAGTTTGTTCCCTGAATAATTCAGATCAAAAGATACTGAGGTATCTGAATTCCAAAGCCCATATTGTGTATTTGCCCTTCAATATTAGGAACTTTATTTATAGTTTCAGTGTCCACACTTTCTAATTAAACACATAGTCAATGATGACTAAGCACATAAAATTCACTACTCATTTTTGCTAACATTTATTAATGATTTATTATGTGCAGACACTGAGCCAAGGTACTCTCCATACATCATGTCATTTAAATCTCACAATTCCTCAAGGGAGGCAATGTCATTATTCCATTTTTCAACGCTAAGAACTCTGAGCTTTTCTTTGTGAGAAAATGCAAACACTTGCTCAAGTTCACACATCCGGTAATGTTTCCACCCTGAAGACAATCCTCACACAGGGCTCCCAGCTTCAGCCCCAGGCTTGATGCAAAACTGGGCTGCTGAAAAGTTTTTAGAGGATGCAGCCTCTGCTTCGTGGTGATTCCTCTGGGTACCTTCACTGTATTTCATCCCATTCCCCAGCCATGCCTCTGTGTGCCAGGACACATCTCCTGATGCCCAGGGCCCTTACTTTCAGGGAACTGCTCTAGTGGCTCCTGGGTCCCTTGCAAATCAGTCCATCTGCAGCTTTGGATCACAGTGTGAGCCCCCAGTGTGACCAGACTGAGGCTGTAACCACCAGATAGGACACCTTCACCTGGGGTCTCTCTTTTCCTGGCCTGCTGGCCTACCCACCCCCATCCTGCCACCAGTTTCTTCCAGGAACCTCTCTTGCATATCCCATCTGCTTCTCCAAATTCCAGCCCAAGATGTTGGCGCATTGATCCAAGTGATCAGAAAATGTGGACATCTCATATCCTTTTGTTTTAATTTTTGGAGCAATTCTTGTGGCCAACAGAGAAGCTTCCTAGTGATCTCAAGAACAGTTTTCAAAGAGCTTAGGTTCTTCTTTGAACTCCAAAGAAGGAGCTTCCCTTGGGTAAAAGTTTTCAAGAATCAATGACATATTTTTTCTTTTCAGCTTTTCTTCAACAATCAGCCCCTCAAGCTTCCATATTGATTCTCAGCACAAGTTAGGGTTGTGTCCAACTGAACTGGAGATCCAGATCTGTAAAATAAGCATCTATTAGTCTTTAACATTTTGCCCCTAGAAAAACCCTCTGAGTGTGATACCTGGAAGTCCTGGGTCTCAGCCAGGTGGACGCTGTGTGTGTTTGTCCATCCATCTATGACAGTCAGGGGATGATCCAGCCTGACCATGCCTCCATCATCTCAGGGTCAGGGATGCTGTCCTTAGCCCTGTCTTGGCCTCGGCACCAGCCTCATCTTCTGTGCTCCCTGCCTTCTATTTAAACCTGCATTCCTGCAAAACTGTCCATATTTCCCCAAACACAATTTGACACCAACTTTGCTGATGGCCACAGATTTCCTTTTGGGTCATCCCGTCCACAGCCATCACCCCAGAGATCAATTTAGTTGCCAGCATTGTACAAGAAATCCATCTCCGCCACTCAGACAACTGAGTCTGGAGCAGTGTTATCTCATGGGATCCTTCTAGGTGGCTGAGGTTATTTCAACCTGGTTGAGGCTGTTTGGTGACAGTTGTACTAGGAAGCCTATGAAATCTGACAGGAGATGGTCGCCATTCCTAGATCCCACCTTCTTGGCCAGCTGTACTAGGGGCTTAGGACAGCCACGTCACAGGCCAACCAGTGTGTCTCTGAGCCCAAAGTTGGCCTGTCTCCCTGGTTGGTTGTGTTGTTGTGCCTATGGCTCTTAAAAGAAAGTCTTTAATCATGTTTCTTACAAAAGCTCTGTTTAAATAGCCAACTCTCTTGATTTCACAATGAGAATACAGGTAGGGGTCGGGGGATTGACACCCAAGACTATGTGGTCAGGGAATTCAGTCAGGCTGCATAAATGAAGTCAGTGGAGAATTCAAGGCAACCAGACTAGGCTTTGAGTCCAAAATCCATAAATGCATTTCCTGTTCCTGGGGAGAGAACACAGCCAACCACAGCCCTGCAGACATTGGCCTTGAGTGTGATGGCTGAGTGGCAGTGACTGGGCAGCTGTGGAGCAAGGAAGACGGGACCAGGACATCCCTGGTTGGCATTTGCATCAGGCTGGAGACTCATGCACACTGAGCATTTACTGCACCACCAAGCCAGAGATGCTGGGCACATTCTGTGTTAGCTGCTGCCCAATCTCCTAATGAGTAGCTACAACTGCAGAGTGGCTCGACTTCTTATTTTGCTACGATGATGAATGATATCTTGAAAAGGCCTAAAATTCTGAGTCTAAGCAAAGTGGTGCAGATTTTAAGATCAAGCCACTCTGTCTCCTCTTGCTGGGAAATTCCTGCTTGGTTGCTATCCTGACTTTAGAGCCAACAGACAAATGGGTCAAATAAGAGTCAGCACAGGATTTTCTCTCCCTGGGCCTTCAGCCTTTTGAGGAAGACAAGGATCTGGAAACCACTTTCTCTGTAAGCTGTGATTGATAAGATCCAATGATGAGAGCCATGGCAGAGGTCTCTGCTGCAGAGAACAGGCTAGAAGGGTGGGAGATTTGTACAGCAGTTGTTCAAACCATCTCTGGAATATCCCTGGAGAAAGGGCACAGGATGTGCATACAAGAGAACCTGACAAAGAAGCCAGCCTGCAGAGAGACCTAGGATCCAAGCAATAAAGTCTCTAGGCTAAAAGGGTATCTCTGCTTGTGCACAAAGTAACCTCATGTCACAGGAGTGAGCATTCCTAGACATTGTTTGCCTTAGTACATTTATATACGTTACTGTGCATTCTGTTCAATTATACCACAAAAGAGTGCAAATGGAATCACTAAAGTATAAATCTTGGCTTTACCTTTTTTAACTGCTTGAGGTGATTGTTAAAAATGTCCTTCCTCCCTGGTAAGGAAATATGAAATGTTTCAGCAATGAAATCAAAGGCGAAGTGCATTGGCAAGCACCGCTGCATCCTGCCCAGCCCAGCAGAGGGCCACACGTAACTTCCTGCCCAGGCTCTGAGACTCACATGTCCCAGATGCATCCAAATGAGGGACAAAGACCCTTTTGTGTCCAGCTCCACAAATGTGGAATCAGTTACCAGTTGATTTAAGAACAATTGGGAAGCATTTCCTGTTTTAAGATGGAACTGAAACAATACCTCGTGATGACTAGAAGTTGTCATAATTGTTTTAATTGATGTTATTCTTGTGTTATCTTGGTTTATTGTGTATTTATACGCATTTGCTTATCACAGGTCATGCTTGAAAATGAGCTTTCAGCTCCATTTACATACAGAGCTAACAAATCAATCATAGCATGAACGTGGACTTCTAAGCCCACATGTTTGTGTCAGATGGGTCGCCACATGCGGCCTGTCTGCATTTTCTTGCTCCTATGTTTATATAGTGCAGATAATCCATTTGAGGTTGATTTCAACTTCACTTTTAAGTCCCTGGGACAGATAGAGAAAATATGCATCTTGAAATATAAGCTGAGGTTGCTATCCTGCCATTCAACAACAAAAAGAACTGGTGTTTGTGTGTGTGTGTGTGTGTGTGTGTGTGTGTGTGTGTAAGTCTTTGTTGTGGATCTATTTAAAGGACTGTCCCTGTGGTTGGCTCTTAGAATTTTCTAGAGAAGAAAGTTGCCATCAGGCCACTGCATCTCTCTAATTTCATACCAGGTCTCCCCCCCACACACCTCCAACTCCCCTACAGCACTGAAAGTAAAATGACCCTGGTGGTGGCATAAACAATGCCACAAAAACAATCACTTGGGGAGAAACACATTGCGACATCAAGCGTTGATATCATGGCTGATGGAGAAATGGCAAGTTCAATTTACACTCTATTTATAAATGATAAGCATCTATACACCCATTAATAGCTGTCTTTCATAGCCCTACATCCAAAACATGGTAAATAAACCAACAAATACTCATGGAAAAATGAGGAAAAGTGTCATAGTTTCAGCTATTTCATTTACAGACTTACAAGCTACAAAGACACATCAGGGAAATGAGTTTTTTCTGGGAGCTTTATAACACAGATGTGTTAATTCAGACCAAATCTGGTCATGCACTGCTCCTGCCACAAGCCACCAGCTTTGCACCACCAGGGACCCATGCCTGGTGTCCCTGGTAAGTGTATAGAATTGGATGGATGAGCGGACTGGAGATCTGATATTTTGCACCCCAGGAGTGAGAAAGCCATCTCCTATGTAAGCAGCGTTTGTGCTTGCAGAGCAATACAAGCATGTGAAGAGGGAAGTATCTCCTGAGCGGGATGAGTCCTGAGACATTGCTGGACTCTTGTATTTCACTGAATAAATATCCAAAGCCAAACACCACCCAGTGTGGCAGATGGTAAGTGAATCTTCAGAGGAGTGAGGGGGGACTGCTGTGTGCAAAACAGCAGGAAAAACCTGAAAAAGCTATTAGGGTCCATTGTGTCCTTCCAGCTGCAACACACACGTACTCAGTTCATGTGTCAAAAATGCTTACTAAGTTTTTCTCTCAGAGGAAAATAAGCCATGAGTGTACAGTAGCCTTTGTGTCTTCCAGAGCTGTATGGTGCCTGGGCTCTGCACACCCACCCGGAGGAGCAGTGGTCCTACACCTGCACCAAGACTGCTGCCTCCTGCTCCGTTTGGCTGCACTCTAGCACACCCAATTGCCAGGGCCCCACCAGGCTGCACCCCAGGCACCTTGGCAGGTGCAAACTGGGCCAGGCCCCAGCAGCCACCCCCTTGAGAATGTTCCTCATCACACACTGGTAGCGTCCAAGCTCTCTGGCATCACTGTGCGTGTCCAACTCACAGGATCCAGGGACACTAATGATGTGGGGTCTCCATAGTGGTGCAAATGCTGAAGTCATAGCCATAGGCAAAGAGGAGGACAGCCACTCAGTAAATACTCAGAACAGGAACCAAAGAGACAGGAAAAGAAAAGACAAAGATGTGATGTTATCATAAGAAAAGTAACCAGAGCTAAGGGAAGACTGCCAAAAACATAGGGAAAACAAATCTTTCCACTGTAGGGGTGGAAGAGACCTCACAGTTGGTGTGGTACAGGTGGGACTGGAGGAACAGTGCAGTTACTTGTTGGAAACTACATTGTTCATGGCCCAGAAACAGTGTGAAGACCCAGACCTCCTAACTCAGCACAGTGCTGTCCTGTATCTTAAGCTGTGTTTCTGCCACTGCTATCACAGAACCCTTGAGACTGAATAGTTTCTTAAGGGAAAAATGTGTTCAGCTTCACGGTTCTGCAGGCTGGGGAATCAGAGAGCTGGGGATTCAGTGTCTTGCCAGTGTCTGGTGGGACCTGACCTCAAAAGAGAACATGGAAAAATGAGCGAGTGGCTGAGTAATAAAGGAGGGCTGGAGCTTTAGGGTGAGGCATTCCCAAGATCATGAGCCCACACTCAAGGGATTTCATCAATCCCCACAGGACCTCTGCCTGGTAAAGTGCCCACCTCTTCCCCTTCTTTCCTCCTGAAGAGAGGACCAAGCCTCTCATGACTGTGACGAGGACAAATCGTAATCAGACCTTGTTACCACATTACCATGTCTTCTCCTCGCCCAGGCACGCATGCTCACACAATTCTACAGAACTTGTCTTTAAACAAGGTTCTCAATAAAACCAAATTACATCAGATTATAAATTGACACCCATCAGGACCAATGTATTGTGTCCATTAAAACTCTTAAAGCAAATTTATCATCATTGGAAAGGCATAGGAATTTCTTCCTTATGATCTGTAACTTTTTCTGTTCTAAGCTTAGCCCATAATAATTTTTCAAAATATTTGAAACTACCAATTTTCTAGAAAGAAAGTTAGTTTGAGGAATTTCAAGTGAGTTCCTATTTTCTTTTATGACCCTACGGTGGTTCAAATCACATAATCATAATATTTCTCCGGGTAAGTGTTCTCTTAAAATAGCCAAAAATTCTACTGCACATCTACAGTTGTCATTTAAAATTATGTAGTTCTAATGATTCCTTTGATAAAATCCTTCCAATTCAATGAACAAACCTTGGGAGTAGAATGCATGTGTAGCATCACAAATGAGGATGCCAACTTCAAAATATGTGAGCATTTATTGCTCTTCCAGAAGTGAGTATTGTATGCGGTGTGGCATCAAAAGTTACAAATGAAAGCTTGTCTTTAAACAGTCTATTTGAAAATACAGAATTATTTGAAAATATGCTTTTTTCACAAAGATACTCTGGTAAGATCAACATAGTATACCATGAAAGTACTTTTATTTCTTATGAATGACCAATTTCCTTTATTTTAATGAACAATTGACAGTTGAAAGAGTTTGGGGCAAATAGAAATAAACAAAACCATAGGACTCTCTAAAATTATTTTATTGCTTTTGCAAAAACATCAGATATTGCATATATTAAGAATCCAGATTATTGGATGCTACAAGAACACAGCTTAGCACCAGAGCCTGGAAGAGCTCCGTTTGTGGTGCAGTAGGTGGAGTGTTGTAGAAGTGGTGTGTTGTGTGCAGCTTCCACTGGAAGAAAATAAATGAGTCATTATGAAGGCAATCATTACTGAAACTTCACTTAATGGTCCTACTAAAAGATGTATCAAGGGCTGCGAACTTTGTGACCAATGAGAGGCTGGAGAAATAATGAGATGAACTTGCTCAATCTTGTGGCAGATAAAATTCCAATGAGCCACAGTAGGGGGTGAGGGATTGGGGTCCTGCATCCTTTAGTTTCAGGTGTGAAGGGTTTCTAAAGCCTGATTGAAACCAGGAAATGAGAGATGAGAGAGAGAGAGAAAGAGAGAGAGAGAGGGAGAGAGAGAGAGAGAGACCTCATGGTAATAGGATTTTATTCTGTATAGAAAGTATGTTTCAATGTTCTTGTCACATACTTGTTTAGACATTATTGAGTGTTGTATTTCTATAAAACATTTCAAAGGTTGACGGAAGTTGTACATTTTGTGAATTATGAAATAGTACACTGCACTCTCTAATAACAGATGTAACAAATGTATTTTGAAGAGTATTTAAGAACAATTCACCTTCTCTTGATGCTGTAATGTAAAGGTGTACAAGGGAAACCTTAGATGTATATACATAGCTTTTCCCATTCTCACAGATGCCAAGATCAAGAAGAGTGAGCAAGATCATTTGGAGACACATCCTGCTGCCCATATCAGGGAGGACCTGATTGAAGCACTGCAAAGCCATCCAGATGAATGAGGTGATAAATTCAACTTGCGCCTCTCTAAGGAAGATGAGCTTGCATAAACCAGCCTAAATTCTGGTGATGTTCAGCTCATCCTGATATTTAACCTGAATCTGCCCCATTGCAGCTAAGCCTATTACTTCTTGTTTAGTCCCCATTGACTAATGAGAATAATTTGCCCTCGTCCTCTTCATAATATCCCTTTATGTGGGAGTAAAATAGTTATTATGTCTCCCTCAGGTCTTCTTTTCTGTGGACTGAATGTGTCCACTTCTCTTAACCTTTCCCCATGGGTCACATTGGCTAAAACTTTTATCATTTCTGGCACTCCTTTCAAATGGCCTCCCATTTGTCCAGCCCCTGGGAAAGGCGGGGGCTCCAAATCAGGCTCCCATGGAGTCCGTCCAGTTCCAGTCAAACTGAGTAATTGCCTGGCTTGGTTTACCCTGGAGCACCTCTTAACATAAACTGTGATAGCCCAGCTTTTCTTGGCAAGCCGTCCTCTTCACTGGCATTTTATTACATCCTGGACTCCAACGGTCCACCTGGAGAGGGGAATTAATTGCCTTTTCTCTGAGAAATCTTCAGGCTCTTCTCAACAGGGATATACTTGCTGGAATCTTTTCACTAATGGAGCCTCTGTTTGGATAGCATGTTTATTCAAATACGGCTCTCATGTTGAGTACCAAACTTTTGTGTTCCAAATTGTATGTTAGAGAAATTCATCTGCTGTGCCTTTGTATTAAAAAAAAAAAAAGACTGTTTTAGAGCACTTTTAGGTTTACAGGTTTGCTCCAAGTCTTTGCTGTTTCTACAAATGCACAACCTCCCCACACACACACACACAACTCTATGGAATCAGAGAGATATATTTGTTATGATCAGCAAACCCACGTGAATACCTCACCATCATCCACAGCCCAGAGTTTACATTAGAGTTGAGTCTCAGTGTTAGATAGTCAATGGATTCTTGCAAATATGTATAATATTTATCCATCTTTTATCCATCATTTATCCATCTTTGTAGTACCCTACAGAACAATTTCACTACCCTAAAAGTCCTCTGTAGCCTATGTTTCCATTTCTTTCTCCCCACTAGTCCAGAAAAACTGATAAATTTATGGTCTTCATGGTTTTGCTTTTTCCAGAATATCATAGAGTTGGAATTGCAGAGTATATAGACCAGTGGTGGTGAAAATATGTCATGTGTTTTGTTTTTCTTTTAAGACAAAAGATGCTAATATATGAATTGTTTATTCTAAACTAAAACCTCAGTATTCAGGTTTAATTGCAGTGTTGGTATCTTGTGATAAGTAAGTGTTTTGGGGTTGCAAATTGGGCACTCATCTCTAAAAGGTTTGCCATCACTGATATAGACTGCTCAAATGATGCCATTTTTAGTTCTCAAAAGTAAACAAACGAGCATCAGTGGGGTTTTGATACCTAGAGAGAGGGTATATTTATATGTGAACAGAATGCAAATCCAGAAAACTGCAGGTTCCACCCCAATCCCACCACTAATCATCTCAGCTCATTTCTAGGTCAGAACTCTGCCCCTGAGTTCCCAGCATTTTATTGCCTAAAAATTGCATGTTACCAGCTTCAGCAAAAACATCAAATCCTAGCATCAATCGTGGCTCCAAAATTTAATGAACTTTCAATAGTCACATTTTTAAATTTGAAAACAAAAGGGACAAAATATTTCATGCACTTCTTTTACATAAAGCAAAATGTGAAATTGCCTCTAAAATTACAAGGAGTTATGGAAAAACAGTTTCAAGCCTTCTCAGCTGAAGTCTCAGACACCATAAAGCTGAGACTAGCACCCCTTATATCCATTCTGAATTCCTGACCTATGGAATTGGCTTGCACCATAAAATGGACATTTTTGGGCTGGGGATTTAGCTCAGTGGTTCTGCTGCTTGCTCCACAGGCAAAAGGACCCGAGTTCGATCACCGGTAAAATAAATAAATAAATAAATAAATAAATAAATTTTTAAAATGGACATTTTTGAAGACTGAGTTCTGGAGTATGCTGAACATATATGGATAATTGAAAAATTTACCTAATGGTTATGAAGAATATCAGTCCAGGCAAGATGAAGAGATATTAAAATTAGGATATTTGTGATTCCTCCCTGGCTGGTACAATTTTCTATAGCAATATGCAGAACCAACTGGACAGACAAGACAACAATGACATATGTGTACAAATGACTTCCTTAATATCTGTAAAAATATCCAGAAGTGGGGCCGGGGATTTAGCTCAGTGGTTCTGGCGCCTGCCTCACAAGAGCAAGGACCCGAGTTCGATCCCCAGTACCAAAAAAAAAAAAAATATATCCCAAAGTTCTGGAATCAAACAAAAATCCAAGTAAAACACAAGAGTTTTGTATTTCTGAGAATTCAACTCAGAACCTCGTGCATGTTAAGCAAGCGCTGTGCCACTAAGCAACACTTCCAGCCCCAAATACTCTTTCAGTTGAACTTTTTATTCCTTTTAATAATCAACACTTATTTAAAGATCATTTAACTATACATCTTCTTTTCTAAAATCTTTCTTCCAAGAGTTTAAACATTAGCAATTTGTTGCAGAATTTTCTTCAAGGACACATAGATTCATGGTATCTTCACATCTGTCTGAAAGACCATTTTATTTTTTCCCTCAGAGTAAGTGCTTCTGTTGTCTCAATTCTGTGAGCTTACAAACAACAAAGTTCATACCCAAGTAGAACACTGGGTCTCATATGCCAGGTTCTGCCTGTAAAAGCTGCTTTCTAATGCTGTGCTGGACAGGATGGGACACTGACCAAAAGTGTGCTGCTGGGCTACCTGCTAGTGCCTAACTTCCTGCCATCTGTCCTTCCTTCCTGAAGAATTCCACAGGCAATTGCTCACCTCGAGAATATTTTACTTTCACTCCCTCATTACATCAGCATTTTCTTCTTTCCTAAAGACTAAAATAGGATACAAAGCCAGGCAAGATGAAAAAGCCTTTTTCTCCTGTCTGTCTTATGTGTGGTGAGGTTTTGTTTTCTAAGCCATGAAATCTTTTCTCCTTTCATTTTCTCTTTTTTTTTCCTTTTCAGGCATTTATGTTCAGTGCCTGGGAGTAGCAGAGCTAAATGCCACATGAGCTCCCTGCTGTGTGTGGTCCCCACCTGCCACCCATCCCCTGGCCACCACAATTCAAGCTATTTAACTTTGGAAGTGACATTTCTTCACAGCTCTTCCAAGATAGCAATTTATGTCAATCATGCAGGAACCCCTTCTGCCAGTGACAATGTCAATGGACTTGAATTTCCTATTAACATTGAGGTGAGAGGGCTATCGCTCTGACTCCTCTGACTGGTACCTTTCATATCTTACAGGAAAGTTTACTTCCCAAAGAATTGTCCTCATGATTGCAAACCTAATCTGACCTTCCTTTTACAGTATCAGAGAAAAGGTGAATATCTGCACAGGGTTTTATTGCCAGGAAGCTCACATCTCATCTTATGGATTTCCCTGTCATGAGCTCCTTCTATGATCTTATTCTAGAGAACTTCAGTTATACTTTGCAGAGAAGATGGAGGTAACCATTCCTGGAGCCCCAGACTGAGGAATGTTGGGGCTAGTCCTAAGAATAGATATGAAAATACACCCACAAAATGGCTTTATAAGCATGCACCCTACAAAGCGCCATGTGTATACATTCATCAGTGTGCGGGTGAGGTATTAACCAACAGTATAGGCATCGTGAGGCTGGGCTGGGGGCTTGGCTAACCTCCCTGTCATCCCCAGGATGCACCACTGAGGCCCTGAGTGTGTCACTCAGACAAAGCAAATAGGTAGGGGGAACAATACTTACATTCCTGAAGGGAAAAATGTGGGTAATATTTACTTTTCTCTCCCTCTTCCTCCTCCTCCTCTCCACCTCCTCCTCCTCTTCTTCTTCCTCCTTCTTCTTCTTCTTGCTACTGGGAATGGAACCCAGGACCTTCACATTACACATTAGGCTACATCCTCAGCCTTTTATTTTATTTTATTATTGTTTTGAGACAGGGTCTCACTAATTTGCTAAGTTGGCCAGGCTGCATTCAAACTTCCCACACTTTCCTGCCTCAGCCTCCCAGGATGCTAGGATTACAGGTATGTGCCACTGTGCCCACCTTCTCTTTTTTAAACATGTAGGTGGCCAGAATATTTTTATTTCACAAATAGCTTGCAAATTCCACTTCGAAGGGGTCAGAAAAGATACAGGCATTCCTCACTTAATGACTGACATCCAGTCCTTGACTAGGTTTGTTAAATGAATCGGTGGCCACATGAGGAATTGTACAGAGTATGTACATTGTGACATTCAGAACAGACAAATAGTCAAAGGAAACTCTATCTTGATGACTTTGCTTTTATTTGCATAACTCTCACATGCAGTACTATAATGTATAAGTGAACATAAAACCACTGTACAGTGCAGTCAGCAAATATTACAGTCCTGTATAAACAAAGTGTTCTGTACCAAAAAGATATTGAGGCTCTATCAACAACATGTACAGAACTGTACCAAAAAATGTGTCATCAGTCCAAACAGTCATTTAACAAGTAGGTCATTAAAGAAGAACATCTGTATTTCAGCCCAGAAGGAAATGGATCCCTAAAGAATAGTCAGTGAGATTCAGAGAGTCAGGTTGGGAGGGCACCCTCTACCTGTGCTGGGAGGGTGCCCTCTACCTGTGCCTGTCTCCACTTCCCAGTGACAGAGGACTCCCATCCGCTTTCTGGAACACCCTCTGGCAGGTGTTTGCAGGTGAGCTTTCTCCCCAACCTTCCAGCTCCAGCCAAGACAAAGGTGCAGGTGAGGCTGGTGCAGTACTGGGACTCCAGATGCTGAGGGAACATTCCACTTCCCCTACCTGGGCCAGAGCTAGGCGGGTCCCTTGTCCTGGCCATGCTGTCCCCACCTGGGTCCTACCAAGGCCACAGCAAAGGCCCCCAATCCCTTCTGCACACCAGGCTCTTTCTTTCCTACATAGACATCTCCTTTCTTTACCTTTTCCCTTCCCCTAAGCTACTTCCGCACTGGGAAGCCCCTGCATTTAGGAGACAGGAGTCTCAAAACTGTGCCATCATCCAGCATTTCTTAACACTTCAGTATAATACTACTTGAATTAAGTAAGGGGTATTTTAACTCCCATTTACCTCCTATCCCTTGAGAAAACAACAGAGAGAAGAAGTGAGTATAGAATTCTGATAACAAAACTCACTCTTTTGCTCCCCAACAGGAACAATGTACCTTTCAGAAGTCATGATTGCTGGTGTGGTGCACTCAAAGGCCATCTCAACTTGTGAGCAAAGCTTTGGCAATGCCTGTATTCTTGACATCAACATTCTTTCCTCTCCCTCTAAAGAATGCACTATACCACACCCATGTAGGATGAATAGCAGTGATTGATATTCTAAACAGGTATCAGTCGCCTGGGTGGGCGGCCAAGGTCTTAACTCCCGCTTTCCAGGAAATATCCCTGACCCACCCTTACTGAAAATTCTTGCATGCTTGCTACTTTGCTCCTCTATTTAATCAATATTACCTGGGTGACTGTACTTGTAATCTTACTGCTTGGTCATGCTTTTGCCTCACCTCATGCCCACCTTGTAAATTTCCATTGGGCCTTACAGTTTTGTCCCACTTTCTACCCACCTTACCCCATGGCTTTGCTGTATAAAACATCCTTGAAAAGTGAGGTGAGAGGGCAACCCACTTTCCAGTCCTCCTTCTGTCTCTCTTAGGCAGAAACTTTCTTTCTCTCAATAAATTGTTCCTACTCTTAAAAAAAAAAAAAAAAAGAATTCACTGTTAGTCAGCTTTCCATTGCTGTAACAAAACACCCAAGATCACCAACTGACCAAAGAGGAAAAGATTATTCTGCATCCTGTTTCTGTAGGTTCTGTAGCAGCTGGGTGCTGTTGCTCTCTGGGCATGGTATTGGTAGCACGTGAGGCAGGGAGTGTGTGCTGCTTACCTCACAGCATCTGGGAGGGAAAGAGGAGCAGGGCACCAAATCCCATGGCCCCTTTGGAACATCCCCCAGGGACCTAAAAACTTCTTTCAGGCCCTATTTATTACAGCTTCCAACCTCTTCCAACAACACCATGCCCAGCCTGTGTTGGAAGACAGTCTGGATCCAAACTAAAGGACTTTCTGAAGACCAACTCTGGAAATTACACTTCCTGGACAAAGCATGGCTTTCCTGAGCAGCTGCTCCTTGGGATATGTAGCTAAAGCAAAGCTGATTCTCAGGGTGCAACTTTCCAGTTCAAATTTTGTTTATGGGGTTAGGGTAGAAAATAAAAACCCTAACTTGCCCTCTTGGTTTTGTATCTATTGAAAAATCAGACAGAGGACACAGAAATGCAAATGAAAATATCTGCTAGTTAGCCACTCAGCCAGTTTTAGGAGGTGGTTTAGATACGTACCCCTCCCCCATCTTGGTCAATCCAGGGACAGGGCCCCCCCAACGTGGACACAGCCTGCTGCTGTGTTTCTATGTGCTCACCAAAGCCAACAACAAGGGCTTCCACCAGAGAGCAGCTGTGTGTGCAGAACCTGCCAGATTCAGCTCCAGCTCCCCAAAATCATGGCTCACACAAGTCACATCTCTGCAACAAGAAGGGAGTGAAGAAGGAGCAGAGCAAAGTGGAAATGTTTTTCCTGTATTATTCCATCCTAGAAAAGTGAAACCAAATTTCCTTCCCTATGTGGAGAAGACTTTTGATCACAGAATTCCATCGATGGAGAATTAGTTTTCTCTTAACGATGGTCTGAACTTTTGTGTTTTTCCAAAATTCATGTACTGAAATCCTCAAGCCCAGAGTGAGGCTTTGGGGAGGTGGTTAGGGCATGAAGGCAGAGCCCATGTGAATGGGATCAGTGACCTTTGTGAAAAAAGCCCCAGCAAGCTCCCCTGCCCTTCTACTGTGAAGGTCACAGTGAGAAGGCACCATCTACATAGCAGAAATGGGGGCCTTCAACAGGGGTCAAATCTGCTGGCACCTTGATCTTGGACTGTGTCTTCAGCACCAGGTAAAACTGATTCACCTCTGCTGTCTGTAGACCACTATTAAAGCAGCCCAAACAATCTCAGCACCATTAGTGCCAGAGCCTCAAACACCACTGGGAACTAGAGCCAATGTTAAACAGCACTTGTGCCATGCTTCTTACACAGTGTCTACCACATAGGAAGGTCTCAATTAAATTGCTTTGGCCATGACTGTTGGAACTACTGTTCCACAGGAAGGTTAAGAGCACCTTCAGATTCTGAAATATTTACTAAATAAAATAAAACAATGCATTTGGCTTTCTGAAAATGATACTAAGCTTATTGCAAATCCCTTCTTCTCCTTCCTGGTGGGAGGTGCCAGCAACCTCTGAAACTTCCTGGCCCCCTGCCCTCGACCTCTCCTCTTTAACTTACTGTCATGGCTATGGGCACAGAGCATTTTTATTTGACCTCAATAAAGTGCCATTACATAGAAACAGAGTGCACAGACCCCTCCTCAAGCCATCCTGACTATAAGTTTCCATTGCAAGACTCTTGAGTCCAGGCCAAGCACCTGTGCAGGTAGGTGGCAGTGTGGGAGTGAAGCCGAGGGAAATCTCAGCTTGTGGGTAACAGCAAAGATGTTAGGGGCTGTGTGTGAACAGAGGAATGACTTTGCCCAGCTACAATATAGGTGAGCATTTTTCCTGTACATTCCAAGAATAGTAAACAATTTCATTCCTACTAATAATGTTCCAGAGACTCCACTGGTGTGTGCCTCACAGGTTAGTAAACATGGAAAATCACACCTACCTTGTAAGAAAGTATTCTTGCGCTTATGCTATGAATATGAAAGTGGTTCTCATTAAATGGAAATGATTTCACTAAAGATGCAAGAATACTAGGTAACAGGGCTGTTTCAAATTCATTCCTTTCTAACTCAAAATCAAGTTTTATATTTTTCTTTGGCACAGACAATGATACTTGGCTATGGTAGTTACTGGGACCTCATAGATCCTTGAATCTGCATTGCAACACTGCAGGCCATGGACCTGGGCATGAGCCATCTTGTTTCCCCTGATGACAAAAATACTGCAGAATCAAGAAGAGCAGAGAGGATTAGGAGAGACCATTCCACTGGGAGGCCACTAGAGATGTATGGCTTTGAGGAGGTGCCCCGGGATGGTGAGTGAACATGCAACATTCAGCCAGAGACTCTGTTCCTGGGCCCCAGACTCCAAGTGCAGGTAGCCAAGAAGCAAGGTTACTGAGGAAGGCTAGGCTGGTGGAGAGAGGCATGTCTGATCTGTGCAGAGAGCTGGAAGCTGTTCGGTAAGCCAGTGCCAGGCAGGGTGAGCATCCTCCTGAGATCCAAGGCTAGGGAAAATCAAGGCTCCAATCCCACCCACCCAGGTAGTTGGACCTCTGAAGAGCTTGGTTTGTGCAGGCTGGGTGATTGTGAACCAGAAACTGGAGGCAGAGACAACAGATAGAATCACTGCAGCTCAAGACCAAGCCTGGGGAGAGATAATGTTCACAAGTGTCTCTTCTAGCATGATTGCTTTGGGGATACAGATGTGTATCCAGTTGGACTCATCAACTTTAGACTCAGTTAAGCTGCTGTCCATTCCAAATGAAGACCAATCAAAGAAGTCAAACATAGTTACAGACCATCTTGACTCAAAAGCTTGGATTGGCAGTTTCCACCTTTATGATGGTGTGAAAGAGATGTGCATTCAGTAGAGCCTTACCCCTCATTTTGAATTCAGATCACCTCCTGGGTTAGTACGATCTTTTCTCTTGGTCCTAGCAGGGTCATGAGCCTCAGCTCCCACTCAGCCTAGAGATCATAAGAAGAAACTACTGACATTGCGGGGGGCGGGGGGTGGGCATTGGTCAAGATCTGCAATATGTTAGACACATTCAATGCAGTTTCCACTTCCAGTATTCCCAATTTAATGTTGGGTGGATCTGGATGTGATTTCATTTCTCATGAATCACTGAGCAGCTATCTAGTCAAAGCTTAAAATCATTCAACTCACAATAACATATGTTGAAGGTGATTAATGCCTGATAACTCCAAGTAATAAATTCCTTGGATAGCTGGCAAATTTGATGTTTTGACAGAAAATTGGAGTGATAAACTAGAGAAGGATTTTTTCAAGAAGTGACCATTTCCTCCCTTAGAAAGTCTTGTATACACTGAGGAACTCCTGAGCCAGCTTCGTGAAGAAGATCTGGAGGATGAGCAGTATGTGAGCATCACAGTTCTTTCATAAAGGTGATTTGACCAAGCAAATGCCAGGAAAATTCTGATTCAAATTCCTTTGGCCTTCAAGAAAGCCATCAATTTAAGCTACCTTCTGTCTGGATTTCCCCTGCCAACAATTTGCTGCTTGATCATTGTTGCCAATTGCTAAAATGACCCTTGACTACGGCAGCTAGAAAATTCCCTGGTTCCCTCAAAGCATTGAAGAGATCCTAGAACAATGTGTGGGGGAGGAGGAGGGGTGCTGTAATTAGTCTTTCACTCTGTGCAAATACGTAGGTAGCCAAATATCCTCATGCCCTAAGTAGGCACACTTCAAAACACTGCTGATGGCAAGAGATTGTCTAGGAAGACCCACATGCCCCCCAAAGGGTGTCCTTCCCAGTGCCAGCATTTCTCAGCTGCATCCAGTGCCCAGAATGGTTTGGGAGATATCTGTAGTAAAGTGGCCAGAAAGTAATCTGACTTATGAGTTTGTCCCTCCTTCATGTCCATGGGTCTCTCCTTCATGCTCCAAGATTTCCATGGATGCCTCGTATGAGGATGGTACTCAGCCCTGTATATGCTGTCTTTTCCTATACATCCATACCTATGGTAAACTTTCACCTTTCACCTAAAGGAAGCATTTCACAGCTTCTTTTTGGTGAACTTTCACCTTTCACCTAAAGGAAGCATTTCACAGCTTCTTTTTGGTGTATCTGAATTGCTAATATCACTAGTCTTGTGCTTAGGGGTCTCTAGTAAATAAAACAAGGATTACTTGAACCCAAACTGTTGTGATTTTGTTCTAAAATGGCCCCCAAAGTCTCACATATGTGGAAGGTGACTGGATTGTGGGGCTTACAGCTAACTCGCTGTTGGGAAATGGGAACTTGCTGGAAGGAATGGGTCTCTGTGGGCATGACCATGACCCAGAAGGGTATCTTTCCCTTCCTGGCTCCTCCCTTGACTCTCTTTGTTCCTAACTGCTGTGATATGAGCAGTTTTCCTCTGTCCAGGCAATCCTGCCATGCCACCAATATGTAAGGACTAAGTTTTTTTTTTTTAATTTTCACCAATGTATTTCTTTCTTTCTTTCTTTCTTTCTTTCTTTTTTGCTTAAATTCTTTTATTGGTACATTTTAGTTATTCAATACATTTACATTTATCATTGGGTATTTGTACCTGTACATGATGTATCTTGATCCTTATTTTTTTCCTATTCCTTGTCCTCCCTTCACCACCTCCACCCTTCCCTATTTATGAAGACTTTGTTTCCATTTTTTCCTTTTCTTATAATTTTTCCTTTCCCTTCTTTCCTTTCCCCTTCCCCTCCCACTTCCCATACCCCTTTGGACCTTTTCTTCCTATTTCAAATTATCAATTATTAATTTTAATTATTTTAATCCTTATTTATCAGTATGGAGATAACTCAAAGAACTAGGACTAGAGGTCCCAGTTGACCCAGCTATTCCCCTGCTGGGTATCTTTCCAAAAGGATTAAAAGAATCATACCACAGTGATATATGCTCACCCATGTTTATAGCAGCACAATTTGTAATAGAGAAAGCTTGGAAACAGCCCAAGTACCCATCAACTGGAAACTGGATAAAGAAGATGTGGTTTTTTTATAAAATGGAGTTCTACTCAGCCATAAAGAACGAGAACCTATAGACATATATAGCTAAATGGATACATGTTGAGGCCATACTCTTTACCAAATAGTTTCTCTCATGTGAGGAACTGAAAGGACTAAGACTTTTAAAACATCAGCATAAATAAAAACCCCTCCTAGTCCCTGAAAGAGAAAGTGACTAATACACAAGCACTGTGATAGCCCAGACAATTATCAAGTGACTCACAACTCACAGGAAGAAAAATACTCAGTGTGGATATGCTGGACAAGGGGATAATTTATGTGTCCATCTGGGACAGAGAGAAACAGGACACAATTTCATCATGATGCTCAGATGGTGTGCAATTTGAAACTGATGAATTGTTCAGTTCTAAAATTCTCCACTTAATAATTTTTGGATCATAGTTGACCTCAAGTAACTGAAATCACGAATAAGGGGGACTGTCTTGTTAGTTTATATTACCTAAAGAATTAAGCTAATGACTTTACAGAGCTATCATCTCCATGTTGAAGCTCAACCTGTACACTAAACTTCACCTCTCCAAAAGTGCTTCAGCTGGGAAAAAAAGTAGTGAAAATTTTCTTACTTTAGTCAATAAGTGTATGAATATGTAACTGGAGTCAATATACAACACTTGCAAAATCGTAAGTTACAGGTGGAAAATATCCAAGAGAAGATAAAATTTTCTTTGTCTAGATTCTATGTTTAATAGAAAAGTATATAATCTAAATATAAGTTTATTTGACTTTCCCAAACCAAAGGTACAAGATATGTCAAAAATACAATAAGGGTTTAAATTTTTAAAACTTTACTACAGTTTACACACTGGCATCAATCCCCTCAAAATCCCCCCCATTCCTTCAAACACACTTACCTCATCATTTCTTGATACTTTTTGAAGCAGCCTTGGAATTCCTTTTTCATGAGTGTTTTTAGTTACTCTGTCTTGGCTTCCTTGATGTCTTGAATTGATTCAAAATGTTTACTTTTCCTGGTCATTTTGACTTTGTCAAAGAGCCAGACATTGCATGGTGCTAGATACAGTGAATAAGGTAGATGAGGACTCATTGCAATGCTTTTAGGAACCCGGTTTTCTATCAGATGGCATTTAGTAGCCATATTCACCATATTTTGTTCACACCTCATAAAAACACTCAGGAGAGAGAACATCCAGAATTTCTTCATAAAGTGGCAAGAATGATAGGATAGTGATTTGAAGTGAGGGGGAGGATTTGAGTGGGATTTATGTAAATGTGCAAAATTGTGATAATTTTTAAATTTTAAGCATTCACTACATATTTCGATCACACCTTGTATTTTCTTGTTAAGGCCATTAATCATTCTAAAACATGAATTAAAAGTCTCCAAAGATACCAGTTTATTCAGAATCCAAATTGTGTGTTCTACAAAGAGACATAAAAACATATTTTACAAAATTTCTTTAAAGGAAAATATTTACTACCTAATGACAAGATTTTATTATTAAAATTAAAATCCTGAGGGTTTATCATAGCATCTGTACCACACCAGATGAACATTAAAAATAATAGCATTTTGAAGGACCCTAAGAAAAATTAAAATGAGGGTAAATTCAGTCGACAGTTAGTGTTAACTATATTTAACTAAACAGAAATTCCCTGAAAACATATTGCTTCAGAATTCTATAAATAGTAATTGCCATAGTTTGTATCTTGAATGTTCACAAAGGCCCGTGTTCTAATGCTGGGTACCCAGGGTAGTGCTATTGGGTTGTGGTAGATCCTTCAGGAGGTGGGGTTTAGTAGGAGATCTTTAGGTCATTGGAGCTGTGACCTTGAAGAGGGTTGTGACAGCCCAGCACCTTCTTCCTTTTCTCTGTTGCTTTCTTCCCATGAAGTGGCTGGTTTTACTCTTCCATGGATACCCCTCATTGCAGACCCAAAGCAATGGTGTGGACAAACCATGGACAGAAACTTCAAAACTGTGAGCCAAGAGGAACCTATTTTCTTTACAAGCTGATTACCTCGGGATTCCATTATAGTGGTAGGAAGCTGACAAACACAGTGACTCAAGCAGTCTTACTTGTTAACCTTTCCCTTACCTGTTGGCTCAGACTCTTCCACCTTCAACTGAAGGCCACCCAATCCTTCCAAATGTCCAGGTCAGAAGTGGGCACTCTATGTGGATCTCTATTTCTTGCAATTTCTTCAGTCAACCTCTCAGAAAATCTTACCTGAAAATACAAAAGGGAACAAACACAAACTCTGTTTTTCCAGTTATATGCTGACAACATGGCTTGCTTTGGTGACTACAAAATGTATGTGAATCCCCCAGAAGTATTCCTGATGGCTTGCAAGACCTTTCTCTCTGCACCGATACCGGTAACATTCCTCTCCTCCCTGACACAATATGTCCCAGCTGTGTCAGTTCTCATGCTCTTTATCATCAACCTAGGCCCACCCAGACCTAGAATGGATGCAGATTCTGTATAGTGAGCTGTTCACCAAGATCTACTAATTTCCTCACCTCTTTCCACTCACTGCTCAAATGCCATCTTTGCCATGAAGCCCACCTTGGCCATCCTGCTTAAAACCACAAGTTGCCCACTACCCAGCTGCCACTGGAAATATATACTGTTTATTTTCCCAAACAGGAATAGCCTCCTTGTACTGTATAATCTCCACTTGTCACTTATTATCTGCCCCCTTCTCTCAGAATGCCAGCTTCCTAAAGGTTAGATTTGGATCTTTCTTCTTCACTCCTCCTCCTACTCCTCCTCACCTCCTTCTCCTTCTTCTTCTTCACTGAGATATCTCTAGAACAACTTCTGACACATAAGAAGTGGTGAGCCCTGCATAACTTATCACTGTCTCACTTGCCTGTCGTTCCACTTTTGATTTCCACCCCATTCCTCTCCAGTCATGGCTCCACTCTCTCTAGATTTTCATAGGTTATTGGTCACACTTTTTTGATTCCTTTGCCAATTTTCTTCTTCTATCCACTTGGAACTGGACTCTTGGAATGCAGAGAAGCCATTGCTGTATCTCTTGCCCTCTCTACCCTCCTTACTGCCTCTGTGCCTCACTCAACCCAAGGCAGGAAACACCAACACCTTCTGCCACCTCTGCACTCCTGCAGCTCAGCCCTTTACCCCCAGGCACTGAGCATCCCTTCATCTTGTCATGTCACCATCTGCTGGGCATCTTGAGTGCTCAGGCTGAGCTCTACTTCTCTCCCAGGGTCAGCACCACCTGTACTTGGTGACAATTCATGCTTACAGGTGCCCAGCCCTGGAATGATCCTGAGTTGCTCTCTTTTTATTATGTCTCATGCTTCTTGGTCATGTTTTCCAAATATACCCAGTCTCTGACCATCCTCAGCACTACTTCCTTGGACCAAGACTGCATCCTTGATAGCCTGAATTATTGCCTTCTATATGGCTTCAGATTATTCCCTACTCTGCACCAATGTGGTCCTTCTAAAAATAAACTGGGTCATCTTCTCTTTTTGCTCACAGCCCTGCAGGTCTCCAAGCTCAGGTAGTGTTCTGTCCCTAGGCTCTATCATGATCCACAAGGCCCCAAAGGAGACAGCTTGCCCGGACCACTTAGCCCTCTGTGCCCACCACTCCTTTCCTCTTTCCAATAATACTGGCCTCCTAGCTACTCCATAAACACCACAGGCCCAGAGGAGACCCATCAGCCTTTTCATGCACTATTCCCACTACCCAGAGTGCTTTTCCCTCAGCTGGGTTTTACTAAAATATCACCTTACCCAAGGAGTCTGTCCTCACACCTGAACATAAAAACCACACCCTCAGCACTCTCTTTTAGTCCAGCACCCTCTTAACTTTGTTATATTTATTTATTTATAAATGTCAGCATACAAAGTAATCTCCTCAAAAGCTAGAAAAGTGCTTCTATTTTTATTCACAAAAAAGTGTGTTTATAAGTGAAAGTGTGATAATAAACATATACTATCTTTCTGGAAACACTTTCACTAAAAGAAAAGTTATCCCTCTTCTGGGGTAATAGATATTCTCAAAAGTTACACACAATCGTTATCTCATACCACATACATAAATTAACTTAAAATGGATCAAAAACTTAAATGGAAGAGTTAAAACTACAAAACTCTTTGAAGGAAACACAGAGCCAAATATTTGTGATCTTTGATGTGACAATGGGTTCTAAAATACAACACTAAAACAGCAAGCAAATAAAGAAAAATAATTACATTGTACTTCATAAAAATTAAATCCTTTTTCATTTTAATTTATACCATTATGAAAGAGAAAACATAATGAATGAATGAATGGTGAAAATATTTTCAAATCATATATCTGTTAAAAGATTTATATCTAGGATAGATATAAAAATTGCATGTATCTCAATAAAAAGACACATAATTTAAAAATAGGCTAAGGATTTGAATAGATATTTCTCCAAAGGAAATATAAGTGGCCAAGGAGCACATGAATATGAGCTTGACATCATTACTCATTAAGGAAATGCAAATCAAAATCATAGTGAGATACAATTTCATACCCACTAGCATAGCTACAATGAAAATAATGGGTAATAGTAAGTGTTGGAGAAGATGCAGGGAAGATAAAAACCTTCATGCACTACAGATGAGAATGTAAACTAATGAAATGCCTTTGAAAAATAATTTGGCAGTTTCCAAAAGATAAAACATATAGTCACTACATAAGTCAGCAGACACATACAGTCTATTTCATAGAATAATCAGCAGTAAAATGAATTCACACACACTACAGTGTGGATAAATCTTAAAACATTATGTTAAACAAAATCAGCCATTTATGAAAGACCATATATTATATAATTCTACTTTTGCTAAGTGTCTATAAGCAAATATATACAGTCAAAAAATAGATTAGTTGTTGCTTTGAGCTGGGGGATGGGAGGTAAAGAGTACAGAATAACTTTCTGGGGTAATGAAAATGTTCTAAAATTGACTGTGGTCATGGTTGTTCACCTATGTGAATAATACTCAATATCTGTGCTGCTTATTTATTTCCTGATTTATTGGTCTTCCTTAGAGTCTGAGCCTCATCAAAACAAGTATTTCATCCCATTCTCAGCTGTTCCCATAAAGTCTAGAACCGTATTTGGCAGAGATACTCACATAACACATATTCAGTGTAGGCTACGTTATAGCTACAACCTTTTCACAAAGCCTAGGAGGCAAGCGTGTAGGTAGAGGACACTGCAGGTCTTGGCGCAGATGCCCACAGTGGGAGCAGTGTTTGGATTTGCCCTTAAGAGGATAAATATTTTAGATTAAATCATTATATTAATTGACAAAAATAGTTTTCTTTGATAACCAAGAGTTTACTGCATTATTAAATGTTTTAATGAAGTGTCCTCTCATAGAAATTGTTCATCTAAACACCCTGGAGTCTCATCTTAATTTTAACTTTGCTAATTAAGTTATACAACAAGATTTGGAGAAGAGATTTCAGTGAAGACCAACAGCAGTCCTGCTTGGTATACAACATACACTTGATTCTTCTCCCACTTTTTAATGACTTTGTAGATAACCAGCCAAATCATGCTGATTATATAATCCAGTGTTAACAATTATCTTCCTGGAATTTATTGTCAACCCAACTATCAGAGACATCTGTTTGTCTCCCTTCTGTGATTTGTTTCTTACTTTTAATTTCACTATGAAACAAAACTGCCATTTAAACTCCTTTTTATTCAAAATTCTAAATCCTACATTGTTCATGCAATGAAATATTGGGTTCTCCCAGCTAATGCGATGCTACAAAGCTATTTATAGATGCTGCATCACCTGAAAGATATAAAGAAGCATATTCCCAGGAGACTGGCATGAAAAAAAAAAAAACACAGACATTAAAATAGTTGGCAAAGTTTGGAAATTGACCACAAGGTCAAAATACAAATCTATGTTTACCACCTACAGTATCCCACACAGTCCTTTATCAACTTGAGGATTTTAAAAAGTTATATTAATTTCTCAGGAATGTTAAATTCAAGTCATTTGAAACACACTCATTTAATTTATGGTAAATATTTTCACTGTTTCATTTTCTTCCAGCCAAGAGTCAATATCTTCCTCTTCATCCCAAAATAAAGCTGTTCCAAAGAATAGATGAATAATTATCACACAAAAGAGAAGCTACTATAAGCTGTGTTTAGTTGCTGTTACCCAGATGGGTCATTAATTGTGGGAAATAATAAGAATTTATATTTCTAAAGTACTTTTCAGGTGTGACAAGGCTTTTTACAAAGCACATATTTTTCTGTATTAAAAGTAAAATAATTAAGAATGACACAATCACAAACACCTTTGTGGCTTAGTAGAAATATAAAATTGACTATTTCAAATAAAATGGCTGTATAGCAAGCTAGCTGTGTTTGAGTTTTCTGCTCCCTGTCTAGGGTTGTCATGGTAAAGAAAATATTTTTACCTGGGCTTTGGAAGTAGTGTTCTGGCCAGAAGTTCCTGTGGTGTCTGCAGATGCAGGACCAGTGTTTACCTGGTGAGGATGGCATCTCCCTTCCTTCTAAGCTCTGCTCCAACCCACACTCGTCACAGTGAAGTGGTTCTTCTGGAAGGATCCAGAGGGGAACTTGAGGGAGGAGAACAAAGCACAGATCAAGACTATTAATCCACACAAAAACATTAATGTGGACTAGTGTAGGGACTTGAAGTCCTTCTACTTTAACTTTCTCCCAATTACAAGCTATATCTCCCACTATCTATCTATTTTTGAGACCGAATCTTACTAAGTTATTAAATTGCCCAGAGTGAAATATATAACTTGCAAGCCCTTTCAGCTATGAGCATCAGTATATTAATTCAATCCTGCCTCGATCTCCCAGGGTGCCAGGGTTACAGTTATGCATCACCACACCCAGCTACTTTCCTCTTATTTAAACAAGATTCCAACAAATACTGTGGAAGTTCCCATTAAAGTCACTTAGTCTTTGGGAATCCCAGGAACAGCAGGAATAGAATCCACAGAACATGGCTATGATTGGACTGTGTCCTCCAAAGTTCATGCATTTGTAATGTAATTCCCAATGCAAGTGTTGGGAGTTGGAGCCAAAGGGGAAGGCTCAGGTCATATAGGATCCACTTTCATTAATGGATTAACACTGACTACAAGAAGGGCTGGTGGTTGTGCCTGAGCATTTGCCCTCTGCCTTTCTCCATAGGAGGATACAACAAGGAGCCTGTGTGAGTTCATCTTAATGGTCAAGCTGACTGAGTAGAGAGACCCCTGGAGAGGTGATCGGATCATGGAAGTAATGTACTCCTCAGGGGATATTCATGGTGGAAGTGCTGTGAGGAGGTGGCTTACCAGGATTGAAGGGCATGTCTCTCATTTGTATTTGTATTCTTCCCCCTCTCTTCTGCTCCTAGCCACCATGCAGTGAGTAGCTTTGCTCCACCATGCACTTCCATCCTGATGTTTCTGTGCAGATCCAGTTGACCATGGTCTGAGCCTTTGAAACCATGAGCCATAGATAAACCTCCATCCCCGTTGGCTCAAGCATTTGTTCCAGAAATGGGAAAGTTGACACAACCCCTCACCAGATGTGAGCTGCCTGACCTAGGACTTTCCCACCTCTAGAACAGTAAGAAGTAAATTTCTATTCTTTATAAAACACTCAGTCTTGGGTATTCTGTTATAGCAGCTTAAAATAAAGGCCTAAGACAAACCCATAGTCTTCCTCTCTACCTTGATGAAAGATTACACGTTCCTGTGACCAAAAGAGAACTAGATCCTGATTTTTAAATTATGGTAAGGAAGCATCCATTTAAAATATTAAGAATTAAAACTTGTCTACTGAAATTCTCTCCAGTGTTCTTTATTGAATTTGACTCCTTAACTTTGAGGGTTTTTACTAAGTCACACCCAAACATCTTTTTATGTCTAATATTTCACAGCCATACTTTGTCCCTTTTGCTTCAAAAACAGAATTCTCTGAAGTCCCAGGAAGGATTTTAGTTCGGAACTTTCCTGCAATGTTTGAAAGATTTTTCTCACTTTTTTCAAATAAAGTTTGCACTGACTTTCCAAATTTTAAAATAAAGGCACTTGCAGACATGGACTTGATTTTCTTTCTGAATTTTAGACATGTGAAAATAATTTAATCCTCCTTTTACCTCAGTGGTCCTGAAAAAAATCACATGGGCATTAGTTGCCCACCTTCACCATACTTGGGTCCTCAGATGTGGAACACATACCTTAGAAAAGGATCTCAGTGAGGACCTTGCATTTCTGTCCACTGTCACTTTGTGCAGTTTGTAATCTTCTAACATGAGTACTCCTCTCTTGCAGTGTGGATAATATTTGTTATTTTGCTCTTTTTTATTTCTATTGGGCATGATTTGTATTACTTTCACTATCGGGTCTAAAACTAAATGAGAAGAGTTAAACTATAACAAAAATAAAAATAAAATTGGAAAAAGGATTACTTAGTAGAAATTGAACATCAAAATAGTTTAGAAGGTGGAGCAGAGAGACTCTGGAGCCTCTGGCTATCTATGTCATACTTATTCCAAATTCTGAAAGCACACATTTGTTCCTTTAATTACTAGAATTATACAATTTTTTCTTTAACCATAATAATGACTTTAGCTATAAGTTGTTTTTGTAAAGGAATTAAGATGTGTTATATACATGTGCCAGCTTCCCACAAGGAAATAAACATACTATATTCATCCACTAATAAACTAAAATTTAAAAAGATACCACCAAATCCAAAAGATAAATAAATAGTTTTTGTCTGACATTAAATGTTGGTTGCTACACCAACATTTGGAATTTATTATATCTATTTCTGTTTCCTTCCTTTCAATACTTCTGCATAGTTTTGTTTTGGATAAGCAGAAGATAGTTATATATTTTAAACACCCTGTGAATGTCACTCCTGTAACAAAAGGTTGAATCTATAAATATGTGTTCCATTACTGATATATTTAGGAATAACATTACTGCAATTGCTTTCTTTGTGCTTTTTTTCTTTACTTACTTTTAATCCAGATTTCTGTTTTTTAATAAAGTTGTTATGTTCCCCTTCAAACTGACTTGGGGACATTAACTATTAGTGTTCCTAGCAAGAATAATGATAATTTGGCCTCTCTATTCTCCTGAACAAACAAAAGGCTTTGTATCATGGAACTGTGCAACAGGCAACTGCACTCAACTCTGTCTCTCCACCCCACAGACCCCATTTTTGTCTTACTATTGTTATTGATTAGTGTTCATGCTTTACCTCTATAAACAAAAGAAAAAAAGGTATTCTCTTTCACAGTCAATTACATTATCAGTTTTATTATTTTTGGTTTCTATTCTTCAAACTTAGTTTTCTTTCTGGGAAGTACACTGCTAGAAATACTTTTTTCAATGAGATCTGTAAGTAATAAAACCTGTCCTTGTATTTTTTAATTAAAAAAAACTTCTGTCCTTATGGAGAAATACATTAATTGAATATGCAATCCAAGGTGGACTAACTAAAAATGTTCACCTTCTATCTTCTTGTATCATTTATTGCCAATAGGAACTCAGTTGTCAAAAATGTATGTGTAGGGCTGGGGATTTAGCTCAATGGTTCTGCTGCCTGCCCAGCAGGTGCAAGGACCCAAGTTCAATCCCCAATACCAAAAAAAAAAAAAATGTGTAAATTTTCTCCTCTTCCTCTCATAGTACCTGTTCACTGTGATATTTCTAAATGGAGATTCCCTTTGTTTATTTTCTATTTTTTTTTTATAATTGTGCAACATGTTAAATCTAAAGATTCATATCTTTATTCTATATCGACAAACTATATATTTATAGACTACACAGCTATGCTATACTTTTTGAAACATTGCAAAATGATCCAATCAGGTTAATGTTTCAAAAAGTATAACATAACTATGCAAATGAAACATTTGAGATTTACTCTCTCAGTGACAGACTCTATATTAGCTTTCCTTACCCTTCTGCTCAATTGGTCTAAAAAATCAAAATGATTGCTCTTGTCTAACTGAGGCTTCCCACTGCCTGGGGTCCATTCCACATTCATTGCTGCTCCCAGCCTCTGTAACTACCCTTCACTTACTATCTGTTCCTATAAATTCACTTGCTTTCGTGTTGACGTGTAAGCAGGATCCTGCTCTTACATCCTCCATTCCTACTTGGATATGTTTTATTTCTTTCTCTTGTCTTATTGCTCTGGCAAATATTTCTAGTACTGCGCTGAATAGAAGTTGTGAGATGAGCATCCTTGCCTTTTTCCAAATCTTACAGGAAAGATTTCAGTTATTCCATATTGAGTGCAATGTTAGCTGTGGCTCATTAAACATGGCCTTTACTATGTCACATCCAATGGAATTATCTTATGAGTTTTACCTTTGTTTCTGCTAATTGTGTGAATTGCATTTGTTGGCTTAGAAATTTTGAAGTAGTCTTGTAGTCTAAGAACAATTCCCACTGGATCATGATAAATGATTAATCATTAATAGGAAGGATTTCAGAAAATTTGTTTCTCTTTCACTCCTATCTTTTGTGATTTATTATTCTTGTTTCCTTCACTGATCTCAGTGATAATTTGTACTTAAAATCATTTTTGGTTACTCTATTCCCTTTGCTTTTTTTCTGTAGTGAATTTGTATAGGCACTGCTATCATTTTGGCTCCCTTTCTTAGCACTAGGATTCTTTACTATGGTTTGGAATTTTGATTTGTAGGCTTATCTCTGGAATCTTTAATTAGTGTGTATTTCATTCTCTTCCCTGCTCAACTTCTGTGAGGGGCAAATTTGTGTGACTCAACCTGATGTCCCTGGGCCTTGATTCCAGACCCAGGAGTTTCAGTGGTCAAGGGACTCTCTTGTCTTGCAGTGGCATTTGGAACCTAGGGACAACATTCTGTCCCTGAGTCTGTAAGCATCTCCAGGGGCCAAGAATGTGGTGTTTCTTGCCTTTGCTGGTCTGCTGGGAGACTTTTCTGTTTGGGAGCTATTTTCTTTTGCAGCAATGGCTCTAGCTTTATAGGCATGTGTTTGGGGGGGCTTTGGTGGCAAAGGAGTTCAAAACAGCAGTGTGGTAGTAGAGTAATAGACTCTCTCAGTGGCCAGATTGCTTTCGTTCAAAGCTCAGTTTAGTCACGTGCTACCTGTGTGGAATTACTTGGTCTCTGTTCCTCTCACTTTTCTCAGCTATAAAACAAAAATAATTATTGATGGAAGAATGTAATGAGATGATAAGCATGAAGCATAAAACATGAGTGCTCACTGCCTGGAAATTGAGCTATTAAGAACACAATTAGGCCACAGTCTTGACCAGTAAGTATATTATCGAATTTTAAAGAAAAGTTCATTAAAGAAATCACACAAAAAAAAACCAAATATGAGAGAAAACAACTAATGCTCTTCTGATACTCATTCTTTCTGGAATTTCTAGTACATGTTCAAAAGTTCCCAACTTCATGGCTTCACTTAGCATTTTCCAACTTTACAGTGGTAAGCCAGCAACATGAATTCAGTAGAAACTGTACTCCAGATTCTAAAGTTTGCTCTTTCCCAAGCTAGCAAAATACAATAAAATAGCCTTAGGATGCCAGGGTGGGTCAGTGGGCTGCAATTCTGTCACCCATGAGGTGGCAAAAGAAATAGCTGAGGCCAGAGGACATGTGCAGCTGAGCTGAGCATCAGTAGGTTTGTTGTATTAAATGCATTTTCAATTTAGGTTATGTTCCACTTGTAATAGGTGTACTGGAATATAACCTCATTATAAGCCAAGTAATATCTGCATACATGTATGTTTTTTATTGTTTATCAATATATTATGAACTTACTCCTGTGTAAATACTAGTCTCTAATAAGACAAAAATATTTGTTTTCATTATTACCAATGCCATCATCCTGTACCTGTGTACATACAACCAGAGCATTTTGGGGAATATACTTTTGAATATGATATAGCAGGATTTGTTCCAAGACTTATGAAATATTCTGACAAATTATCTTATAAAACATTTTCACTTTATATTTGTATCAAAATGTGCCAGTATCACATATATTTTTAATATAGGCAGATCTCATTGGCACCAGCTAATTTTAACATTTTAAAGCTATATAAATCTTAGTTTTCTGTCCAGTGAATCTATGTTGAGCTATCTTGTTCTACTGACAAATTACATTTCAGTTTCTGCAGTCTAGTCTAATCTTCTTATTCAAAGATTTTTATGTTGAAGGCCCAATTTCCCACCCTCATAATTATATTTATAGTAATACTAAAAATGCTTTAGTGAATTTTGTCTGACTGTTATAGTGTGAACTCTGTAAAAATGTAAAAACTTGACTTTCAAAAAAAGTTACAAAATGTATTTTAACTTTATTCCTCTGTTATTTTCAAATAGTATTTTCTATACTTGGATGGCACATTTGGCAGTTGTTCGGTGTTGTCGTCTCCTGGTGTCTGTTTGGCCAAGATCATTAGTAAGTCATTCACATCTTAAACACCCCTACTGATTTTCCTACTTCTGGAAACACTAATTTTTCTAGTTGTTCTATCAATTACCAAGAAAGGAATACAAACTTTTCACTGAAATTACAAGTGTCTATTTCTTCTTTCAGTTCCAAGAGATTTTACTTTGAAATTCTACTTTAGGTATATCATAATTTTCATGTATATGGTACTAATTTATACTATATATGGTGCTATATTATATTCCATTTATATTATTACATAATTATAATTAAGTACATAATATATTTATCTTATCTTGATGCAATGACCTCTCATTATTTTTCCTTTATTCCGGTGGTACTCCTTTTAGTAAAGTCTACTTTTGGACTTAATACATGCCAACTTTCTTATGATTAGAGATTTTATAGTGCATTTTTTTCCTGTCTTTTCAACTGTGAAGGTATTTTAATTGCATCTTTTGTAAATAATATATAGTTGGATGTTGCTATTTTATCCAGCTCTATTTTCCCTGCCATTTAGTTGTATTATTTCATTCATTTACATTTAATATAAAATGTAGATATAGATATAGCTGAATTTAGGTTTGCATTTTTGGTATTTGTTTATACATTATCTCATCTGTTTTTGCTTTTTCTCTTCATTTACTACAATTTTGAAATAAATGAGTTTTATATTATTCAATTTTCTTCCTTATATTAACTTTTTAATCTATACTTCCTCCATTTTTAGTGAATGCTGTCAAAATTATAATGTATGTTGTTTGCTTAAAACAATCTATCCTGAGTTATATTGTACTTTGTATATAATATACAAAAACCTTGTGAAAACACGATTTCCCTTCCCTTTCTTCACTGTTGTCATATCATTTCATCAACAGCCATTAAAAAGCTTTCAACAGGGTTTATTTATTTTGTTTTATACAGCTGCTTATCTTTTAGCTAATTTAAGAGAAGAAAATAAATACACAATACAGTTCTTAATACATACCAACATAATTTTTCAGATGACTTTTATACTTTCAGGTGACATTTCTGGTTAACTTTAGGAACTTCCCTTAGCATTTTTTATAATGTAAATAAATTCTCATCTCGTTTAAATATTTACCATCAATTTCAGAGGATACTTTTACTGCATATAGAATTCTGGAATGACATAGTCTTTCAGCATTTTAAATGTACAGGGCATTTGTTGAGGGTTTACTTCATTTTGATTGTTGGCCTTTCTGTTTTCAGACATGAAGTCAGTCACCCTGTGCAACAGGTTTTCCTTCATGTTATGCATTGTTCTCTGCCTCATTTCATGATTTTCTATTGATGTTTGGATGCCATGATTTTCTCCATAATCTAAGTATGATTTTATCTATTGTTAGAGCTAGTTGATATTCTTTCACCAAACTTTTTGTCATTTTTTTCAAATACATGTTCCACCCCTCTTTTGTTGTATCCTCTCCTCCTGAGATTAGAATTACATGTATGTTGGAAAGCTTGACATTGTTTCAGAGGGCTTTAAAGTTCTCAAAATTTTCTTTCTCTTCTTTTTCTGTCACTCAGGTTAATTTCCAATGACATACTTCCTCTAGCCATGTGTAATCAGTGCTTAAACCTATTCATTTTTTCCCTCTGTTATCATACTGTGTAATTCTGGAATTTCTATTTAGGTCTTCAGTATAGGTTCTGATTCTCAGCTGAGATTCAACACATATTATTTCATTATGTACATATTTTCCATATGTCTTTGCACATATTCATAATCATCTTTTTGGCTCATTATAATGTGTAAATAACTTTGTGGTACTTTTCCATTGATTGGTTGTGTCTTTCTTAATGTATATCACATTTTTGTTTTATTGTGCATTTTCAGTGATTCTGTAAAATCTGGTTCTAGAAATTAATAATAATAGATTATAGAGATACTGCATTCTGCTATGTTCCTCTGAAGAGTGGCTTTTGCATTAGCAGGCAGTTGATTTGGCTGGAGACTGAAACTGAGCACTCTCATGTGCCAAGTAACACCTGAAATTGCTGTTCAGTTCTTTCAGCTCCCAATTGCTGGTCTTGGTTTTGCCTCCTAAGGTCTCCCTTGTCTGCTGCTTGGAGGGTATCTGAGGGTCTCATGCCCTGATATGTGGCTCATGCCTCTTGCAACTCTACCCTTTTGGAATTTATATCCTAGCTTCCTGGCTGCTTAGCCAGGCTCCAAAGTGGCTCCTGACACCTCAACTCAAGAAACATGGTTTTCTGCCTTCAGAACCATATTCATATTAGGGAGTACTCTTAGGTAGGATGCCACAAACTCCCAAATCTCACCTTTCAAGGTCACACTGCTCTTCCCTTCCAGCTCTCAAAGACCTTGAGGCATGTGGTTTTGCTGTATGTGTGTGCTTTAATTTTATGCAGATATTTATCATTGTTATCCACAGGACAGTTAATTCTACCAACCTACTTCACCATTCTTCACACTAGAAACTAACTGAACCATGTATTCTAAATGATTTATAAATCACTAATATGTCTGTGAAATTCAAATTATCTCCAAATTCTGCCATCTCTATATGTCTAAAACATCAGTAAGTCAGGAGATCAACAAGAATAAAAATAAAAGCAAAACTAAACCCCTGAGGAGTTAGCACTGTTGAAGAGCATTAATAGAGTTTCCCCTTTCTGAAACGTAGTCATAACTTTAGTATCTGTGGAGAAAATCTCTTCTATAAAATGGCATAATATTTGCATATAACCCATGCACAGGCTCCTGTATATTTTATATCATCTCTAGATTTCTTATAATACCTAATACAATGTAAATGCTGTGCAAATAGTTCCTGTACCCTATTACTTAGGGAATAATGATAGGAAAAAACATGTGTGCATGTTCAATACAGACACAATTTATTTTTCAAATATTTTCCATCTGCTGCTGGTTGAATCTGCAAATGCAAAATCCACAGATCCAGAATGCTGACTGTGACTGCAGAAATATAATGCCTGCTATGGTTGGAATGTCCCCACCAAACCTCAAGTTGACATTTAATCCCAGTCATGAGGCACTGAGAGGAACTTCTCTGTCTTTTAAAAGTCACCTGGTCTCACATATTCCGGGACAGCAACAGAGAATAAATTAAGACAATACGTAAGCAGTATTTCATAGCGATCAATCTATATATTTTACATTGAAGGGGAAAGATAAAGTGATAATTTCATTAAGTTGTGAAATTTCTCCACTTTTCAAGTACGGAATGCAGTGTAACTATGTCCAGCAGAACTCCCTACCTCGGTGGAAAGGTATCCTCTCTGTGCTGCCTTCCATGGTAGTCACTGACCATATGTGGCTGTGGACACTTGAGAACTGAAATTTAACTGTGCTTAATTTTAAACAATTCAATGTTAAGTTGCCACAAGTGGCTTATGCTTCCAGTGTGGAACAGGACAGACAGACACAAGTGAAATAAGCAAGAGATTGAAACAGCAAGTACAAGTGATTTCTGATGAGACCATCAAGCATATTTTAATGGGTCTTAGTAAGTCAATAAAGTAAAGGATTCAATGGCTTTGTGATAGTAAAACAGTATTTATGCTTTTGTCAACCTACCATTTCCCCAAAATACTACACAGCATTTATGCTGCTGCTCTATCTGAACTGGATTTTTAAGAACAAGAGCTAAATGATAACAAAACAAAATAACAAAATGTGTTTATTAACAGGTTAAATGTTTGTTTGTGTAGGTTATGTAATAACACGACACTCAAATCAAGGTAAAAAGCACCTGTAGTATACCTGAATTATTTTGGCAAATACATATATAGAATGACATCTTATTTAAAGGGTAGGATTTCAGCTCAACCAAAGAACAAAATGAGTTAAAGAAAACCTAAAAAACAAAACCTTTATATCCGCCATAAGTAAAACATGATACTAACTCTTGGTCAACTTCCCACAGACCATATTTTCTCTTACATTTGAGTAGATCCTTGCTTCTGCGACTACAGGGGACCTACAGAAATGGTTTAAAAATATGGTAAATATTTAAATTTTTAAAAGGTATTACAGTAAAGGGCACATTGACAAGAATATTTAGATAAGTGTGCTCAAAGTGAAAGAGAATATTTTGAGGAGGATTAATGGCAATGTGTCTTTTACTCCAATTTTTAAAAATGTTAACAGTTACCTTGTATTTTGTTGGTCAACTGTTTATGGTGATTCTGTCAAGTAAAAACATTCCAGCATATCCTCATCCACAGATCTGGCACCTTCATCAGATCAGACACCTTCATCAGTCCTTCATCAGATCTGGCACCATGTGACTGCTGGCTCTTCCGCAAAGTTAAAACAACTATGATAAGGGAAACATTTTGGGTAAATTCAGGACATTGAGACAGTCAGGACAGTACAACTAATGACATGAAAGAGAACTTCCTGAACTGCTGCAGAAGTGGCAAGAATGATTGGATAAGTGTGTTACAACTGAGGGTGAGGATTTTGAGGGGGGATTAATAGTCATGTTTCTTTTATTTTATTGTAACATTTATTTTATCTATTTATTTTATTGTAACAAAATTTTTAATCTGAGCATGCTCCACATTTTATGATCACATCTCATATTAAACCACCAGGCTTAGTATATGCACTGCCTGGTCTGATTCCCCAGAATCCCACTCAGGGGACAGGGGCCTGGGCTCTGAGCCCCTAGAGCAGTGGCTGTGGAAAAACACTGGCCTTTCATCTCACTCTTTCCCCCTCGTGTCACTCTCTGCCCACATCAGAGCCACTGAGTGGAAGGGTAGACAGGGAACACAGTTTCTCCCTCTTTCTCTCTCTTTCTCTCTCTCTCTCTCATCTCTTTTCTCTCAGAGTTCATATAGCTGAACTCCACAAAGTATAAGCAAATACAGTATTTTATCATATTTGGGGAAATTATTGGATTATTACTTTTTTTTTGGTACTGGGGATTGAACTCAGGACCTTCCACTTGCCAGGCAGGCGGTGGCACCACTGAGCTAAATCCCACCCCTGATTGGTAGAAATGAATAGAAATCAGGGTTATTAATAATTATTTACATTTCAGTTATGGCAGAAAATCAAAACCACCTCTTTCCTTCACTGTACTAGAAAATTAAGATTTTAGACTCTTTTTTGAATCACAAAGGAAGTACAGTAACAAGGTTAGCTCATCTCCAAGCACAAACAGCTGCCATCTTCAGAGACCTGAACCATCCAGCCTTCTCCTAATGAAGGTGTCCTGCAAACTGCCCACCGATGTCTAGAATGGTTTCATCTAATGTGTGTCCTCATCTGATTTTTTAGCAGATTAGAAATATCAGGTTTACCTGAATGAAGAGGCTTCTTCCATCTTAAAGTAGAAATAAATAAGCACTGACTCACATTACACAGCTACTTAGGCAAGTCTCAGGTTATAAATAAGGTTTACAAATACATTAGAGAAGAGGACACAATAAAACTTTATTTATAATTTCATCTAACCCATTCTACATAGCATTTTCTGATGCTTATTTTTCTACAAAGTATCATCTGATTATTAGAATCTGTCATGTGAATTCTTTTTTCTCACTGACTTACAAATCCTTTAGATTTTCATTACAGAAGTAGTAGTGGTAATATTAACAGTACCAAAATGTACCAAATACATAACACGACATACAAAGTATGATCTTGGCTTTCAGAAAAACATCTTTACCCTTTGTGAATGCATCCTTTCAAGCTATAAATAGAACCTTTACCAAAACTGTTCCTCTACATTGACCAGAACTGGTTGGTGCACTATACTGTCTAAGAAGACTTGTGTTTTTATTTGAACATGGGATGATTTTTCATTTTGAATGATTGTTTGGTTTTCTTCCCATACAATTCCATTTCGAGCTACCAGTGCATGCAGATTGCCTTATTTATTACCCAGAGATCGGGTCCTAGGGTTGTGTATTTGCTCAGTCCTTGCGATGTTATTGACTTACCCCATAAAGTGATTTTGTGACTCTCGACTCTCTTTGCTCCTTCATATTAGCAGTGGTGCTTTCCTATCTCTGCGGTGTTAGATTGTCATTGTGCCACATTTAAGCTCAGTGTTTTCATTTCTGCAGGTAGCCTCTGTAACCCGAGGACCGATGTATTTGGGAAATTGCTTTCCCTTGTTTACCTGCCTTCTCCCACAACTCTTCTGCAATACAGCCTTTCTCTCCTGCAGTCAGAATACAGCGAGGACCTGGAGAAGACTCTAGAGTCGGGCCTATCCTTCTTGCAGGTTTCAGAGTGTCCCCAAGTGGGGGAATTCCTGACTGTGGCCTTATATGCTCAGGCCTTCACAGGGCACACACTTGTGTATGTGAACCAAGGCTGCAGACTGGGAACATGAAATTCTTTATTAATTCAGGTCATGTAGTGGTTTTCAAATTATGTTGGATATTTTTGCAAAGTCAGACATAGGCTTTTCCCAGTCTTTCTTGCTAAGAACTCAAAGTATGCTGTCATCTGTTATCTCCTTCTCACCCATTTTTCTCCTTGCAGAGAGAGAAAGCAGTGACCTTTGGATGTGAGTGACATCCTGCCTCAACTGAAGAATGCTTCTCTTCCACATCCTCATTGTGTTCAAATAATCCAGCAAGTTGATTTGCCCCTCAAAACTCATCAAGTGATCTATAGGAAACCACTCTGATCCCCAGCATAAGCCAGACAATGGAGGTAAAGAGCCCAGGCTCACATGTGGCATGATGTACCTGCCCCATGTGTGGGCTGGGCAGGGCATGGGAGCTCTCTGGTTGTAGACACACAGTGGATGCTGTGCATTGAGCATGAAGTATCAAGGTACAAACCACTTAGAGGGTCCACTCTCTCGCTCACCTTGAAACCACCCAGTTGATGAAGATTCAATGAGTTTTAGAAGGAAATCAATAAGAAAAGAATCTCTCATCCTCCATTTCCATCAGTAGCAGGACTAACTAAGGGTTACTAGATCTTAGTGACAGAACCTTATCACCGGAGTTGGTCTTTTGGAGGATTGCTGCTCAACTAACTGCCTTCCCATCTCAATAAACTCCGGAAATGTACTTGACCTCCCAGAATTGGTTTCCCTCTAGGAACATAGTAGGATTAAATGAGATGCTTACAAGACAGTTTACAAGATGTCCAGACTAAGAGCTTGATAAATGAGTGTGCATGCCACTGATGCTGCCCATACTTGTACTGGTGCTTTCATTTCTTCTACATAAGAAAAGGGACCCTGCAGAGGGGACCAGACCTTCCAAAATAAACAAAGAGATTTTCATGTTTTGTCACAAACCACCCAGAAGCACTTGAAGCACAAAGTCAAATCAAGAAACTGGCCAGGAGCCAGTGTAAGGGGAAGTTGACAAGATTTTGGCAAAGATGCTGTCTAAATCTGTTTACTGGCACTGTTTCAGGATACCTGTGGCTGAGTGATTTACAAAGAAGAAAGGTTTATTTGGCTTACAGTTCTGTGGGCTGGAAAGCAAAGAACAAGGTAAAGGTCTCTGTTGCATCTTAGTGTGGCTGAGGGCAGTACATGGTGATGCAGGGTACATGTGCCAGTTCTGGCAGTCTACTTCTTGCAAAGCCACTACTGCCATCCTGGGGACTCACCCTCACTTCCTGTAATGCTAATTACCTCCATAGGCCCTACCTCCACATACTATTAATGCATAGCTTTGGACATTAAGTCTCTTGCACATAAAGCTTTTCAGGACACACTAGAACTGTAGTAGAAACATGATGCAAATCTGGGGTGAGTGATCACAGCAGAATTCCCCACAGATGAGGGTCTTGGGGGCCAATGACATCTGTGCTTATATCCTGGTCCCTGGGGCTGGTCATTATGCCTGGTTCTAAGTCTTCAGTCTACCTGGGTGGTCACTGGGCTCAGGGACCTCATTGCTTGGGTCAAAGAACCCTACTTCCCCCAAAAAGAGACCTAACCAGAAAATAATCAGCCTTGAAAACTGGAGATCAAAAATGCCAGCCAAAATCAGCCCATCCATGCCCTTCCTGCCATCACTATTCTCTTGCTAAGCGGCTACTCTGCAAGGCAGGTAGGGCAAGGATGGGTTGATTGAGGCTGGCAATTTGCAAGGCTGATTATTTTTCAGCTAGGTCTTATTTGGGGGGAAACATGGTAGGAGGGATTGTATGTGGTGAGACAGAGAGGACCGGTAAACTTTGCAGACAGGTGTGGATTTTCAGCGGGGAGGTTTAGTGTTCCTGAGGGTGGGATAGACATTACTGTCCATGCTAAAACACAGGCAGTGAAGGATGACTGTGCCATACCACCATTGTGGGATCTGCCATTGCTCTACCTTGGTGCTGGGCCTGGCCAACATCATCAGGTTTTCTTCCCATCTTTTCTGTAGCAACCATGACTACTGTCATTCTTTTAATGAAACCCTGAAATCATTTTCCCTAGACTAAGGGTAAGAAAAGAAATTGTTCGGCAGGCAATAAAATAAAGAAACCCAAGTCAAGAGGATGGTAAATATTGATATATGAATCATATTTAGATATTTCAAACCAAGTAATGTGCTAGCCAAACATTCCCCATGTGTGCCTTAATTAAGCAACCATCTGGGGAGGCCATGAAATGCCTTATTCTGTGGCCCTGGTGACTTGAATAAACAAATAAATAAAGCTCTTATTAGCAAAGTTTCCTGAGCTAGGAAGCAGAGGTTTCATGTCAATGAAGTTAACTGTTAAGAACAAACTATTTTAACTTCAAATTATCATTCAGGAAAAAATTTTGAGTACTCCTTTTTAAAAAATTGGCAGTTGTCATTTAATATATGATGTGATCTAAAAGCATATTATTTTTCAATGTTTCCTAGGAGATTTCATCAGCTTCATGACATTCTTAATCTTTGGTATAATTGTCTAAATTGATAGAACATCTTTTATTAACTGATGGAGGCACATTCTGCCCTTTCAAAAGTCAAGTAAACAGGTGTGATCATTCAGATCTCTGAGTTCTCGCTTCCTTTGTCTCAAGTCTTTTTTTAACCATTTTAAAACTCTCTGATAATGATAAAAGTGACATTGTTTTAAAAGATAAGAAGCACCCAAATTATTTTCTGTCTGACCTCTATAGTTCTGAGGACAAGCAGCTTCTGCTAGCAAAATAGTTCAAGCTTTTTTCTTACAAAAGATGGCGGGCATAGTTCCATAGGGAAGTATACATTGTTCCTGATAAGAAAAGTTATTAAACCCTCATATTTGTTGAGAAAGCAATTTAACCACAATAAAAATGGAGAACATTTTAGCTCAACTGAGGAAAAAAATCTGAAAGAAAGGATGGAAAAAATTCCATAGATTCTATTACCTGCAGGTCATTGTATAACTTTGTGCCTTATTAAAGCCAACAAGGTAGGACTCAAGGATAATTCTTGGCAGGTTTTTTAACCAAGCAACATGTTGAGTCTACTGAAGGTTAATGTGTTAAAAGTAAGTTGCATAACCCATGTTTATAGCAGCACATTTTGTAATAGCTAAAGCTTGGAAACAGCCCAAGTGTCCATCAACAGGAAACTGGATAAAGAAGATGTGGTATTTTATAAAATGGAGTACTACTCAGCCATAAAGAACAAGAAATTAGAGACATTTATAGCTAAATGGATGCATACTGAGGACATACTCTTAAGTGAAATAAATAGGACACACATGTGTAAATACTGAATAATTTCTCTAGTATGAGAAATTGAAGGTGTAAATAAGGATTAAAATGATTAAAACAAATAATTGATAATTTGAAATAGGAAGAAAAGGTCCAAAAGGTGTAGGGGAAGTGGGAGGGGAAGGGGAAAGGAAAGAAGGGGAAGGAAAAAATGGAAACAAAGTCTTTGTAAATAGGGAAGGGAGCACAGGGAATGGGGAAAAAATAAGAACCAAGATACATTATGTACAGGTAGAAGCACCCAACAATAAATGTAAATGTATTGTATACCTAAAATGTACTAATAAAAGAATTTAAGTGAAAGAAAATTTAAAAAGTTTAAGTTGCATAAATAGAATTATTGAGAGAGTGGGAACCAAAAAGATACAGTTTAAAATTCACGTAACATGTTCATTCTGCTTTAACCTCGGAAACTGGCCCTTTCTCAAATTGAGGACCTCACACTCAGCTGCCATGTCATTCCTAACTTAATCTGCATGTTTTCATCAAAAATCTTAGCAACCCTCCTGAAGCAGTGAGTCTTCAAAGGCTGATGGTCTTTGAAACCAACACCGGTTTCTTCTTGGCTTCAAAACAAATAAGCAAGGGCCAGGGATGTAGCTCAGTGGCACAGCTCCTGCCTGGCAAGTGGGAGGTCCTCAGTTCCATCCCCAGTACAGAACAAATAAATAAATAAATAAATAAATAAATAAATAAATAAATAAATACATAAATACATAAGCAAGATCTATGTATCTTTCCAAATCACTTCACCTGTGACAACATGACTTTTGTCATTAGTTCCTGAGGAACTGTGTCTGAAATATCTGTGAAGATGAAATTATAATAAAACCTCTTCTCTGTCAACAGCATGAGCCTGGAAACTCTGCTGGAAGTATAGGATGCAGTCAGGAAAGAGGCATAAAGTATACCACAGCCGCACAAAAGGAAGCATGCATTTACAAATAATAAGATTCATTAAGGAAAATAGTAAAACAGGCAGTAATAGTCATTAACTCCAGATTCATAACTCTCCAGATTTCTCATTCATAATATGTTTTGTAGTATCTTTAATAGTCTAGAAGATTTTTTTTTTAATTCTTCTTAAAAGATGATTGGCTCTGAATGTTAGAATATGCAAATACCCACAAAACACTGGCTCTGCTGACCATTTCTTTGTGTTCGGGTATATATTGCTGTATGGCATAATATTTCCACTTGCACTGGTTTCCTGGCATGAAAATGTTTATTGCTGCGCTCATTAGCTAAGAGGGTATCGGCACTGGTCCAATGAACACAGATCTGCCTTCTGATTTCAGCCATTAAGTTGCAACAGGATTCAAGGGCTTAACATTGTGGGTGTGAGAATAATAAAATGGAACTCCATCTTTAGCCCAGTTACCATGGCTGCAGCTAAAGGTCATGGTGGCAGCTGCTAACTAGTTGCCTTTTGAGCGGTGCTTCCCCTCCTGCTCTATGTTTTTGAGCACTTTCCTTTCCATCTGTCCTTCACGGAATACCTTCACCTACTTTGCTGACACACTGACCTCTTCTTTAAGACAACAGGCTCCCTCTTTTCCACACAATGGTAGCCATGGCCTCTTCTTTTATTCATGTATTATGGATGGGACCCAGCATCAGCAGATGAAAGCCTTAATAAAAATACACATGGCTGTTGCCTCAGCATCCTGAATTATTTTCTCATTTTCTGCACACTGCTCTACATTCCTAACCGAGGAGGAGGAGG
>NW_004624749.1:8758535-8769455 GCF_000247695.1 Heterocephalus glaber
TGTATATATTAAAAAGTCCTTGTGTGTTGAGTGCTTACCTCTTTACCTCTCATCCCCTAAAACAGTTCATGGCAAATAGCAGAATTAAATAAGTATTTGTTGAGGGGCCATCAGTGTATACATAAATAGACATAAGAAGCTTGCTAAAATGGTATGGACAGTGTTATTTGAAAGTTATTCAAATATTCATAGAAGGAATGAGAAAAATCTCGCTAAAAGAAAGTCTTATAAATACAAATAAAAATATTTATTGTACTGAGTGATAAGGAAAAAGCATTTATGTTGCATTTCATTTCTAGGCACCATATTCTACTTTCCTTGAGGACAGCATCTCTGTTTTTTGCTCTTTTCCCTCCCACACTCATTGGTGCCTCCCATGTCTTCAGCATCCACTGAATATTTGCAAAACTTATTTGATTTAGCTGATCAACAAACCTCACCACCAACACAGAGGATTGCAGTCACCAATGTAGAAGACTGGTGTGTTCCAAAAGTCTAGGGTTTTTTTCTTGATCATTTTTAATAGTATTAGACGTATGGACCAATTTTCCTCAATAAGTTTGTAGACTAAGAGTCAGGAAAAAAAGCATGAAATATGGAATTGCTTTTTAGGAGAATTTGTAACTTTCATAGGAATGAAAGGCCCATTGAGTGGAGCTTGAAGGACCAGCAGTCCACAGTGTTTGCAGGGCAGGCTGTGCAGGGAGGCCCGGACACTCTGGCCCGGGGAGGGAGCCTGTGGGGAGATTGGCTGAGCTCCTCTGTTTTTGCTTGGTGAACCAGCCACTCTACCTCCTTAGGAGAAATTGGTGCAAAGTGTCTTGGAGCCAAGAAATCACTGCCTGGACTCTCCCTTCTAGAACAACTGCTTGTCCAGGAATGTGTGCCTCTGTAACATCTAGTTAATTCCTGTTACCTAATTATTAACTGTGAAATGTTGGTAAATCCTGCAGTCTTTGTCCTGTTAGCACTATGAGTGGTCCCCTGATGTAGTACTTCTACTTGTTTCATGGTTCATTCATTCCATGAAGAGTTCTCAATACCTACTATGTTCCAAGAAATGCACCCTTAGCTTATGAGATGAAAAGGAAAATGGTACCCTCTTCCTTGTGAGGAAGGAAAATAATCAGGATCCTCTTGATTAAGATTTCCTAACCCATGAACATAGTGAGATGTGGAAGAGGGGTTTGGGATGGGGGCGAGTTAAGAGGAGGCTGTGGGGTGAGAACCGACCCCATCCTGGTGAGGAGTAGTGGGTAGGGGGCGCAAGAGGTGCTGGGAATGGAGCTGGAGGGTAGAAAGAAGGGGAACCTGCAAACCTTGCTCTGGCCTGGGGTTCAGGAGGGATCTGACAATGCTAGGCTGTGTTGGCCATGAACACAGAGTGGCAAGTGGAAAAGGACACCATCGTGAGGATAGCAATGATGGCCAGAAGCTCCCAGAGGAGCCAGAACCAAGGGGAGATGCTGGGAACTTGAAGCAGAGAGGAGGCAAGAGGGAAATGGGGAGAGGGGAGGGGAGAAGCAGAGGTCAGCAGTGTCAGGGGTCAAGGTCATAGGCAACCAGGGTTCTGGAGAAAGGACTGACAAAACTGGGGGTGCCTGAACACCTGGATGTCAAGAAAAATGATCTTTTTGTTTTCTCTGTTGTATTATTTATTTGCTTCTTTTCACAGTCCCTTATGTGAAGGGTTACTGGATAGAACACAGCAAAACCCCACCATTTCCAAGAAGGAGGCTCACTGACTGTACCAAGTCTGCAATAGGCAACTGGGGTGAAGCACACCTTTGGAAGGACCAAGGCTGCAACTCGAAGTTCCTGTCAGCCACAACATACACACACACACACACACACACACACAATTCTTGGCCTATATCCTCATCTTTAAAAATCAAACCTACATTTCCTCAAGTACTGCATTTTAGATCAAGCCTTGAAAACGATTTCTTAGCAAACTTTATCTCCAGTCACTTCTCCACTTGGTTTATATTACCAATGAGGCAATCATACCGACATTTGGCTAATTTTCTTAGAATATCTTAGTATTTCAGCCCTGTGGTTACAATAGATTCCACAGACTTTTATCAGTTAGATCTAGAACAGAATTACTATTCACAGGCACTGTATACATACAATGCTATCCAGTATTCCTTTGGGAAACCGTATCCTAAGATCAAATTGGACTACAGAAGTTACCAGCTCATAACTTGGAGTTTCCTGAATGAGGACAGATACAGATCTATGCAAATATTTCCAGATAAAACTCTAGACAAGATATAAAGCTAAAGATAATATTCCACAATGGGGACAATTAGCACATATATTTAACATCAGCTGCAAAAATATAATTATTCCTTGAGGAAAATCTTAGGTCTCAATCACACAAATTTCTGTATGAACATTGTTTACAGAACTTTGGTTCTCAAAACGTACTGCAAGAATCAAAGTCAAATAAGATCATGGGTTCCAAAGCTAATTTCATTCACCCATGGCCATTTGTCAACAGTGGACTACCTTTAAGCTAAACCAAATCTTACAAACAAAAGTCAGAAGAAATTATAATTAATCAATTTGCAAAGTTATTTTTTCCTACCACAGATTAATCTTGAGGCCCAAGTATTACAAGGAGGAATTTAGAAAAACATATCCTAAAATATATATTCTGTAAAAGATTAGGGCCCTGTGCCATCTAACAGTTGTTTTATTTAAAAAGAAAAACTAACCCGGTAAGTGTAGGGTTACTAAGTTAGTTCCAGTTAATAGGCTCTCAGTCAGGCGCTCTCTCTCTCTCTCTCTCTCTCTCTCTCTCTCTCTCTCTCTCCAGACCTTCACTGAGGCCTTTACAGTGCTGTAATGCACTGTGAATTCTAAAGTCCCACTCATCATCTGGGCCTCAGAAATCTGCAGTAGGCTTTGCTCCTGCACTCTCTACAAAACCCCTTTTCCAACCAGAGTGAGAGGCCTGCTGGCTTTAAAACTGCGCTGCAGGCTCAAAGTCAGAACCAGATCACTCAGGTGGCCAGGGGTGACAGGCCAGAGCTTGTTCCAAATGGAAGACCTGGGAGACAAGGCATAAGCAATCACTATACCCACGCCTTCCACATCAATTTAAGGGAAAAGTGAAAGAATGCAGAAAAGCTCCCCAGGGCTACCATTTCTAACACAAGCAGTGTTCCTGGAGTGGAAGGGTGGGGTGTCACAGCATAGGGGTCTCTCTGGCATCAAAGGTTACCCAAGAACCTTGAACAGCACCTATTCATATTCTCATGCTCTTGAGCATCTTAGAAAATGAATCAGTCCACCCTGATGCTAAAAATCTCTTCAGACTCAGTGTAAATGGCCACAAGGACTAGGACCCTTATCACTCCACTGTGGTGGCGCTTTACATTTGGAATCAATATTTAATTCATTTAAACTAAGCCTCGAAGCAGCAAGTACTGTCAGAGTTAGCAAGGGACTTGAAATTTATGTTTTAATTACTTGGCCATTTCATCAAAAGGTAGACACGGTGTCTGTGGTTTAGGACTTTGAAATAACCCCTATATGAGGGGGAAAATATTCCAGGCACATAGGGCTTATTCATGCACGTGTTTATGATTGCTCTACCTGAGAAAACCAAAGTCTGTGAAGCTGTGGTGGGCGGGTGACTGACACATTTCTTGTTCAGGGAAGTCAGCCTGTGCCTGTTGGATTCAGCACTAGCCTGTAGCTTCTTGAATTTGAAGGGAGGGGAGTTGCATGTAAAATTTTTCTGAATTGTTAAGTGAGAAAGAAAAGTCTCCGAAGGAAATTTTGAAGAGATTTTGAGTATGTAGACTCAAGTAGCATGAATTAAACTGAAAAGGCATGACTGCTTGGAAAGGAAACCACCTGCTGTTACTGATGATGACGTCCGACCAGAATCACTTCCCAGTGCTTACAATAAGGATCCAATGGAAGCAACAAGATTATTGGTATTCAACCAAAACCTTGACTTCTTCACACCAAAGCTGCAGACTGGAAGGTAACCAGAACTGTGGTTCTCCATTGAGCCCTCAGTGCTCCAGGCTTAGGGACCATTCACATGCTCTGCCCCCAGTCCAACCTCCGAGGCCAGATGTTACAGGAAAGTAGAAGGTCATTAACAGCTTCATGCCCATTATTGCAGGCCCAAAGCCCATCCTTAGGATGCTCTCTGCTCTAAGAGGGCTAGAAAACCAGTATCTTTCACAGTAATGACTTCCAGTTTACAGCCTTCATTTGTTATATTTCCTCAATAGCTGTTGTGTTGAGATTAACTACATAAATGGTCTGCAGCTGTCTGTTATGAATTAAGGGAGTTTAATCAAAGTATTTCTAATGTACAGCATAATGATAATACAGGGGGGAAGTACTATTTAAGAGATAATGATGGTTTCAGAAGATCACTGTTGTAATGTTTAGTGCATATGCCTTCAGCATTGAATTTGTTGTTGTTCTGAATGTGCTTAATGGATCACTGAAAAGCTGCCTAATGCGGGATTGTTTGATGGGGCTGACAGAGCTGGAATTAGCCCATTGCTGTTTACTGCATACAGCCATTAAGATTAATTGCTGCCAGATAATTTTGACTGTTTTTATCTTCTGGAAAAAGTGTCACTAATGGGTTTATAAATTGGTTCACTATTACTAATAGTAAGGCCAGTGTAACAGGAGAGAATGTCAGCTAATTCTAAAGATAAAGGTAAAAAAGTATAAAGTACTATATGGCTTGCTAGTTTTAAGGGATACTGTTATCTAATAACAGACAGACTGATATATGATGCTCATTAATGCTATTTCCTAAGCTTTGGGTTGAACCTAATAGATGCTAATAAAGTCTTATTTGATGTCCCATTAAAAAGCTCAATCTGTTTCTTGCATTAATACCCAGTGCTGTTTATCACATCTTTGATGACTAAAACCCAAATTCCAATCTGTCCCATAACCAAGCTTTTTCTGCACATTTTTATACCTATTTCAGATCTTATACATGTGAAATTTCTACAATCAAGCCAGGAGAATTAACAAAGTGCATGAATTAATAATAATGTTATGCAGTGCCTAATTTACCTGTGACATTCACGATGCAGCCATTGTTATAGGATGGATGTCTAGAGAAGCTTCTAGAAAGAGTATATCATTCTTCTCATTGTTTAGAGATTGTAGGAAACTGAAAACAATTTCTAACGTATGTGTAATATAGCTTAGAGGTAACAAAAAAAACCACTTCACATACTTAAATCTTAAGGTAATAAGATTTTTTTAAATTTAAGCATTTTTCCTGAAGAAAGCTAGATGAATGTAATCATCGAACTCAGGACCTTACGCTTGTGAGACAGGCACGGTGCCACTGCACTAAATCCCCAGCCTGGATGTAATTATTTTTAAATGGTAGGATTCTAGAAGATCTTCCATGGTGTATCCACAGTCATCACTGAGACAGACCCAGTCCAGCTAGATTTGTGGAACTTGTTAACATATTTGGTAAGTTTTGCCAGTTTACTACAATTGGTAATAAAATTCCTTGTGCATTGAGATTCAAATGTACTCTTTACGTCTGAGAGGGTTAAAAAATAAATGGAAAAAAATATGAACCAGACAAACAGACAGACAATGAATATTTAACCATGTAGAAGAAACCAATAATTCACTAACAGTAAAGTTTTTATTTCCTCAAGAATGAATCCTATTAAAACATGAAGTGTTTCTTTTGCAAATTCAAAAGCATGTTTATATCTTTCAACTCTTTTTACATTGCCCTTAAAAATTTTGGGTTTAAAAACAACTGAAATCCTGAATAATATATAAGGTAATATATGACATATCATTGTTCTCTCCCTCTCTCCCTTTTGGGGGTGACGTTTATGGAAAAGGAGGAAAGAAAATCTAAATTTTAAAAGCAACATCCTTGGTGCAGCAAAGAATCATTTGAGTTTTAAAAAAGCCATATTTTTTTTTTGTCTTTCACCATCTTACCCTAGAGAGACATGAGATCAGGTGCTGAATTGGGGACATTGTTTTCTCTTTCTTTTTTGTGTGTATTGAACTTAGTTTTGATAGGCAACATAAAACAATAACTACACGACCTCAAAAGGAGTATCATAGACACCACTTGTGAGGCACTGATGGTCTTTAGTGGGGGGAGGGCTTTTTGCCCACCTGCTTGTCCCCACCCTGTGACTCTGGACTGGGTAGTGCAGCCCAATCTCTCCTCCCACCAGCCTCCTCCAGTCTGTGCTCTCTGTGCTACATTGAGATGGGGAAATTTCCACCTTTGCTTCTGTGCTTGGAACTGGGATTGAACCAAAGCCCTTTGCACTGAGATGCATCCCCAACCCTTTTTATTTTTTAGACAGGATCTCACTACAGTTCTGAGTTGGCCAGGCTGGGCTTGAACTCGTGACCCTCCTGTCTCAGCCTTCCGGAGTGCTGGTTTAATAGATATGCACCATGGTGTCTGGCTAAATGACCATCTTTTTTCCAGTAGCATTTTAAATATAGAGAGCTTCTGTTAGTTACTTTCTCATCACTGGGACACAACACCTGATGCCCACAATTTAAAAGAGGAGAGGTTTATTTTGGCTCATACTTTGTAGAGGTTTCAATCCATAGTCAGCTGGCTCCAAGGCAGGGCAGCACAGCAGAGGAGCCTGGTAGAGGAGAAATATTCCATGGCATGGTGCACAGGAAGCAGACAGCGATTCAGGGAGGAGGAGGCAGATAGATGCTTCCAGGCCACTCCCCCAGCGATCACCTCCTCCCACCAGGCTTCACTTCCCAACATCACATTTAGCCATAAACTTATCAGGAAACTAATCCACCTATATCACATCCCCATGTTTCAACCACTTCCCTAAAGCCCCACCTATGAGCCCATAAAGCTTTAAGGGAACATCTAGATATAAACCACAAAAGCTTCCTTTTAAACTAAAAGACAGTTTTCCACTCACAAACCCTGTTTTCATTATTGATCTCAGTTTGCCACCTCCAGGTACCCTCACCCCACATCACCCTAGCCCCAAATAGTGTATATCACCATGCCCCTTTACCTACCTGTGGAGCAGGCCTCAGGATCAATGAAATATCATGGCATCTTCGTGGTTCTAGAAATGAAAAAGGTATCTACTTACCTCACCCCACCTCCTGTCCCTTTCAAAACCAAGAATGTCTTGGTCAACACCACTTCCCAAACACAATACCACCAAAGCTCCCAGCTTACATAGGTCTGACTGTTCACTTCCCTCCTAGATGCCTTATGTTTCTTGGTTTGAATCAAGCAAATCTACCTTGAGGGTACTCAGGGTGGAGGCTGGATACTTTAAGACTTGTTTTCTGCCATGGCAGCCCCTGGGCTTCAAGGTGAGGAGCAGAGAAAGGACTAAATGAGTTATTCTCCCTGCAAAGGACACTCCCAATTTGGCTTCCTGAGCTTCAGGACTGGGAGAACACTGCTGTGTGGATCCAGCCTGGGGCGAGAACCAGGCTTCAAACACCCTTCATTTGCTCAGCTCAGGGACAAAGAGGAGAGAGGCAGCAGCAGGTACTTTAAGACTCTTCACAAGGTGGAGATTTAACAAAGATCCAGGCGCACACTCGCTGCTGGGAAGGAGCTGTGCATGCAGCAGCCCTTGACATCTGTCTCATTTCAATAATTTCCAGCCATTGAACCTCTGTCTGAATGAGCATCAGGAAACACAGGCATGTGTGGTTACTAATTTGAGTATCTCGCTCTCTCCTCTCCCTCTCCAGTTTGAATTTAATGCTATGCAAGGGCTCCATGGACAATCTGGATGCCTGCAGCTTCCTGTCCATGGAACCAGAAGCATCCTCACTGTCTCCGTCATGGAAAGAAGAAGCGAGTACCTGGTGTGTGTGTGTGTGTGTGTGTGTGTGTGTGTGTCCTTCTGCTTGCATTGGCTGCCGACCACTTCTCCAGGAAGAACGCAGCTGAGACGAAAGCCTCATTTCCTAGGCAGCTGTGCATAGATCGTGCAAGTCTCTCCCAGGTGAGATCACACCCTTGGGTTATTACCAACCTGGATTTGAAACCATGACCTACCCATTTGCGGGATGCAAGCAACAAATGCTCTGAAATTGATTTTCCATAACATGAAAAGCTGCTCTCACATGATTGCAAGGGAGGAGGTATTCACCTGTGGCTGAGACCCCTTTCTACCTGTCACTGATCTGATAGAGAAATAGCCTGGGAATGGAGCTAGCAGAAGACAGTCTGACCAGGACCCTCTCTTCCTGCCTGTTCAGTCCTGTTCCCAGACAGCCCATCCTGGGCCTCACACCTGGCCTATTGTCAGTCCTTGTGGTGGGGCAACTCAGCAGAACCATGACTATTCAGGGCTGCCCTAATTTACTAATACACATTCACTAATGTGGGAGATCGTGCCTGCGATTCCAGAGCTTATTACAGTAACAAGTCTCTCCAAGTCTCCTCTCCAGACTATGGACTCAATTTAAAATTACACCCCTTGCTCCTTTGCGTGTATACCACTTGCCCAGTAAAAGTCATTCCCTTCATGTTGTAGGAAGGCTAGCGACATGGGGCATCCCGAGCCTGACGTAAGATGTGTTTCATGCTTTTGCTTTAACACAATTCACTTTGCCTTTGATCTGTGAAACTCCCTGGAATTCTGTCATGGCTATTGAGGTCTGGGAGACCATGCAGCCTGCTGAAGCATACATTGTCTGATGCTTCTCCCAACCACATTCAGGCTGCTACCTCTGCGGTACAGTGGGCAGCACCTCAGCCTGCATCACTGAGGAAAGAAAGGGAAACGTAAGTAGATTTGAAAATTACCCATTGAACTCACCTCATTAAATAATGCTGTGAGAAATTCATAAGTGGAGACAAGTAGGAGGATTAAAATACCATAAATTTACATGCAGAAAAGAGAGAGAGTTCCACACTTACATTGCCCTTTGTTCTGGCCACCCAGCACCTGCAGTCAGGAAGAGGTTGCCCCAGGGCTTAACAGTCCCCACCTGGAAGGAAGCATAACCCCCTAGTGCCCCCAAAAGGGGGATTCCTGTAACAGCACTTAGCCCACCTCTAGGAACTGCTGCACTTGGCACTCTTCAAGCTTAAAAGTTTCTTTCTTCTTTCTCTCTCTTTTAAGAAATAGGGTCTCACTCTGTGGTCCAGGTTAGCCTTGAAATCTCAAGCTCAAGCCATCCTCCTGCCTCAGCCTCCTAAGTAGCTGAGACTACAGGCACATGCATATGCCTGGTTTCCTTCTTCCTCAGTTACTTTCTTCTTTTTTCCCCTCCTCAATTCTTTTCCTATCCAAAAGCAAAAGAATGCAGGGGAAATAATGCTTCTCTTGCAGATAAAGTATTTTCCCCTAAAACCAAGAAAGTTCTGGTCATACCTGGTCATTGGTTTTTTCTCTCTCTCTTTACAATTATTCTTGGTCATTCCATCCTGTTTCTTCATCAAGTGTTTATCCAAATTACCTTTATGATCTCGGTTTCTAATGTAAACTTCACAAAAACAAGAACAATTCTAATTTCAAACCACCATATTAAGTATGTCTAATAGTGCCTGAACCCCAAAAAGGGCTCTGGTTTTCCAAGGCTGTGAAACAGTCATTTCAGGGAGTAGTCATTTAAGACATCTTACATCTCCATTCCTGGGCATTACCACTCAGGGCTCCTGCCCCAGATGTGTCCTATATCACTGCTGTGTGCTTCTGTCCTGAGGATGCCTTCAGGCTGGCTGGTTGAGCTCCCTTGCAATATGTCCATCTGATGGCAGGGCAATGCCTCTGATGACCCTTGAATCCTCTGCATGAAGAATTGCAGTACACGGCAGGCGCCTTGGTCTTTTCTACTGCATCTTGTGGTCACCAGGAAGTCATAAGCCCACTTAGACACAGGAGAGAACAGGAGGCTCTGCTTCCTGCCCAGTGTGAGACAAGATCTCAAGGGCCTGGATCCTGGAGCTGCTGCTGAAGTTACTCAGAATATGGAGCAAGAGCACTGTGCAGGGTGTAAGCAGGGAGTAGATGACCTCCCAGTGATCCCTCTGCCTCTGCCAGGAGGGATTCCCCCAGCCTCTGTTTCCAAAGAACTGCCTCACTCCAATATTTCAGAATCTCACCTGGAACTTGCTTACTTGGAATTCAAATGGTTCAACTCTGTCATAGAATTTCTTGAATGTTTCCTAATTCCATGTCTTTTCTCCCTATCCAGGGGAGCCTAGATGGCCATAGTTAACTCAAAGAGGAGTCAAAAAAATTCAAAACCATCCCCTCATTATCCCACCTCACTCTGATGAAAAATCACTTCCTTTAGGATCCTGTGTTTTCATATCCACTGTGGTATTTCTTTTGACAACTCCATAAATGAACTAGATGCAAATAATCAAATTAAGCACAAATGCACTAAATTATTTTCTATATAAATTTCTGTTCTTTATCCACTTCTCATAGGAGACCACTCTGAGTAAGAAATATTCAATTGTTTGTATACCTATAGGGGTGATTAAAATGCACAGCAAATGTTGAAATTTTAAAAATTATTATGGTAAAAGACACTGGCCCCAAGGCATGCCATGACTCCCAGCCCAGAGGAGACCTCCAGATCTGTGCGCCATGGCTCCCAGGCAGGAGGAGGCTTCCGGGTAGGCATGCCATGGCTCCCAGCAGAGAGGAGGTGAGCTGCGCAGGCTCCAGGAAAACACCCCCACCCCCAACCCACCCCCCGCCACAGAACCAGACTTCCAGATCACCTACAGCAACCCCAAAGGGAAATGAGATGGAACATTCTGATACTCAACCACCTAGACTCTCTGAACTAGCAAGAAAAGAGGATCTGGAAAAAATGAAATCAGAAATAATTTCTCACATAACAGCAAAGATTGTGCCCATAGTGCAAGACATGATTAATAAATCTAGAGAGGATACA
>NW_004624749.1:8774215-8809597 GCF_000247695.1 Heterocephalus glaber
ATCTCCAATGATGAATGTCATTATATAGTACACCTAAAATGTACCAATAAATGGATATACAAAAAAAAAAGACATTGGCCTTCATTTATCCTGCTCTCTTCAAACACACTTAGCCCATTATTCTTGCTGATATCTGTAGCAGTTCTGGAAGTCCTCTTTCTTGAATGTCTTTACCAAGGGACATCAAAAATACAGAGAATGCTGAGTGCCATTCAAAGAAAAGGTAGCTTAGAAAAACATTACCAAGTATCTTCATCCAACTTATTCATCAGATCTGGCACTGCGCACCTTCTGGCTTCCCCAAAACCAAAATGACCATGAAACATAAATATTTTGCATCAATTCAGAACATTGAGGCAGTCAGGACAACACAATTGAAGACACTCAAGAAGAGGACTCCAGAGCTGCTTCAGAAAGCTGCAAGAAAGGTGGAATAAGTTTGTTTGGAGCAAGGTGGAGTATTTTGAAGTGATTATTAGCAATATGTCTTTTATTGCAATAAATATTTGAGCACTCACTGAATTTTTTCATCTCATCTCATACATTCCAGGGAGCATTACTCATGACAGCTAGTAAGAGTAAGAGCTCACATATCCACTAATTCATGAATGGACACATCAATGTGTCCATGGATTGCACATGCAATGGATTACTATTCATCATGAAAAAGAATAAGAAACTGGACATATGTTGCAGCATGGATGAACTTGAGGACACAATCTTGACAAGGTAATCCAATCAGCAAAGGATGAATACTGTATGATTCGCTGTGCGGAATAGTTGTGTAAAGGAGTTGAATTCCCTCCTTTTGTGTAGAGTAGTTTAATTCATAGACAGAGAAGTTAGACTGTTCCAGGGCTTAGGAGAAAAAGGAATGGGGAATTGCTTCATGGGGACAGAGTTTGGATTTTGGATTTTGCAAGACAAGAAAGTCCTGGAGGTGGACTGGGGCGGGGGTGTGTGACAATGGTAACATAGCATTGTGACTGTGCTTAAGGCCAGAGTATACTTAATGGTTACAATGTAAATTTTATGTGTAATGTTATTTGTAATCCATCATAACGTTTTAAAAAACTTAAAGAATTGTTTAATTCCTTCAAATTTTCCTAGTTAAGACTCAGCAACTATGGAACTCAGTATGGAGATTACCCAAAGAACTAAAATTTGAGAGCTAAAATTAGAAATTCCATTTGACCCAGATATTCCCCTTCTATATATCTCCTTAGAAGAGTTAAGGACATCATATTACAGTGATCCATACATACTCATGTTTATAGCAGCACAACTCATCATTTAAGGCTTATCTGGGTCTCTCTGTTCTTCCATCTCTAAAATGGGAAGATGATGTCTTCTCTGTCTGCTGTAAAGGCTATTTTGAAACAGAAACCAAAATTGAATAATTTAAATGCTGAACATAAGCTATGAAGTGTACTGATCTGGGGCATTATTGCTCAATCTCACTCATGAGGGGACTACAAACCAAAACTACAGTGAGATAACATCTCACCCCAGTTGGCATAGCCATCATCAAAAAGACAAACAATAGCAAATGCCACAGATGTGAAGCATGGAAATTAGGACAGCTGCTGTGAAGAACTGCATGGAGGTTTCTCCAAACTCTAAGGACAGATCTACAGTACAATCCATCAATCTCTGGAGGAGCTCAAGTCATTGTATGAAAAAGACACATGTACTCCCAGGTTTATTGTAGCACTATTCACAATCGATAAACCATGGAATCAGAATAGATGCTCATCCGTGGATGCATGGAGAAAGAAAATGCAGAGTTCTATTCAGTCATGAAAGAGTGAGCTCCTGACATTTGCAGCAATGTGGGTGAACTGGTGATCATTACGTTAAATGAAATAAACCAGACACAGAAAGACAAATGTCACATTCTCTCAGTTGTGGAAACAAACCAAGAAGTCAATCTCATAGAAGATCAGAGTGGAACAGAATGAAACGAGAGACTGGGAAGGATGCGGAGGAGGAGGGATGGAAGGAAATTAGGTAAGAGACCCAGACACAGAAAGAGGAATTAGTTCTAGTTTTCTATAACACAGGAGGGTAACTATTAATTAAAACCATCTATAACAAATTTCAATATGACTAGAAGAGTATGAAATGCCCAGCACATAAAAATTGGTTGAAGAGGTAGAAATGGGTATTACTCTCAATTGGTTATTAAATATTGCATACATGTTTCAAATTGCTATAACATATCCCAGAAAGATACACAAATATTGTCTCAATTAAACATTTTTTAAAATATGAGGCATTAGTATCATGACTAAGTAAGAAGGTAATAAATAGATAAAACTGCTCAAAGCCCAGAAAGAATACTACAGAAGGGAAGATGCTAGAAGGAGAAGATGGAAGACTATGTGCTGCTTTTGCTGGTCTGGAATAAAAGCTACACTCTAGGCTATGTGTCCCTAAGTAAATTTAACTCTCTGGGGCAGTGCATTCCAAAAAAACAATCCCCCAAGTCCTTTCTTCAGGGATCTGGAAGGAAAGAATGAAAAATGATAACACTGGGAAAAGAAAAAGATTCATGTTGTTACACATATAAAATGCAATACATATATATTGCATTTTATATATTATATATTATATATATTGCAAGATATAATATATATATAAATGATGAGCATCTGAGTGCAAGCTACTATGTGTTTTTTCATAGCAAGAATGAGAGGATGGAAGGAAAAAGAATAGAAACAAGTAGGCTTCTATGAATGAAGAAATGTAGATTCCTTAAGAGCGGATTAATCAATGAACACTTTCAGGAAGTAGTTTCACTAAATAGATTGGGCTCTGCTCCCATACAGGTGATGTTTTAGCCAATGGCACTGAACCCATCAGTGGGTGCAGCAAAATGGGTTCTCCTAGATGTCCGAGCTGAGCCACGGTGGATAGGAATGCTGGGCTCAGGGGCGGTCCAGGCTGAGCTGCCAGGATCGTGGGCAAGAAAGAATTGAATGAGACACAGCTGTGAGCAAAAGAAAAATGCAGGACCTAGTTCAGGTCTGCTGGGGACCTCAGGGAACTCACCCTGCAGTGGTCCCTGCTGTCCCCCACCCTTCCCACTGCTGCTGTCTGGAGGGTCTCACACTCCCTGTGGTTCTCTCCTCTTGCAGTGCTCATGTTGCCAGCTCCCTTCATCAGTCACCCTGGAATCCAGCCAGGGACCAACTCAGGAAGTGCTGGCCCTGCACTACTGGGATCCCCACCCCATGTCACCAGCCCACAGAGCCAGTGTGGCCCAAAGTCCCTCCAGACATGGCATGCTATGAAAAAGTTATTTACTCAGTCTGCCATGACTGGGGACTTCTTTTACCCCTAAAGACCATGTAATCATTTCTCTCCACTTACTTCCTTAGTTACTTTTAGTAGCATGCCTTCGGTCGCTCTCCAGTTCACTCACTGGATGAGTGTGTGGTTCATGTAGTGACTCGATACCACGGGAGCAGCACACAGCTGAGAAGTTTGTATCTGCTTCCTTCTTTTAGAAACAAATAGGGTAGCTCTGCTCCACATAACTCCACACTCTGCACTTGGCACACCTTCCCTGTACACACTCCCTAGAGTACAAGAGGGACCCCAAGCCACCAAGACAGATCCAAGGTTTGTGTAGTACCCACTGGCCACAGTAAGCCTTGCAGACACTCTCAACACGATTGGACTGAAAAGTGTTTCTGCCCATAGCAGGAAGAAGAAAAATGATGAAAAATACTCCTCAAACTTCCACAGGCATCAGAATGCCCTGCAGGTCTTGCAAAACAGACTGTGGGGTCTGATGCAGCAGATTTGGAATGGAGCCTAACACGTAGCACATCTAACAGATTTCTGTGTGTTATGGTTTATATCTAGATGTCTTCCCACTGATGCATTCATAGCTAAATGTGTTGTTAGAAGGTGGAGTCTGGTGGGAAGAGGAGGGGCATTGGGCCATGACCTGGAAGAGTTTATCTCCTCCCTCCCAGCTCCTCCTCTCTCTGCTTCCTGGTCTCCATAGCGTGGGTGGTTCTCTTCCTCTGCCACACTATCCTGCCTTGAGATCAGCCAAATATGGTCTGAAATATGAGCCAAAAAAAACTTCTTCTCCTTTAAGTTTGGGTGTCGAGTATTGTGTCTCTGCCAGGAGAAAGTGACTAATGCTGGTAATGCTGGTGCTTGTCCAGAGGCTACATGTGGAGATTCACCAGTCTAAACTACCACAGCAGATCTCAAGAGAGGCTATGAAATGTCTAAGAGAAAGTGAGACTGGAGAGTATAGACTGCAGAAGGCTGAAAAACATGATTAAAGTCTCATGAATAGTCTTATGAGGGAAGCCAGGAAGACCTTGGTCTAATCAGCAGACAAGTTGATAACAGTCTTCAAGTACTCACTGGTATGTGAGCAGCTGTTTGGGGATAGGATGGGAACTGAATTGCAATGTACCAGGAGAGACTCCAGTCAGCTACAAGCAAGAACAGTTCATTCATTCCTTGGATACCAGGTCCACTAAGGAGAGAGAGAACAAAACTTAGAACAATGAAAGCACCTAATTATTTACCTTTGTCCTACCTTGGAGCACAATTAGTAATTGTTCCTAAGAGTCCCTTTTTTCCTTATAATTCCATAAAGCCAGATATGAAAATGGAAGAAACAACAATAAAAGAGGAAGAGGCCCTGAGGAGTGATTGCCTCTTCATTTGCAAATATGTTCCAAGATGTCACCGATGGATTTGTTATTAAAGTAAACGTTTCCTAATTGGGCTGTCACCTGAAATACGATGAACTTCATCCAATCAAGGGATGACTTTGGAGTCAGGGACTGGAAAGGTCCAAGAATGGGGCCACATGGCCTGGGTCTGGGTTAAGGCTCTGCCATGTTTTTGTACATTGGTCAATTGGATTAATCCTGACTTTCAGGTTTTCTGTTTGTAGCATGAAGTGGCAGTATGGACAGAATGAGGGTGTCCTGAGAGCTGATAGAAGGGGAAGGCTTTACAAACCATAAGGCACTCCTTGAAGGCTGGCTTTGCCTGAGCCCAGTAAGTGGAGGAGGCCTGTACATCCCAGGATGCTCTGTGGAGAGTGAGGGGATTGCACCCCAAGTCAGAAGTCCAAGTGTCACTCAGAGGAGGCCTTGTTTGGGGGACCTCGGTGATGAAAGCTCAGCCCAATTCCTCAGGTCCTCAGCTCTAGACATACTGTGAACATGTGCTGGTGCAAGACCTTCTCTTGTCGGGCTGGGGATTTAGCTCAGTGGTTCCACTGCCTGCCTTGCAAGTGCAAGGTCCCGAGTTCGATCCCCAGTACCAAAAAAAAAAAACTAGATCTTCTCTTGTGTAATTGCCTGGTCTTTCCTTTAATTCTATTTTCCATTCCAATGCTCCTTTCCCCTGCTCCACAGAGTTCAGTCAATGTCCTTGACAAGCAGGCATCTTGGAATAGAGGATTTATTTTCTCATTTGTTTGAGAGAAATTGTGCTCTGTGTCTCACTCTATGTTTCTCACAGCACCTTGTTGGTTTTGGTCTACCCATTTATGCTACGTGCCTCTAGTAACTACTGTGCTAGTAATCTTTTTGAATTGGATTCTTGACATAAGGTAATAAAGTTGCTATTTTTCCAGTTAAGGACAGAAGATAAGCAAATGTCTGTCATCTACTCTTTCTGTTATCTCATCCAAAAAGTTAATTTCAACTCCAAAACTTTGGACAAGGGTAGAATCACCAGCTAAAGGATAGTTTCCCATGGTTAATGTATCCAGATCAGCTCAATTTCTGGGAACGTCCATCCTACTCCTCTCCTCTGTGGAAGAGTGAAGCTTTATTCTGGGGCTGGAAATCAGAAAACGTAGGAGACGCACAAAATTTTTCTCTAACATACCAAATAACAATAGTTTAGAGATGGCTCCATGGGCATGAGACCTAGGCAGAGACACAAAGTCTTGTGCTTAAAAACTTAGGAACAAGAAGTCTCATGGTTTCATTTTGCACTGGGCCAGCTCTGGGTAGGTTGGATGCCTGTGTTCCAGCACTCAGCGCTGACATTGTGAAGCAAATTTGGTTCTTGGTGACATGCAAAGGAGAGTGGCTAGGTTCCATTAAAACCTGAATTACAGAACCTGCAGCCTGGCAACTGTGCTGAGCCCTGGTGTGCTGAGCCCTGGCTTGGAATAGAGCTTAGGGTAAACAGCTTCAGTTCACCTTCAAGTCAGGGAAGTTGCCTACTGACCCTGGGCCTCTTCATGCCCCAGGGCTAGGAGTGGGCTGAAGACACAGATCTGCTCTGTGAGTTCAGCCAGATCGAGTTCAGAAGGAGCCTCCTGCCTTTCAGGGCCAAACTGCCAGCTGTAGAACTATCCTCACTTCTACCCTTAGTCAGCTTTTGCTTGATTTTTGTTTTGTTTTGTTTGGTTTGGTTTGGTTTTTAAGTCAGTGTCTCCCTATTTTGCCCAGGACAGCTTTCCTGCCGCCATCTTGCAAGCAGCCAGGACAACAGGTGCCCACCACCACCACTGCACTCTACATTCCTATTCTCTCCAATGAAGAGACTCTCTCTACTCTGATGCCGGGATCTTTACAGACTCCACCCCTCCCCAGTCTCTCCAGAAATCTTCCAGACTACTCAGCAGAGGCAATCAGCATCTGTGAATTTTTTTCTCCTCTTCCTCCCTTTCAAATGGGACCTTGTGGGGTAAACTCAGTGACAGCCTCAATAAACCAGACATGATCCTTCCTACTGTGCTGTGGAGTTCTGGTGCCCAATATCCCCCTCCACTTCCACACACGCAGCTGGCTGGTCAGAGACAACATCCCAGCATCCAGGCTTTCTGTAGTGACAAAGTTACTTCTGCAAATGTGCCTCAACCTCGGTGCTCAGGTTCCTGAGAAGTTTACACGGTACAACCTTCTCTTTGGATCACCACTAAAAATATCAAGACAAATGACTTCTTACCTGGAGTAGGCTTCATATTACCTGGAGTAGGCATTCTCATTCCCCTTTTATTTTCTTTATTGATTTAAGGCCACAGATCTTAGGCATTAGATCACAGGTAGGTCTGAATGTCCAAAAAAAATTATGAGTGTTCTCCAAAGGGGAAAAAAATGTACTCTGGCATGCATGTACACACACACACACACACACACACACACACACACACACGTGTGCATGCACTCATTTTACCTAAACTTTCAGGGACTTAAAGCTCTTTTGAGGCCTCAGGCACCACCACCAAAGTTCCAGCTGTGAGCACAGATCCAGGATTCCCAGACATGGAGCTCCAGGGCTTGGCTACCCAAAGTGATCAAGTCAGAGTCACAGGTTGGGTCTATACCGGCTGGAGGACCAGATAAAGAAGGAAAGATGATCTGAAGAGTGTGAGCAAATGCAAGTGAATTCCTAGGCTTCTCCCTATCCGATAGGATCTAGGAATGATGACTGAGTGGCTTGTAGGAAAGAAGCAGGCCAGCCACCCCCCATTAGGCAGCTTTTCATTCCCCCTCAATCAGCTCTGGATCTTCGGTTCCTCCCCAAGCAGCAACTTTTGCTTGGGAGAATGTGATTGATATGGCTGGGCCTCTGTGCACACATCATTAGTCTATGATGGGCAAGCTCAGATGGTCGGAGCACTGTGCTAATGAGGTGGAGGTTAGGGGTTCAGTGCCCATGTGGGCCACTTAGCTTTTGTCTTGTTCATGTCCCCAGACGACTTCCAACACAGGCCACCTGTCTGGAAAATGTATGTCTCTGGGAAGGGGGAGGAGTCATATGAAAGGGCTTCTCTTGATGTCCACAAATCCATCACGACTCTGGGAAGCCCACCCTTCTGTGAGGTCCTGGGGGCTGGCGATGGAGCTTGCTTGATTTTAAAAGGACAAAATCATAATACCCAAGATGTGCATGGTCTCCGTGGAGTGGGTTTTGTGACTAGATTGTGAAATTGTCACTTTACCATATGTCCCTGAAAAAGAGATAATGAAATGATTTAGGTCATGTCAGACCAAGTAGCACTGAGCTGCCTTTCCCTGGAAGGAAACTGAATGTGAGTATTTACTCACCCACAGAGGGCTGGGCATCCACTTTGTAGGAAATTCATTTGGCAAAAAACAGCCACAGTTGTTCTTGAATTATTGAACTGGAACATCTTTGATTAAATGTTATCAAAACGATAGCTGGATGGAACAAAACTTTCAGCCTTGTATTTTCTTTTTAAAGAACAAAACGCATGTATCCAAAAGCATGCTTCTTCACTTACCCCACTTCATGTAGAAGCACTGTGATTTAGAACCAAGCAGAAGCCAGAAAATGAGCTCAGGTTCCCCCCTGGCTCACAGACTCCTCTTCTCCTGGGTCCACACTGAGCTAGACAGTCCTGTTTGAACTTTTTGCAGCTCTCGGATCTGGTCCTGCTCCACTCTCATCACCACCATTTCAGCTCCACCCTGGCACTGTCCTTTCTGGGCCACCAGAGCACACAGCTACATAGTCTTCCATTCTTTCCCAACACCAAGGATTTCAGAGGATAGAGACTGACTGTCTGGGGTTTGGGTAAAAATTCAAATCCACCATCTACTACTGATGTGACTCACAGTCTGTGCCTTGGCTTTATTTTGTTTGCACCCTTAAATGGGGGACAAAAATAATAGCTGAATAATGGAACTTTTGTACATGATGTAAAATAGTTAATTTATATAATGTGCATAGAAAATTGCCTAGAATATAGTATGTAGTTAATAAATGTTAACTTCTATTCATCATCATCTTCGTCTCTATACTTACAGAGCAGACTTTGGAAGAAAGGTATTCAGATTTAAAAGACTTCTTGATCCAGTTGCTGTAGACAAGTTACCTTTCTTCTAATTTAGTCTTGTCATCAACAAAAAGATTTCCACACAGAGCTGAAGACAGTGTCCCCTTCTAGAGGTGGTGAGAACTTAGATATTGGAGTAAGTGCTCAGGGAAACACCTGGTATGTTTAAATGAGAGATGTGTACGAGTACATAAATTTTGTATCATTAAAAACTACCAGCATCTGTATCGGTCATCTGTTTAAAATCATAATAGTTCTTCACCAAACAGAGCCATTATTCCCAACTTTGTGATAAACAGGAAACTCTTAGTAGCATAACACATTTCAACAGTGGCAAATATTCTAACTCTAAAGTGAAATTTAGCAATTAGTCACTTCCCATCTCTGGGACACAATACCCCTCATCTTCAACTTAAAGGATAAGAGATTAATTTAGCTCATGATTCAGAGATTCGGTACTTGGTCTGCTGGCTCTGAAGAAGAAACATGATGCTGAAAAGGAAGGATAGAGCAAAGTAGCTCAGTTCATAATGGCTAGGTAATAGAACAGGGAAACAATAGCAGAGCAGAAATAGGGAGGGACCAGACATAGAACTCAAAGTCACACCTCCATGTCTCACCCAGACAAACTAAAAGTGTGCTTCACTGATCCCCTGGGCAGATCCCAGAGCCAATTGAATTGACAATCCACCCTAACCACCGCATCCCACCCCTTGTCAGCTTGACACCCAAATAAATCAAAAGTCCAATTCAAAGACAATCATCTGAGAATCAAGGCAAACTCTTATCTAAAAATCTCTGAAAAAATAAAAAACAAGTTACATAATCCAATGGTAGAATACAACAGAGTAAACATCCTCATTCCAAAAGGGAGAAATAAGGGAATATGAAAGAATTGAATAAAAACCAGGACAAAATCCAACAGGGCAACATTACACCTTGTAGCTCCATATCTGGCATCCAGGACACAGGTGGTGAGACCAGAGTTCCAGAGGGGTTGGCATTGGTGGTGCAGCTCAGATGACCTCTCCTGGACCACCTCCACTCTAGGCCTGCAGCTTTCTGTAGCAGATGTCCTATGTTCCTGCCTTCTCCAAGTTCCTGGAATGTCCAATGCACCTTTGGCTTCTTTCTTAGAGCTTCACACTCTGCCCATTCAGGCTCCCTGCCTAGCCTCCCAGGACTTCCTTTGAAATCTGGGTTAAAGCCACCCTGGCTCTTGCATTCTGCATGACAGTAAAACCAGCAACACCTGTATGGTGTCAAGGTCTGCCACCACTGTGGGCAGTAGGTAGGTCCCACTGAGTCCCAGGCTGACTGAGCAAGGTGAAATGAATCCAAGGGAACTGATTCCCTAAGCCACGCTTCTGATATGGGAGTCCCAGGGACATTCTTTTCAAATGGAAGGTTTACAGTTTTGCACCCTTGACTTTCTGATGGGTGGGATCTTGATTCCTGAGATGCCCTCAAGGCATCTTCCTTCTCTTCCCTGTACAAAGTACTTGGTTCTTTAATGGCACTAATCTCTTCAGCAGCCACCCCTCTTTGGTCTCTACTTTACATCTGGTTCCTTCTGGACCAAAATTTAAGTTTTGCAAATTGTTCTGCTCTGTTTTGTGCTCCTAATTCTCATATAAAATTAGCTAAAAGCATCCAGCAGTCTCTATGCCTCAGCTTGAATATTGGAATATCTTGAAATTTTCTCCACCAGTTCAATCAGATCTGCCCTTAATCTGAGCCTCCCACAAAATCTCAGAACATGGGGAAAATGTAGACATATTTTTCCCCAGAGTGTAACACACACAGCCTCTAGTCCAATTGCCAACAGATCCCTTGTCCCCAGCTGAAACTCCTGAGCCTGGCCTTTGTTATTCCTATTCCTACCAGCATTCTGCTCTCCTGAACTCTAACCAGAATCATCCACCATGATCTTCTTACAGCCTCTTAGGATTTCATTAGCTCCCATCTCTAAATCTTTCCAAATTCTTTCAGCAAATCAGTTCCAAAGGCTTCTAAACTACATGGTCTGATATGTTCACAACAATCCCTTTTTTGGTACTGGGGATCGAACTCAGGACTTTGAATTTTTGAGGTAGGTGGCAGAACCACTGAGCTAAATCCGGGCCCCAAACAATCCCTTTTTCCCTGTTACCAATTTTTTGTACTGGTGAAACACAACACTAAAACCTGACACAAATGACTTGAAAGAGGAGAGGCTTAAATTAGTTCATGGTTTAATTCAGTCTATAGTCAACTGGTTTCAGGACAGAAAAATCATGGTGGAAGGGCAGAGCAGAACAAAACTGCTTAGTTCATAGGTCCTGGGAAGAAGAGCAGAAAAACAGTTCTAGAGAGATAGGGGTAGGAAGATTATATGTATTACTCAAGTCTACACTTCCATCAGACACACCTAGAAGTGTGCCCCATCAATCCCCCAGGTGGATACCAAAACCAGGTAAGTTGACACTCCACTTTAGCCACCACAGTCAACATGGCAAAATTGTAGTCATTAATATATTTAAAACGTTGTATAAGTTAAACAGCAGATCAGACACTGCCAACAAAAGAATTAATGAACTGGAAAACAAATTTGAGGAAATTATAACGGAACAAAAATATGTGAGGATGTAAAACTTAGAAGAACATAAACCATAGAGGTAATGTCCCCTATTCTGTGGAACTGTCCACCAGATAAAAACTCAAAAGAATATCTAAAGAAAAAATAATTGTTAATTTTCCAAGATTAAAGAAAACTATGAGGCCTCAGATTAAGGAAGCAACATAATTCTCAGGCAAATAAAAATAAATTAATATCTAGACCCATCAGAATAAAGTTAGAAACATGAAAACAATTATGTTAAAAATAATAGAAGAAAAAGAGATTATATACAAAGGAAACACAGTAGTGTTGACATAAGCCTCTTGTTACATGTGACCGAGACCAAAAAAAAAGAGAATGACTTGCCAATCTATTTTCAGTAAACAAGTGTTTATAAGGGAGAGTAAATAAGGATATTTGCAGGTGAATATTTGCAGAATACAGCATTCACAGTCTCTTACATAAGAAATATTAAAGAACATATTTAAAAGAAATTCAAAAGGGAAAAGGTGAATAGCAAGAAGCATTGCTGATTTTTAACTAAATATATAAGTAATATAAATGAACTTAAACTGACATTAACAATTAAAATATGTACGTAGTTTGAAAGAGTTTAAAAGTAAAGATTCGAAGTACTAGTCAATGATGGCATGCAGATGAGAGACAGGAGACAAGAGTGGAAACTAAGAGTTTCTGTTGATAGACTCTATCACATCAAAATGCTCACTAAAGTATAAAAGTATGCAGAGCCAGGTGTTCTGGGACCAAAAGCCTACATAATTTGTAGAGCTTATGTTATTTATTCTCTAAGGAAAAATGAAAAACATTCTAATTTTTCCACTCTTACGGAAACACAGGAGCCATATTCTGAAGGCTTGGAAGAAGGCCATGCCCATGATGTGTGTGGGTTTCCTTTCTGACCTCCACAGTAAACCTACCACTAGTGTCACTTTCAGAGGAACCAAGCGGAAGTGCTTAGGTCACTTTCCAGTCCTGGAAAAAAGTAAGGGATGAAATAAAGGAGTGCTATGAAACTAGTAAAATCAAAGAAAAAATAAATAATGAAAACACTGAATATTTTTTTAAAAGCAGAGCATAAAATATCCAAATAAACCAGCCATGACAATAAAAAGTTAATGAGCTCACTGTTGAACACAGTTACTCAGAAAAATAAATCTAAAGAAATAGAAAAATTAAAAAAAGATTTCCCATATTAACAAACTAGAAAACACTGGAATAATAAAGATCAAGAACCTGAGTTTAGTCCCTGCTCAATATAAGTAAATCTCTGACATTTAAGGAGAATGGAATATTTTCACAAATTTTACATTCTGAGTTGTCAAAACATTAAGAAGAGTTTTCGAAGCTTGAAATCCTTATAGCTTCTTCCTCTTCATTCTAAAAGTGCAGATTTTTGAATGTCATTTGAATCCACCCCAGCTGTTAAAATCTCTGGACCTTATTTCTTCCCGGTGATCATTTTAGCCCACACTGGGTGGTTCAGAGCCTAAGATTTGGGCCCTGCATAGAACCAGGCCCTTGTTAGGAAAGAGGACTCCAGAAATCAGGACCATGGTGTCAATGTCTTCATTGTCTGTTTGTAGGGCTGTGTATCACATGTTCCTAAAACAGAGCACGAGTACTCAAGTAATTCTTGACTCCAAGGAGCCAACTTCTTAGAGTGGCTGGTTCATATTTCTTTTATTATTCTTTGTTTCATTTTCTCTGTATTATCTCTGGCATACCTTAATTAGGTGGCTATGTCTGTGTGTGTGTGCACACATGTGTGCACACATGTTATGGCTTATATCTAGATGTCCCCCCAAAGTCTCATGTGCTCATAGGTGGAGCTTTTGGGAAGTGACTGGATCATGGGTGTGAGATACTGGATTTGTCCACTGATAGGTTTATAGCTGGGTAGGATGTTGGAAAATGAAGCCTGGTGGAAAGAGGTGGCTCACTGGGCATGGCCAGAATCGATATATATCCTTCCTCAACCCATGATTATGTTGTGCCTCCTGCCTACGCTCCCATGGACTGTTTCTCTTCTTCAATGCCCCTCTACCATGCTGCTTTGCCTTGGAGCCAGCCAGCTGTGAACTGAGACCTCTACAAACTGGGAGGCAAAATAAACCTCTCCTCCTTTAACTGGTAGATGTCAGGTATTTTGTCTCAGCAATGAGAAAAGTAACTAAGATAATATATATATATATATATATATATATGTAAACATACACGTATATTTCCATGGCAAGATGCACAGTTTGTCTCTAAATAGTTTCTGAAATGATCATATCAATGTCTTCACCTCAGTCTGTATCCAAAGTTTCCCCCAAGGTCACCAGCATGCCCCTCCTCAATCTTACAATAAAATGACTTCTTATAAAAAGTGTTCTCTTTCACCGCCTGAACATTCCAGTCAGAGGAGAGACAGCCCCTAGTGAAGCACAAGCCAGAAACTGTTTACAGTGCATTTAGAAAATGCTCTAAAATGCAAACCAAAACTACTGTTTGCCCTCAGAAAAAAAAAAAGAAAAACATGAAAGAATGACAGGAAGAAAAAAATGAATCTCTAATGCTCAGAATGGCAGTTGGAGCTGGGACAGTCTTTTACTGCACAAATAATTCAAAGCAAGAAATCTCCTGTCAGGATGCAGACAACCCTTGGGCTGCACAGGGCAACAAGTCTGACCAACCTCAGGGCCTCCAGCTCCACAGGTGAGTGTGGCCAGAAACACAGGTATAAATTATCAGAACTGCATAGGGGACTCGGCCCTCCAATGCCTCCCATTAACCTCCCAGGCTCCTCATGCCTGCATTCACCATGTGGGGGCGGGGGAAAAAAGGTTTCCGTGTGGCCTGGAAGAAGATAATGCAAATGTTTCGCTGACTTTTGAATTAAGAAAGAAAAAAAAATTCTAACTGTGACATATAAAAGACATAGCAATTCAGGGTTTGGTTGTTTCCTACCTAAGGGGCTGATTTTTTTCACCCCCTCCTCCATTTCTCCCTTTAAAAAAATTGTTAAGTTTTTCAACATTGTGGCCTTAGGAGGTAATTTGCTAAATAGGACAAAATTAGCTGATTTTTGGACCATTTAAAAGAACATTTCTTTTGAAAGCATATAAAATGTATTAAAGCAATCTTCGAAGTCTTTACCCCTGCTTGAGATTTTAATTTACTCTGAGCTAATAAATTATCCCCCCTCTCAGAAGCTATTGAGAAATTTCAGTTAAATCCTTTTTAAATTTTAATGTCTTCAATTGAATCCCGAGCAATTTAGACATACACACTCACAGCTTGGGGTGGTCAGCTCACCAAGGCAAGGCTGAAAAGGGGTCAGATTAACCGAACTCTCTGCCCCCTGGGACTGCCAAGGTGATATTAACGAAGGCGATTTCCCCCCACACATACAGGTCTGATTGTTAGATAATTACTTCTCCACAACAGCATTTAACAAATGCCCCTATTTGAAGGCCAAGACCATTTTCTCTACAGCTGGTGGAAGCAGCAGGAAGGGGGAGGGGGAGCCGGGCAGGGAGGAGCACAGGGGCTCTAATCAGAGAGGGAGCTGGATCTGGGTCACTTTGGTCCTGGCTTTGCGGGAGCACAAAGGCTCACTTCATCTCCGGCAGGGCTCTGTCTTACCTCTACACACTTATCAGAAATATTTTTTCAGGCTATCAATTATTATATTTGAACATTGCATCCCGGCTCCTGGGAGCCCTTAGCAAGCTGTAGCAAAAATCAATCCAATTTTACAACTTTTACCTTGGCAGAGCTCCAGCTCTTTATCTACGTTCCCCATAATTTAAAGATGCCATATCTCTTTTGGTGGCATAGATATACTCCCAAGTATGACATGTCCTTGATAACAATAATATTTTTTTCTTAAGTTTTCACAGGTTAGTCTGCATAGGGTTAACTTCCATAGAGGAAGCAAGCATCACTCTGATCATTCCCTCTTGTCAATAGTGATCATCCCCAAACTGGTCCAAAATATTAACTACACTAGTTGCTTTGTCTTCCTCTACCTTTCCTTACAGTGCTGCCTGTTAAGTGACAGCAGCCCTAAGTGCCAATTTTATTTGATCAAGTAGGAGAAAGAATTACATTTCTTAAAATCACAAGTTGGGAAGACAGCCTGAGTCCCATTTGAGAAACTTGCAGGCTGTGATATATGTGGGAGTGCAAGTCCCCTGCAGAATTGCCTCCTTCTTCTGGGGAATCCAGAGGTGGCTTTGGGGTCAGTGAGAATCGACCTATGGTAGACTAAGGGACAGCCCATGAGCCTGTTACCATGAGAGACAGTTATTGCTATGTGCATCAGGTAGGGTTCGCTTGAGGATCATATATACATATATACATATATATACATATATATATACATATATATACATATATATACGTATACATATATTTCCCCACAAGATAGGTTTATGGTGGCCATCTGTATGCTGGAAAACTGGAGGATCCAGTCAAAATGTTAAAATTCAAAGGCCTGGAGCTCACTGTAGAGTCCCGTGCAGATCTATGAGTCTATATTAGGAGACCTAAGAGTCTGTCCTGAAAGGCTGAGGAGTCTAAGCTGGAAGCCTAGAGATGGACATCCAAAGGCCATGGAAAAGACTAGAGCTCCTCCAAAGAGGCAGAAGCAAGAATTTCCTTCTTCTTTCTCTTTTTATTATATCCAGGATACAAGCCTTTTGATTGGTGCCACCCACACCCAGGGTGAGTATTCTCTCTTCAGTAAATTAATCATCCAGATACACCCAGAACCATGCTTATCCAATCCACTAGGTGTTTCTTACTCAAGCTGACACAATTAACTATTACACTACAGTCTGGAAGTATCCTGGAAGGATTATATCCTAAATGTTTGATCCCCATCTTGGTGGAAACTGTAAGGGGTGGGACTTATAGGAAGGATGTGATGTCATTGAGGATATGGCTTGAAAGGAATATTGAGACCCTGTTCCCCTCCAGTCTTCCCCTTTGTCTCCTGGTCTCCATGAAGTGAGAGCTTTGTTCTACCATGCAGTCCCCACTATGTCATTCTGTTTCGTTACAGGCCCCAAGTCCCCAGGGCCAACTGATCATGGCCTGAGGCCTTTGAAACTGAGAGCTAAAACAAAATTTTCCTCCCTATAAGTTGATTATCTCAGGTATTTTGTCACAATGACCAAAAGCTGACCAACAGCTATGTGTCAAAGGTGAGGGTGCTGTGATTTCAGGGAACACAGTGTTGCTCAGGGGAGAGTTTATTATTTTTCATCAGGTGGGAAATTGAGCTGAGGCTGCCCTGATCAGACATGGCCAGGGGGGTGCAGGTAGAGAAAATGATCATCTAGGCTTCAGAGTAGCTGTGATGAAATAAGAATAAATGAGAAAGTCTTTACTTAGAGACACATTTTGGAAAGATGTTTAAAGTGGATGTATTTTAGGCACCACCAGCATCTGTCTCTTTACAGAAAACTCAGGTACAGAGGAAACCATGATCAGACAGCACTGGTTTTCAGATTCCTTCCTCTCTGCTTGTACTAGCTCCCAGTGTATTTTATCCAGTTACTGTGTGTCTCATTTCTGGAAGTTCCCTTAGAGCATTGAGCCAGAGGCTGATCCCATCTTCTTCCCGTCTTTGAGCAGGTCTCCACAAAGTGTTTTGGTAGCTGTAGCTGCTGTGAAATCAAAGGGAACAGATGCTGAATGAAAGATGAATGTTCAGAACCAGGAACAAAAATCTGGCAAATTAGGAATGGAATGATTCTACCATCCATCCATCCATCCATCCATCCATCCATCCATCCATCATCATCTTTCATTTACCCAGCCTTCCTGACTTTTATTTATACTCTGTGGTAATAATGCCAGATAAAAAGATAGCATACACTCATATATAGAATTTCTAGTTTCCTTCTATTTTTGAGAGGATTCAGAGGAGTTTTTCCTTTCATTTATTTATATCATTTTTATTTTATAATAACTACAGATTCATACATAGTTTTAAAGATAGCACAAAGAGATCTCATGTATCTACCACCCAGATTCCCCAAAGGTTAGGTCTTGCATAATTTATACTATAATATCAAAAATAAGAAACTGACAGTGGTACAACACACACTTGTTCTATCATCTTTCACAGCACTCGAGGGATTTTCTTGATACTACAATTAGGATACAGAACTATCCCATTGGTCCCATCCTAGTTCCTATTTGTTGTTATATCCACCCTTCTCCCCAGCTATCCCTAAATCCTAACCACCACTAATCTGTTTTTCCACTCTATAATCTTTTCATTGCAGAATATTACATGATGAAATCACACACTATGTGGCATTTTAACCTGGCGTTTTCCACACAGCATCATCCCCAGAGGTCTATGTATATTGTCACCGTATCAATTGATTGCTTTTTTTTTTTTTGCTGAGCAGGATTCCATGGTACCTATTGACTAAGGTTTTCTTAAACAGTCACTTAATTGAAGAACATTTGGGTATTTTTGACTTTTGAAATGCAGTAAGCTCCTGACTTACAAACCTTTGAACATTCAAACTTTCACAGATATGAACAGACCTCACTTTATAAACATTTGTAGATGCAAACACATCATGGAAGCAACTCACGTGTCTCCCAAACATTGTCACAGTTGTGCTGCTGTGCACTTACTGTGCAGAGTGTGTTTGGGGGTTTTTTATGCTTTACATTATATATTTGTGCCAAAGGTGTTTAAGATTTACTTTGCTGGACTTATGAACCAATCTGACTTATGAACCAATCTGACTTATGAACACCTGCCAGAATGAAACTCATTCGTAACTCAGAGACTCACTGTATCACAAGTAGAACTGTTACATTCAACCATGCATGCTATTTTATATGGACAAAGTTCTCATTTTTCTGGAATCAAAGCCCAGAAGTATAATGGCTAGGTCATATGATAAATATGTTTTAGTTTTTTAATAACCCTCCAGTTTTTCAGGAGGACTGAATAATTTTACATTCTCATCAGCAAGGTTGAGAGACCCAGTTTCACTGGATTGTCATCAGCATTTGATATTTTCACTGTTTTTGCTTTAGGGGTTCTAATAGGTGTGCAGTAACAGCTTAATGTCATCTTAATTTATGCTTCTTTAATGGCTAGTGATACTGAACATGTTTTCATGTGCCTATTTCCCATTTGTATATCCTTTTTTGTGAAATGATTCTTCATCACTTGATCCCATTTTCTAACTGACAGTCTGGAGCTCTTTCTTATTGAATTTTAACAGCACACACCAGGTAGGGTTTATTCCAAGAAGGCAAAGCTCATTCAATATTCAAAAATCAATCTATTTTTCTCACATTTACTGGCTAAAGAAGAAAAATCACATGATACATTAATTATTTCAGGAAAAAAGCATTTGTAACATCTAACACCATATACTAAGCTCTCAGAAAAATAAGGAAAAAAGATTTCCTTATCTTGAAAATATCTACAAAAAAATCCACAGTTCACATATTTTGCAGCTTTGTTGTTCGTTGCATACACATTTAGTACTACTGTGTCTTGTTGGCAAATTTATACTGTATATATAATCATTTGGATAACTATGTGATGCCCTTTTCTTACCCTGGTAAATTTTCTTTCTCTGAAATCTACTTTATCTGATTGTTAGTGTATCCACTCCTGCTTTCTGTTGATTAAAGCTTACATGGTATATCTCCTCCTTCCTTCAATTCATCTCTCATGTATCATAATTTGTTGCATTTTCTGTAAAGTCGCATATAGCTGGCTTATGTTTCTAATCAATATGCCAATCTGTGTCCTTTAATTTTTATATTAGATCCTTTAAGTTTATTATTGAAGCTTAAATCTGTTCAGTTTGTGGTTTTGTTTTTGTTTCTGTTTATTCTCTTTGTGTTTCTATGTCTGCTTTTCCCTCCCTTCCTGTGGATTATTTGAAGATTTATTTTTCAAATTCCATTTTTATTTATCTGCAGTGTCTTTGAATGTACATTTTTCTATAATTTTTACTAGTTGCTTTACATGTTGTTACATGTACAGCTTATCAAAGTCTGTTAATGTTGATGATTCCTTCTCTCCTGATACTTCAATGATCCAAATATTAGATCTTTAATTCTAGATGTACATGTTCCTGAGGCTCTGGGTCCCACTCCATCCCATTTATTTTCTCGGTTTTTAATCCTAATATCTATTTCTCTATCTTCAAATCAAATAGATTTTCCTCTGTCTTTCTTAACTGTTGTGATTTCATCCACTGAGTTTTTCATTTCAGTTACTGTAATTTTTAGTGACATCCATTTTGTTCTTCTTCACATCTTCTTTTGGCTAATACTTTCATTTATGTTAAGAATTTTTATTTCAAGCCCTTGTGAAATAATTGTAGCATCCATATCATCATTGCATTAGTGGAACAGAAACCTCATCTGGTGTAAATCTTGTGGCCCTGCAGCCTCGTTTGGCCCTGCTGTTGTGAGTCAGTCATCACTCACTAGTGAGCGAGCACCCAGTGTACCCCTTGGCCTCCACTACCTGTGGGGATTATTTTATTTCCAGAAAGTGTTTCACTGTTGGGAGATCTGCACACTAGACCTCCTCAGCCATGCCAGCAGAGAAGCACAGAGGGACCTATTTATGACTTCCTACATGTCGTTCTGTGACACCATGTGTCCTCCTATGGCACTATGGGGTAGAAGGGTAGCCTGCTACTGCATGGTGGGGAGAAAAGTCCTAATGCTCCCTGGATGAATCTGAATGCAATGCAGAATGGGGGAAAAGGTACCTCCTTACTGCTGGATGGGGTAGGAAGTCAGGGCTCCCAGAAGACAATGCTCAAGGTAGGAGGGGTCATTATCACCCATAGGATGAAGGTCCCAGATCCTCCTGACTTTGATGCAATCATAGTTGGGTGGCTGGTGGGCATCTTGCTACAACTTGTGATGGTCCAAGTGCAGACCTCTCTTTCAGACCTCAATGCAAGGAGGGGTGCACCCAGGGTTTCCAAGGTGTGTGTTTAGAGAACATTTATGTCTAAAGGTCTTCAGTTGGGTTAGGCCAAGCTGCCCCTTTTCTGGTCCTGTGGATTTTCCTGGGGCTTTTTGAAGCTCACTGGGGTTTGCAGGCTACTGGCCTCTTTAGTACCAAGTTTAGGATATATGAGCCCAAAAGAAAACCTGGAGTGTTCACCATCCATCACTTTTTGGTTCCCACCAATCTGCACCACTCTGACTTCTCTCTCTGCCTTGCAGAGTTCTAATGTTTGTTTCCTACTCAGTGTCCATGGGGTTTTAGTTGCTATTCAAATGGGAAATAGAGAAAAATATCTCTACTGCATCTCCCAGCAATGGAAGTTCTTTTAAAAAATATCTTTCAAGATTATTATTTAGTTTAAAAAGTGACTTTTTCCCATGATGGTTCTGTGGTTAGATTCATTAATGGACAAATGGAGTTATTTTTTCAGGTATTGGACTTTACCTCCTATGAAGCATTTGTGTTCATTAAAATTTGAAAGCAAATATAAACAACAAATAATTCTGATGATAACTGACTCATTTTAACATTTATGTAAAAGCTGCTGCATCATATATGTTGAAATACACTTTTTTTTTTTTTTGGTACTGGGGATCAAACTCGGGTCCTTCCAGTACTGGGGATCAAACTCGGGTCCTTCCGCTTGCAAAGCAGGTGGCGAAACCACTGAGCTAGATCCCCAGCCCCATTGAAATACACTTTTATTTCTGTCTATCTTGGCTTTTCATAAATGTAAAATCTGGCAAATATAACTACATCTATTCCTTATTCAGCTTTGAACTTAAGAATGGAAATGTATTTCCTCATTAAAATTTGAAAAATGTCTGTTTTGTGAATAAAATTTTTACAGCTCCCATTTACCTCTCTCCAAACATCAAAATATTCTCCCAGATTTGGTCTGCCTTCATCAGTTTTGTAAAAGCAGATAAATATGAAATTATTCATATACCTCACACCTATGAAAAAGCAATGAAATAAGTTGTTTATCATCTGCTCACACATACTTTTTAAAATTATACAGAAAAGAAAAGAAACTGAAAGAAAAATATAGGAAAGGGGAGGGTAAGTTTGAGGTATGATAACAAGTAAGGAAAAAGAAATTAAAGGAAAAGTAGAGATGGGCAAAAAGTGTGGTAACGTGGCTTAAAATTGCATTTTGTAAGAATCTTCCAAACCTAAAATTTTAGATGAGGGCTCTGTCCTACCAATAACTCCAGGTTAAGCCCACAGCAAGGTTCAACTCAACCCATGCAATCCTGTGCAGGAACCCTGAATACCACTCCACACACTGGTGACCTTCTCAGGCACAAGTGGACCACACCGTCCTGGGGAACCTGGCACACTGCCTGGTGAAGGTGAGCCACAAGCACATGCTTGAAGGAAAGGACTCTCCCAGTATAAGCCTAGGGAGGTTCCAGGAGAGATTTCACATGTCCTTTACACTCACAAGCACAAATATCACTGCCACATCCAAGTTCAAATTCAGTGATGGTGATGACTGAGTCCTCTTTCCCTGGTAGAAGTGAGATGAGATAGTAACTTACATGTGTGTGCTATCTCAAAGGGGTTGTGCTCTGTGCCTGGGCCGTCACCTCATCACAGGTGGCCTCCCATCCTCTCACCTTTGAAGGTCCCTCTGGGGTGCTGGGTCATAACGGGGGCAAGGTGACTGCAGGGGCAGACACAGAGGACTGGTCCTGGGGTGGTACCTCCTATGGGTGCCTTGACCCCTGCTGAGCAGGGGGTTGTGAATGTGAGTGTTTTGCATCTTACAGCTCTAAACCAATTTGGAACTTGGGGAAATGGTAGGAGACCCAGAGCAGGACCCAGATTTGGGAGGCTTGGGCAGCTAGGTGCAGGTGAGGCAGAGAGGAGAGAGAAGCTGAGGCAGCCAGTGGGGCCTGGTCAGGCCTGAGGGACAGGGTGAAGGAGGCCGTCACCCTAAGAGGCTAAGAACTACAAGAAGAAAGGAAAGGAAAGATGCACAGGACTAAAAGGAAGAGGAACCCACAGCTCTCATCAGCCATGTGCAGAGGCAGCTAGCTATATATAGATATATATATATACACATGAAGAGAGAGAGCGAGAGATCTATATATATATATATATATTTGTGTATTTATATATATATATATATATTTCTATTGTCTGTTCTCTTTCTCCATCCTCTCTTTTTTCTCTCTGTCGCTCTCTTTCTGTTACTCTTCTTTCGGTGTGTCTGTTTTTGTCTCCCTCTGTCTATCTCTCTCTCCCCTCTGTTTCTCCTCTGTGTCTCTATATCTCTCTTATCTCTGTCTATCTCTCTGTGTTGCTGTCTCTCTCTTTTCTTTCTAGCCCCCTCCTGTATTTGGCTTCTCTCTCCCGACAAGCGCACAGCAGGAGGCTCTGTGCACCTCCTGGGCAACTTGATTTCCTTGGAGAGAATGCAGCACAGGGGTCTAATCACAGGAAGAAGAGGCCAATGCCGTGGAGGGAATAGAACTCAACGATAACCATGCTGCACTTGTGCTGCTGTTCGGAGGTGAGGGATGTTAATAAGAGCCACAAAAAGGAGCCTCCAGATCACAGAGACTCAAGTGCACAACTCCAAGCATGCGTGTAAGTGTGGAAATCCAGATGTTGTCACTGGTCTCAAACATCTGTATTTTTGAACATAAAAACAATTGGTCAAACTGCTTAATTTTTATCCCTGTACTTAATATCATGAAAATGAAGAAGAAAGTAGGCTGGGGAAAGTGGCACAGGCCTATAGTTCCAGTTACTTGAGAGGCTGAGTCAGGAAGATTATTTCCACCCCAGAACAAAACACAAGCTTTGGCAATATAGTGAAACCTCATCTAAAAAATAAAGAGAATAAAATAAAGCATAAAACCAAATATAGGAATATTAAACACTCAATTCAGAGCAAGGATATAACACAGAAGAAATTTTGCAAATTTCAACTATTTCAATTTTTCTGAAAAATAGAGCTCTTCAGAAAAATTTATAATTATCTTTACTGAAGAACATAGATATTAAATTTCTATCTGAGCATTAAAATATTGACTTTAAATTCAGAAAGGACCTCTCTGTGTCCCTCAGTTCCCAGCCAGGGACAAAGCACAGCTGCTCAGTAAATCACTGGGGAGGCAGAGCCATAAAAACAACTTGCCTCTCTCTGTGGCCCCCAAAGCAGGGTAGAAACCATCCATTGGTGTCAGATAGCATTTTGTTTAACCCGCCTGTTACCCTTTACCTTCCAAGATAATTTGTGTTTATGAAACATACTATTGGCACACACAAAAAGAAAAACCTTTAAAGAATTTCTATTACAAAAGATGCAGGCATTTTTACTGAGGTTGAGTCTCATCCTTAGCTGAATTCCCAGGTGTTTGCTGCCACCATGTCAAGGTCAAATGTTTAACAAACTCTTACACACCCTATGCTTTTAATTTTTTGCTGTAAGAGTGAAAATTATTTAAGGGTGTGAATTCAATTAAATAAAAAGAAAAGCAAACTTTTGGTAATTGTGTGTCAGAATAATTTGTTTTGATTAGCAGAGATGCATTTAAACACATTAAGGGTCAATATTGTCTTGTTTCTCATCTGCAGAGTCACGACGTCTGAGATCATGCAGCACTGTTAGTCCCCACAGGAAGTGTGAGCCTTTTTATAAGATCAAGGTCATTTCTTGTCTGGGTTTGCTCCTGCTTCCAGAGAATCACCCCTGGGAAACACTTCCCAGGAGGCGCAGAGAGCCCTTTCTCTTTTTTGAAAGGGTTTCTTGCTTGTTCCCCTCTCTCCCCCTCCGCAGCCCTAGAGCCCAAGTGACCCTTAAATGCAAGGAGGTAAGGACAGAAAAACCAGGGTGGCCAGTGGCCGGTGCCAATCACAGCACACCTGCTAATGAGGCTGGCATGTTTGGACAAAGCAACCCAATTTGCATTTGTCACCAATGCGAGACATTAGCAGCATGAGTGTTGAGAGGGACAGATGTGCCCAGCAGGACTGCCACCTCAGACAACAGTACACTATGACACCAAGGAGGCTTCCAGCCCAGAGGATGTCCTTGCCTCTGAGGAGTCCATGGGACTGCCAGACTCAGCAGAGGAAGAGGGACATATGTCCTTCCTTGGGGCTCTTGGGTCCTGGCTGATGAGTGGGGGACAAATGAGCCAGTGCCCCCTGTGTGCTACCTTCACATTCATTGGAGAGTGGTTCCTTGTCTCCTAGGTACGATGCTAGCTCATCCTTTCTATTCTCCACCTCTTCCTATGTTCTTGAGCAGTGCAAAGGTTGAACCAGATTGAACATTTCTCTGAGGTAACATCTAATATTGCCAAACTCCCGTCACCATCTCTGTTCATCCCAAATCTCAGCAAATAAAAAACTTCAACCCAGTTAAGTGTGGTTTAAAGGAGCTGGTGGGTGAAAGCACTTTGCACTCTATCTGATTTTCTCTGCAGGCTATTTTCACAGAAAGAAGAATTCTATGTTCAACTGGACTAGGACTCCTAATCTGTAACATTTTGTATTCAAACTCGTGAGTGAGGACAAGTATCTGCCAGCTTTCCTGTAGAAGCCCAAAAGTGAACTGTTAGGCTTCCTGTGCATGCTTCACACCCACTCTGTGGCACCGAGAACACAGCCAGGGACAACATATGAATAAATGGATGTGACCATGTGCCAGTAAAACTTTATTTACAGACAGGCCATGGGCCACATGTATCCCCCCTAGCCATAATCTGTTGATCCCTGATTTAGGACAAGCAGACTAGTGTATTAATCAGCCTTTCTATTCCTGGAACCATAACCCTGATACACACAAATTAAAAGAAGAGAGGTTGATTTTGGCTCATGGTTCCAGGGGATTCAGTCCATGCTCAGCTGACTCCAATGCAGAAACATCATTGTGGAAGGGCATAGCAGAGCAAAGATACTTAGTTCAGAGTGTCCAGGCAACAGAGCAGGAAAACAGTGCCAGACAGGAAGGGTCAATTAACTAGATATTGACCACAAGGTCACACATCCATGACAAAACCGTACATAGCAGAAGTGAACTTTACTCTTCCCCAAGGTAGCTCCCAAGCCACTCAAATTGATGATCAAAATTAACCACCTCAGTTACCCAGAAGCTAAATGCTCAGATTGCAGAATTTGTTCCTGCTTTGGAACAACATGACAAAGAGGCCCAGCTGTGCGATCTTGGCTCTGCAGGCTCTGAGGCTCCCCTCATAACCAAGTGACACTCAAATGAGGATACCACCTTCACTCAGTTGTGGCCACCATCAGGATTAAATGGAATGATGCTTCACAAACCTGGGGGCCACTTAGGAACTGAAGATGCAGTAACTTGCTGTGACGTTTGTTTCTGTCACCCACCGAACATCCTGAAGCCCTTCACTCCCTAATCCTCCTGGTATCCTTCTCTGTCTGGCCACTCTACCCTCTCCCTCAAGTTTTCTCCTGTATCCCCATCTGGAGAAGGTTTCAGGCTCCACCCTTTGGGCTGTGATTGTAAAATCATCAAAACCAGTACCCCATAGGGAAGCCTTGCCACCTGCCCCAGAAAGGCCTGCACCAGGATCTTGTCAGTACATGATGTACAGCATGAAGAATAATCCAAAATGCCTGGAAAATTCCAGAAAACTCTGGTTTACTCAGATTTCCTATAAGTAGAGAAAGCTCTGCATGGAATTGTAGTCCTATCCTAAGACTTGTAACTATCACCATCAGTGAGAACAATCTTTGTCAGAGAAACCCAAAATAAAATTCCTATCTAGATAAATTTACCTGGAGAAAAATATGTGATGGGCAAAATGTCTCTGCATGGGGAATCTTCTTAGGGGAATGGGGCTTTTAGAGTTGACTCTGGTGGAACTGTGATGGTAGTCCCTGTGGCCATGGATTCTTCTCAGATTGGATTTCCTCCTTGTTGTGTAACAGACTTGGATCCAGCCCTATAAAACTAAAATGGTGTTTGTGGGAATGTAAACTTGTGCAACCACTGTGGAAATCAGTATGGAGATTCCTAAAAAAGCTAAAAACAGGAATCACAACTATTCCCCTTCTAGATATCTTCCCCAAAGAGTTAAAGACATCATATTACGGTGACCCATGAACATTCATGTTTGTAGCAGCACAATTGCTAATACCTAAGTCTTGGAAGCAGCCTATATGTCCATCAATACATTAATGGATAAAGTGTAATATTATATAAAATGGAGTACTATTCTGCCATAAAGGAGGATAAAGTTGAGTCATTTCTAGGAAAAGGAACACACTTTGAGACCATAATGTTAAGTGAAATAAATCAAACACACAAGCTTAAATATATGGTTTCTTTTATACGAGAAATCCAAAGTATAAATAAATTAAAGAGAAAAATAAAAGATAAGAGACATAGAGACAGATCTTTTGCAAATAGGAAGGGGTTCAAGAGGTGGAGGGAGAGGGAGGGAGAAGAAGGGAAGAGGATAAAGAAAGAATTAACAGGTGTTTTATGTCCATGTACCAACTCCAAATGATGAATGTAATCATCATGTACTAGAAACATTTTCTAATAAAAATAAAAATTTTGATAAAACTAAAATGTATGAGTAAGGAGACTCCCCAGGGTGTGCCTGACTGGGTAGTAACAAGTAGAATAAATATATTTTTATAAGCAGAGAAAAATATTATTTTACAGGAATTAAATGAAAAACACAAAATAATCAGATTCCATCAAGTGTCACCCTCTCATCACCTAAAAGCTGGTAGCTTCAAACAAAGGCTTTTTTGGAAAGAACTGTAGCAATAGTACTTTTATTTCATAATTTATTGACCACTAGCTCTTATGGATCCTCTTTGGGATACGAATGAAATAATATATTTGTGCCTAAAAGAAATTTGATTTAATGCGGGAATCAGGATTAACCAACATAGGGAAAACATAAATCTAGTGGTCCCCCTGCACCTGAGGCCTTGCTTTCCATGGTTTCAGTTACCCGTGGTCAACCACAGTCAGAAAATATTAAATGGAAAATTTCAGAAATAAACAATTGGTTTTAACTTTGATACTAGCATATTGTTGATTGTTGTATTTTATTATGTATTCATACTGCTGATCTCTTACTGTGCTTCATTTATAAATTGAAGGTGATCATAGGTGTGTATATACAGAAAGACACATGTCTTATCCAAGGGTTCAGACCAATCCACCAGTTCAGTCATGCAGAAGGGGTCTTGAAAAGACTCCAAGGGTGAAAAGAGACAACTGCAAAGCTCTTTACATGTTCTGCAAACAGAAGTAAGTGAATTAACAACTCTGAGTGTCTGTAGAGAGAAGTTTATGGAGATATATAAGGAGAAAGTTAAGAAATAGCAACCTGAACTCCCTGGAAGACATAGGGGTAGACCAGATGTTTTTCAACATCTGCACCGGGTTTATGGAAAACATTGCTTAAGAGCCCAGGCACCTGAGAAGCTAGGAGGATTCAGGATGGCTGGGCTCTACTTTAAACCTCAATGAAGGAAAAGTTAGGTAAGGTACAGTAAAAAGATCAACCAGTAATTATTCACTCAACCTTTAGAAAAAGTATGTGCAGAATCACTTAAAAAATCCTCCAGTGCATTTAAAATATGACCAAATTTCCAGAAATTCTAGAACATATTCTTTAAGTAAAGCCACTCATCCATGTGTATAAATTTTAGACTGTTTCTGCATAGATGCTATTTTTAATAAACAAGTGAAAAACCTCCCTAGGATGATAATTTTCCTTCTGGCTCTGTTTTGGCATGTTTGTATGTGAGTGTAGGAGCAACTGAATAAACTTGGCTTTCACAAGTATAAATTTAAGTATTAGGAATTCATATTTGACCCTGTATTTGGTTATTACTACTGTCTTGGGAGATCTATTCCCACTCTTGGAGGGAAAAATAGAGCTCTAAAATAAAGTGCTTATAAAATAAAGAATGTACTACTCTCTGAGATTTTTCCTCAAAGTAGCTAAGGGAAGACACTGAAGCATTTGAATGGTTTTCCTGCTACTCTCCTCTTTTCCCTGAAAACACTGAATGAAAAAGTTTAAGCTAAAATCATTGTAAACAGCACTGCTCACAGAGAAGCAATCATTCTTTTTTATTGGCATGGGAAGCCAACTAGCAAGGCTCCCAACAGCAGTCCAAAGAGCGATGAATCCCAAGCTGCTGCCCTATGAGATGAGCCGAAGCAAATGGTGAGGTGGGTGATACTGCAACCACCCCACTCCCTGCAGACAGTCCAGTGTCTTTGCATTGTGTTCATCAATAAAGCTGCATGCCCTAAGCAATCCACTTCAATGGTGGCTGTAGCCCGCTTCTGTCTGCCTGCAAAAAAGAGCTTCAGATTCAGCGATTTCTGCATGCATACCCTATTCCAAAATTCCAAGTTGGAACCTAAGCAGAGCCCACCGTAACAGAAGGTCGGCAGCTCCTCAGTGAAGTGAGTACTTAGGCTCAAAGCAGCAGCTTTCAGAATGCCAAGAATTCTGCATAATAATAATTCAATTTCGGCGATCACACAGAGAAGTATACCTGAAAAGAGGAAACACAACTTCTTTGAAAGCTCGAACATTGCCCAGAAATACTTAGTTTCTCAGAGCTGGAAAGGAAGTTGCCATGCACAGGAGAAATGCGTAGGTTCTAGGTAGGGAGTTAGGCTCGCAGAGAGCTGGATTTGGGTATTCTACTTGCCTGGTGTGCTCTCCCTGGGGTCCATACCACTACCTATGGCCAAGTACCCCACATCCCGTGCTGCTTGTTGTATGCATGTGTGTATTTGTGTGCACTCTGCACATGGGTGTTATGTATGTGTGTACATATTATACATGTAAATTCTCCTCCTAATGCTTCCCACTTTAGATGACATGACATTTTGGTACCCTGACTCTTTTGGGGATGTTAAAACTGACTCTGGCTGAATTCACAGGTGGAATAAACTGGCGTGCCAGTGAAGTAGAAGCATCAAGCCCTGGGTAATCCATTTCAAAAATTCCCCAGGATGGAAATGTGCACTTCTTGTACTAGACATATGGTGTTAGTGCTCATGAGTAAAGCCTATTGCTTTTATCTCAAGACGTCTAAGGATTCTGAGGCAGTTTCTCTTTGGCAGTTGCTTGCTTATGCATACTTTGCAGAGGACCAACGGCCTACAAGTAAATGCTCTTGGCCTGAGAAACACATATATTAAGGATGAGAAATTAATTCTACCACCTTCTGATGTTATCTAACATCCCTAAACCATTGCTATCAGACCTGACTAACACCTTTGGGTTTCGATTCCATTTACTCTTGTTACTTTCATAAGTTCCAGGAAGAGAAGCGTGTCAGACAGATACAGATCCTCCAACCAAACACAGGAGCCATGCTGTGCAGAGTTAGATGCAAATGGATCGGAGACTCACGGTTGCATCTCCTTATAAATCACCTCACAAAGCAGAAAAATAGGTAATCCAAAGCTTTACCAGCAAAGGAACTGGAAAAATAGTTGACGATATCTAATATTTATATTTTCAGCTATTATAAATTAGGTTTGGGGATCCAATAACGTTCAAGTCATATCCATTTGCTAACCGAACACTGGCTTATGCAAAAACATTTTCAACATACGTAAGTTTTTTTTTTTTTCATGGAATGTCATTTGGTTTCAAAATGTGTTTCTGATTATTTGTATCCTGGCTGGTTTTTGTTTGCTTGTTTGTTTAGAGAGGAAAAGAGAGACCAAGCAGATTATATCAATGAAAGTGACTTTCTGTAGTATTAATTACATTTTAGTTTTTTATGTTTGACAATTTTCTTAATAGGTCAGAGAAGCAAAAATGTTGGCAAACTCAAGCGTTCATCAAAACAGAAGTAAAACAGAGTTAAACAGATCATTGAAAGAAATTCTCATGTAAGAGTCAATGTGGACTATGGAGTGCAGACAAGCCCTGTCCTTTCTGGGATTGGAGGTGCACCCATGTCAGGAAGTCCAGGAAAATGAAAAAAAAAATAGGTCCTTTACAGTCTTTTAAAAGATTTTAGTCAATTTTTAAATATTGGGTAAAAACAGCCACATCAAAACACGGAGCCCAAGACTGTAAAAGGATTCAATATTTTCATGGAGATTTTTGGTGAAGCAGTCAGGTATCTAATCTCTACCTGCAGGCACAATGGGCTGTGTTGAGTCAGCTGTCACCAGTCTGTGCAGGCCACTGCCTTGCTGCTCTGTGGAAGCAATCAGTCTTCTGGCATCGGGTCAGCAGAAGGCCTGGGGAATCCCTGTCCACAGACCCTGGCTCTCAACCTTGATCCCTAGCCCTTCGTTTATGCCCAACTGTGAGTATTTCTGGGAACTTATCTTTTGCCTGCTTACCTCTCTGGCAAATCAAGTCTGCTAGCTGGTAAATTTGAAAAATGCCAGTAGGTAGGCTAAGGGGAAGCTGAGGCCAAGAATACCTATTGTATTCATAGTAATGTGATTTTGGTTCAATTTTACTTGCTGTAAAAAATAGTGTTTTTATCATCAACTACAATTAGGACACCACATCTTAACACTAGTGTGCAAGGCTGGGGCCCTGAACTGGCCACTGCCACCTACATCTGGACGACTTCACATAGCAAGACTTCAGTTATGTCTTCTTTTTATCATCCATTGATGGTGACTTGGAGGGATGTAAAATTTTGCAACCTACCTCCGCAGACCTTCACAATCTATTTCAAGCCCCATTTAGCCTGACATCTCACTCTTTACCTACTTCAATTACTTCTTCAATTAGCAGAATAACTTTTCTTCAGCTTTACTACACATTCACACACATTGTGCCAGCATCTAAATCATAATCCCGAAAGCAGAATCCCCCCACAGGATTAATAACTCCCCAAACTACACCTAGACACTGTCCCCAAGACTTTCTGGGTTTTTCTAAAATTGAATACAAATATAAAATATCCAAATCCAGGAGTAAAAAAAAGATTTAGTCACAAAAATTTAAATAGTTCTCTATACCATTCATTCAGAAACTTCATGTCTATTAAATACTTCAGTACTTTTGTTATTGTTAGATGCTGCCTGAAAAACTGTCATTAAAAATAGCTAATAATCCACTTAATCACCTGAATATCTCAGTGGAAAACAGGCTGAGATCTGTTCTTCATAGTCATTTAATATTTAAGTATTAAGCAAGCTCACAGTTCCAATTGTGCCCCCAAAATATCCAGTGGCTTCCTGCACTTCTCTTTTAAACTTCTCAGATTTCTTCCTCTATCTCTGAGTTCATTAGGTACCAACTTCCTAATGTTTCACGTTTGTATTGCTCTTTTTGCCCAAATGCTTTTGAAGCATTATCTCATTAATCCTCACAAACGCAGCTTTTAACAAAATCTAACATTAGCAAAGGATGATGAAGAATTATCATAAATAATCAACATTAAAGACTTGCCTGTCAAAATAAGTGGAAAAGGACATTTTCCAGTGCAAGACTCCTGATTTTTATTGTTTATTCATGTACTCACTAATTTGCAAAATTCCATAATCCACAATGGGTTCCCCTGTCATTAGTGCTAATTAGTGGGATTCTACTGTACTAATAAATCAACATTACTCAAACACAGTGCTTGGAGATATGGGTTATAATACATTCCTGCATACGAATTTTGTAAAAATTAGATGGTGGTTCACCACAGCAGCCCTGATTTTCACTGATAGGATTTTGATGTTGATCCTGCTCTACAGCTGTTTTTAATGATTGCAGAGCCATCCTGGGCCAGACACGCCAGGGGAAAGGAAGGAAGGGGCTAAGGCAGAAAGGCACACATGGGTCACTGCATGGAGGCAGCAGTGTGTCGCCAAGGAACTTGATCAAGGTCATGTATGTAGCTGGTCCAAGAGCCCACTGGGAACTCGAATATTGAAACCTTTGTGAGGGCTCTTCCCGTCGTGGCCTACTGGCCACCTGCTAAAAGTCTGATGATATTTCAAGTGTGTTCCCCATGTGTTGGGAACTTGGTACCCAGTGTGGCAGTGGAGTCCATGGGAGGTGGTTAGCCCTCAGGGTCGTACTCTTAGAAGGATCCACACAGTTCTCATGAAATCCCAATTGCTCTGGCTCCCTGTCTGGTTGCATGATCTCTCCCTTGTGTTTATATTCCCGTCATGGTGATGCTGTGTGTTAAAGGGGACTCAGCAGAACTGGGACCATACACATTCAACCACCTGCACTGTGAGCTTTATAAACCTCTTTGCTTTATAAAGTACCCAACCCTAGGTACTTGGCAGTTGTAACAGAAAACTGACTCATACACCATGTTTGTCAGCACAGTCTCAGTTTTTTCATGTGTCCTGAAATATCCATGATCTTTCTCTGGTTCCCTTCATTTCCCAGGTTTACAACAAGATCTCTAATTGTTCTCATCTCATCAAACTTGTACTCTCTGCTTCTTTTGTTGCTGTAGGCTTCTTGTTCACAAAATACTGTGTGATTGTGATTTCTTTTTTCCTCTTAGGAATCTTTGGTGAATTAAATCAGACTTTGTGGTGAGTGTGTACTTCAGATATTTTTCTGACCTGAGATCCATGTGGTGTACAGTATGCCTTTCTTTCAACTTAACATCATCATTGAATTACAATGGAAAAGTGTGATTTCTTGGCCAGTTGGCATGATGGAGGCCTACACAGTCACAGACCTACATCTGTACAGCTGAGCTTGCTTCAAAGCCTACTCTTCTGTTGGCCAGAAATAGTCTATTGCCAATCAGTGCAAGGCTTTTTGACGGTATAGTTATTTTACAAAAAAAAAAAAAGAATAACATTTAGCAGTAGCCACATAATACCTGCTACTTCCCTCCATCCTTGTCAAGGGATAAGTTTCACAAGAGAGTTCTTAGCACACAACTGTGGCAAATCATGGAGTTCCAGACACAAGGGAAAGGCCATAAGTCTTCTTCCCTATACAGTCTCAGAAGAGGGTAGGCATTTCCCCTTTGAAATAGGAAGAAAAACTTTATAGGTGATCTTCCAGGATGCTGATTGCTTCAGCAGTCCCTTTGAATTGTAATTTTTCCTAAATTTTTGTGATTATTATAACTGAATGTATATTTATGTCCATGAATGAATATTCAATGTATTGGTGCACAGGGCATTTTAAAATTTGAGCATAATTTTAGTAACCTCAAAGGGTATTCAGTCTCTTAGTAATAAATCCACTGGCATCTTTCACTGCTCTGTAATCCAAGATGGAAGAATGGCCTGGTTTCTGTTAAGGTTGAAGGAATTAAGAGAGACTGGAAGATTGTATTTGGGCAAGTGTTCTGAAGTTTGACTGCTTGCTCAAGTCTTCCTCAAGTTCGTGCAGAATTGGTCTGGAGCAAGGAGTTAGCCTGCCAGTATTGTGGACGTTGACATGCCTTTTCATCTGTTCTTTCTCCAAACAAATTATAAGAAAAACTTTGAGGTGGCTTAGTTAAATGACGAAGTGTTGGGAGATACAACCTCAAAGCCAGGTGAGAGGGAAGTTTGGTATAAAACTGGTCACATTTGGCTTCAGAATAAGCACATTAGAGTTGATATGCTAAATATCATATTTGGGCATGGACTTATTTTTCCATGTGCCCTGAAATATCCATGATGGATGTTTATATCCATAGGGAAAGTATCAGACGTTTCTCCAACTGTTTAATATTGAAAAGGTGGGGACTATTTTCACAGCAGGAAATCCTTGATTTGAGAGAGGAAGCAAAAAACTCTTAAGGGCTTGTCTGAATGCTCTAAAACAAAGCTACTCCTCCAGGTCACTTCTGTGGGTCTGTGCGAGCCCAGGGGCGTAGGGTCCGTGTGGAGGAGCCAACTTGGGAGGGGTTGGGACTGTTTTGTCTACCAATCATGGTGTTTAACACATCAATATTCTTCTCAATGCTGACTATTTTAATAAAGTGGAAATGGTTGGAAAACTGCCTGAAAAACAGGGATTTTAAAAAAATATACTTCTAGCATTTTTAAGAAGTTACTATGTTAGATGGATTTGACTTTAGCTTTAGCCCTCAGTTGGCCATTTTGATTCTATAAAGTAGAAATCCTATCATTAGATATCATTTATAAGTGGTGCCATTATAAAAAACATGTACAGGAAAATTCATTTTCTAAAAGATGCGTACATAAATATACTGTCATATTGAATAATCGGGCCTGGATTTTCCCAGGTGATTTGTGTAAAGTCCAAAAATTAGTATTGACTTCACCTGCTTTTCCAACAACAAAAATCCAGACAGCTGTCTGCAGAGATTCGGGACATAATTACAATTAGTAATTACTTCGCTGTTTCTAAACAGGAAGTTCATGGGGAAGAGCTCAGGATGCTCCAAGTGTTTAGCTACAAGACTTCTTTTCGTGGTTTTAAACTGTGAAAAGAGTCATTGATGGATTGCCTCATGAAAACCAGATCTGTGCAATGCATGGCAGAAGAAGACATAACTGCTTCCCAGTTTCCTGCAGAAGGGAGAAAAGAAAAACCCTCACAAATAGAAAACTGCATGTCCAACTGTGTGCAGGAGACTTGATTTCTAAAAGGTGAGGATTTTGAATTTTCTAAGAGGGCTCATCAGTTGCCACCACAATATGACCCACTAGATACACTCACCCCTGATTACTTCCCATGCAGAAATATTGCAGAGAAGGCCTTTATGCAACAGACCTACCATTGGGCTGCAATAAATATTGTTTGTTCAGCAGTGTGTGCTCCCTTGGAGGGCACTGTGCTTCAGCAAGTTGAACCAGGTCAGTGATCTTCAAGCAGGGTCAATCCCCCAACACACACACACACACACACACACACACACACACACACACGACAAGCAGCAGTATGGGGGATGATTTTTATTGTGACTGCTTTCCTGGACCTGGGCTGCCCCACCTGCCCAGGTTGTACAGGGAAAGCCCTCTGCCCTCCTCGGTGTTTCTTCAACCCACACACACAC
>NW_004624749.1:8809697-8836095 GCF_000247695.1 Heterocephalus glaber
CACACACACACACACACACACACACACACACACGACAAGCAGCAGTATGGGGGATGATTTTTATTGTAATGCCTGATGGTGGGAGACAGAAGATATAGGCACCTAGTGGGTAGAGACCAAGGATGCTGCTGAACATCTGTAACAAATTAAACAGCACCCCCCCCGCCCGCAAAGAAGTTATCTGGCTGCAAATGTCAAGAATACCAAATTTGAGGAACCTTGAGCTCCAGTTACCAGTGCCTGGTAATATATTTCTCAGTTGTCAATGGTCTAACAGTGTATCACCTGACCACTGCAAGACAGCATTCTGGACATCTACCCACAGGATGGGTCCCCCGGGGCCCTCAGATTGCTCCTTGCAGAAGGGTGCAGCTGGATGGAGATTTGCCTGAAGCAGAAATCCCTTTTGTCTCTCCCTATTTATCATCATCATCATTACTTTTTTACTTTGGTTAGCAGATGTTTCTTTAGTGCTCTGACATCCTTTTTAATTTGCACATTTATTAATTTGGCTGGCTGAAAGTGGAGTTCTTTACCTACCAAGTCGTCCCTGTACCTTAAGGCTGGTGGCTCTCGCATGGAGATGTCATGCCCTGCCATCCAGCCCTGGGAAGCACTTTTAACCCATAGCATCATTAAATGGGATCATATGATGACCACTGCAATTTTGGCTTCTCTGCTATCTCGCCCTCCAAGTGAAAGAAGCTGATTGCTCTCGAGTCCATTTACCCGGCCACTCTAGGGGGAATTGTTTGGATTCTAACAGCAGCCCTCACGACATCCCATTTATAGCTGTGACAAAGAAGTAAGCAATTAATCAGACATCCCCTCTAACAATACTGACCTGCCAGCATTCAAATGCTTTAATTAAAATTACGCGGCACAGTCTATGCCAGGAGTAAGTCTAGCAACGTCTCTGCCAGGCAGGAAGCAGGTCTTCCTACCAGCCCTGCAGCAGTCTGAGTAGCGGATGTCCCCAGCTCAGGACCTCTAATGAGAAGGGGAAGAAGTCTCCAGGGATGATTTGTGGATTCTGCTACTCACGTGCAAAAATGGACTACATCCTCACTAGCTCATTCACAGGCTTTAGCACAGAAGGATTCGTCCAATAGAGATGAGCCTTTCTTGCTTTCTCCATCCTTTCATTCTTTCCTTCCTTCCACTGCCTTCATTCCCTCTCCCTCCTTCCTTCCCTCTTTCGTCTTCTTTCCTTCTTTCCTCCTTCCTTCTTTCCTGCCCCCTCCCTTTCTTCCTCCTTTATTCCTCTCTCTCTCTCTGTTCCTTTCCTTTCTTCCAAAACACAAAAGATGAGAAGCCATATCACACCCACCAGGATACAGCTAAAGTCACCTCAGCTGCTTCAAAAAATAAAATGTCAGTGCAATTTTGAGATTTAAAAATTCTAAATATCAGTAAGCACGGAAAGGCTGGATTTTCTTCCTTCCAGTGATAACTCGGCCTTATGATAGGTTTCAGCCTCTTGGTGCTCATGCCTGCTCCCCAGCCTTCCCATCTAGCTTGTACACAGACACACCCAGGCTTTAAAATCAATAAAGGTGCACCTCATTGCAACTGGAGGGGAAGATGGCTTAGGAATATCCAGGATGCCCACTTCCCACCATTTAGGTTACACTCACTCTTGGCAGTGTGCAATTTCATTGAAATATGCCACCGTTCTTTGAAATAGATTCCACACTCATTCATTTGTCCTTGAATTGTTGCCTTCTGTATTTGTTAATTGCCTACACTTTAACTGTTAGTGTGGGCATAGAGACTTTCTCTCAACACAACTATACTGACTCCCAAGACCTCTAACTTCTTCTGCCCTTGGTCATTGTCTTCTGCCTCCAGCAGAAGTATTCTCTCTGTAGCTTCTAGCCACAATTCTCCAGAACACCTCAGGCACAATCTAGTTAACCCTGTGCCCAAATGCTCTACCAAGCAGAGCAATGGGCCAACTGGGTCAGTGCTGGTCTCACATTTCCAGTACCCTGTGGGCCTTTTCCAGAGTCCAGATCCTTAGTATCTCTTCATACTTCGCCTACAAGCTGCCCTCCAAATGTGCAGCCTCTACATTGTGCCCCTGCGGTGTCCTGTCTTTCCATACACGGCTCCTCATTGTCAGGGCCATCTACAGGGCCATGGCCTCCTCCCTCATTGGCTTGGGCTTGTCCGCTCCATTTTGCCTTCTCCTCTCCCTGAAGCCACACACAGTGGCTTCCTGCCCGCTCTGAAGCCGTCACTCTGCTCCCTTTCATGCCCTGTCCCCTTTCATGTTTGTATTCCTTTCCCTTTGAAGGAGACCGATACTTCCCATAATGGTTTTCAAGTTGAAAATAGGAAACTTAAAACTTTCCCTTCCTCCTTCCCATGTGTGTTTATTAAAATAATCTCTCTCCCTCGATCTGCCTGCGTCCTTCACACAATTCCCACCACAAGTTCAGGTTCAGAGACAATAATTGCTGTCATTTCATCACATCTGTCTTGTTATTGTGTAAGACACCAGGTTATCTCAACAGAGGACAGGGACCCATTGGTAGGGGCCCACATACAATGTAATTATTTTTAAAAGCAATTCAGATTATCATATAGACTGCTGGATACCAAGAAATCATTTCCTTATCCAAAGTTTTATTTTTTCTTACCTTCTCCAATATTTCTTTCTAATCTTCTGTCACCCTTCTGCTCTAATATGTCACCTAGAAGATAGACATAGGGGCCAGAGTTCTCCAGAGAACCAGAACCATCAGGACTTGTATATAAACACACGAGATTCCTTTCAAAGCATCTATTTGTGTCATTGTGGAGGTTTTGTAAATCCAAAATCTGCAAGACAGGGAGGTAGGTTGTAGACCCAGGAAAAGATTCAATCAGAGTCCAAAGGCTGTCTGCTTGCAGGATTCTTTTCTGTTTGAGGGAGACCAGTCTGCCCTAGTCAGGCATTCAGCTGACAGGGTGAGGCCCCCACAGTATGGAAGCCTACACTTTATCCAGTGGGCACCAATTTAAATGTGAATCTCCTGCAAGAAGCATCCTGGAGCATCATGGAGACATCCATAATTCTCCTGGACCCCCTGCCTATGCACCATGGCCCAGCCATGTTGACACATATATTTCACCATCCTAGAAGGAATTCTCTAACTGTGCCATATGGAGTGCTGGTCCCTTGGTTTAAGTGCTGAGTTGAGCTGATTTCTCTCCTAGGTATTTGCTTCATTATTAAAAGGAAGAGACAGGATGTGAATACAGTACTGTCATCTCCTCTATCCTCAGCTCCACTTTTCACGGGGTCTCAATGACTAGTGATCAACCATAGCCTGGAAAAGTCCAGAAATAAGCAATGCCTAAGTCTTGAATAGTGCACTATTCTGAATAGCATGCTGAGATCTTGTACTGTCCTATCCCTCCCACCTGGGACACCAGTCATCATTGTATCCAGGATGTTCACTTTGTGTATGAGCCTGCTGATTGGTCACTCAATAGAGGCCTGGGCTGAGGTCTACCCTGGTGTCATGACAATGTGTGTCTTCTGGGAGCCTGTATTTTACTTCAAAATGGTGCAAGGTCAGGGATGTCCAGGAGCACAAGCCAGGGGTGACAGAGCTATGCACTGTGTGGTCACACTGCAGCACACAGTCAAGGAGCAGAGTATGTAAAGTTTCCGGCACACTGGAATACACACCCTGTGTGTGAGGGGCAACAATATTTCCTGAGCGTCTCCTGGACATCAAGTATTTCAATGAATTATTACAGCAACTTTAGGAAGTAGGCAAAATTATCTGAATCTTCCTACAAGAAGTCACTTGGAGAAAATATACATGAATTTAAGTATATTATTGTTTTCAACATCTACTCTCAGAATAAATAATGACTCAAAAGTCTTCCTCAGATCTTCGCTGTCAAGACAAGCCCCTTCCCAAATCCTCCAAAACAGTCTGGCCTTGCGCCTCACTTCCATTTGCATCTAACTTGTCGGAGACACATTTTTAATCCATTATCCCAAACCACATTGTATATTAGGACAGTTGCTGACTTTATCCATCCTGTACAAGTGTACTTCCTTTGGATTTTATAACATGTGTTCTGAAAGTGCACAGGTCCATGAGATTACCAGTTTACCTCTCTTAGTATCCAAAGCTACAGCTGACTGAATTTTTAGCTGCAGCTATAAATGTTCCCAAGTGGCATTTTGTTGGGGAAAAAAGTGATTGAGGGAATACCCCTTAGAAAACAAAACCAAACACAACAGCAAAATGGAGTCATTGTGACAGAGACTGTGGGACTTGCAAAGTTTAAAGTATTTACTGTCGGCCTTTGACGACAAAATCTCCCAGCACCCAGCCAGTGCAAAGCTTGACCCCCAGGTACCAAGTTAATGGGCAGCCTACCCATGCCAAGGCTGCTTTGTAGAGCCTTGATTAAAACCACCCTACTGATGTTTGTGGAACAATACACACCCCACCTGTGTCTTACCCAAGATGAAATCATCAGCCCTCAGTGTTGGCAGATGACTGTTCCCAGGACACTCTAGTCCCTCATATGAAATGACATGATATTCACACAGACCACACACACAGCTTTCAGACTACTCTAAACCATGTCCAAATAACTTATAGTAGCTAATACAATGTAAACACTCTGTCATTTAGAAAATAGTAACAAGAAAAAAGGTGGTACATGTTTAGTACAGAAATAACCATTATTTAACTATATACTATGCATCAGTGGTGACTTAATGTGTTTAAAAAATATTTTCCCTCCGTGGATGGGGAGCCTGCAGTTGCAGGAGCCAACTCCACTAAGAAAATGAAATGATCTTTGAATTGACTTGATATCCTCAGAAAAACTGTGATAAAAACAAGATTGACCTCCAGATTTACTTAAGTAAAAGGTTCTGAAGATTGGCAGCCAGAAGGAACCTTGAGTTTTGGGTCAGGTGGCCTTGCAGGAGGGGGCCACTGACTGGTGTAACATATGAAGCCAAGTGCTTTTGTTTCTGATCTGTAAAGTGGGGTGAATCAGCCCGGCTTCCCTCGGGAATTTTTGTGAAAATTAAAATGTCTGGGTCAGAATATGAATGAAACAAACCACATCAAGACTATGTGGCTACTAGACAACTAACAATCCCACAGGACCCAGTTATCCTACTACTGAGTAAATATTCAAAGGAGATGAGACTATGTACCAAAGAGATTCTCATCCTCCCAAGCTGACTGCAACACAATGCACAACAGCTAAGAAATGGAATCCACCTAGATATCCACCAGTGGATGAATGGATAAGGAAAATGGGAAATATATATGCAATGGAATATTATTCAGCCATAAAAAATGAAATCCTACCATTTGCAGTAACATGAATAAAACTGGAGATCACTATGTTAAGTGAAATAGGACAGACACACAAAGACAAATATCACATGCTGCCACTCATTTTTGGGGTACTAAAAAGTTTATCTCATAAAAAGCGGGAAAAGAGTGGTCACTAGAAGAGAAGAAAAGAAGTTAGATAAGAAGCCCAAAATATGGTTGAGAGGATGAATTAGCTCTGGTTTTCCATAGTACTGGAGAGGAATTATTATTTACAATAGTCTGTATTTCAAAATGACTAGAAGAAATTGCCCACATATAAACATGATAAACATTGGAAGAGTTGGAAATGTTTATCACCTTGATTGAATTGTTACACATTTTACACACATGTCATATTAATGCACCCAGAAACTCTGCATCCCCATTGAAAAATATACCTGTGTGGCTACAAAGAGCTCATCCTTCTCACATGAGTGGGTAGTCTGGCTCATTCTGCTGCTGTGGCCCCTGCTCCTGTGGGTGTCCTTCCTCACCTCATGACAGGCAAAGGCTGTGAGTGGACTGAGCCTCTCTCCTGGTCACATGGCCTGAACTTTGCCCACCATTGCCTCAAAGCAGCCTCTGGACCTGCATTTCCCACCTGTCTGGCTGAGCCACATCTTCTCACATCCCAACATACCTCATGGTCATCTGAAGGAGCTGCCTGGCCAGGGTGCCTAGCCTCTGCCTCTTAATGGGACAAGAGGCAAAGGATTCATGGCCATTTTCAAGAACCACTCTTGCTTAGGACAACACTCAGTGAGCAATGGCCTGAGCCACTCTTTCAACACTGTTTTTGATTCTTTTCTACTGCACCACAGCCAATTTCTTGGTGCCAAAAATGTTCTCATTGCTAGCATTTTTCTTTTGCCAGGTATCTCTTAAGGTGGTTATCTAAAATGACCCCCAGGAGCTCATTATATTTAAATTGTGGTTGTCAGCTTTTGAAGGAATGGGATGGAGAGCACTTTAACTTGGTGAGTGGATTCATCCATTGCTTGGCCATGACTGATGGGATTATTGGGAAATGATGGGAACAGGAGCTGGGACATCACTGAAAGAAGTGAGTCATGGGGGTATGAAAGTGGGAATTCTGTCTAGGCCCTGGCCCCTTCCTCTCTAGCTCTTTCCACCTCTCTCTACTTCCTGACTGCCATGAGGTAAGCAGGTTTCCTCTGCCACACCCTTCTGCTGTGATGTTTGGACTCATCCCAGACCCACAGAAATGGAACCAGTGCACCATGGACTGAAACTTCTTAAAGCAAAATAAAGCAGTAAACATTTTCTCCCTTAAGTTATTCTTCTCAGTTATTTGATCAGAGATGGAAAGCTGACAAATGCAATATCACACACTGTGCCCTTTCCCATTAATAGGTGCAACAGCAGTGCTGCCCCTGTCCCCCTCCCTCAGATTTCAGGAAGCTCTCAGATTCCATGGTCACAGCTGCACAGGTTAGAGTGAGATCACAAGCCCAGGAGCTTGGCTCCCGTGCCTGTGCCCACACTGCATCCTCTATAACCAGTCATGTCCCACAAGGTCTGTTGAGTCTGGAAAATGCTACTTTGCCTGAGAAACCACTCCCCAGACTCATCTATCATGGTGAGCACCTTGCTCCAGGTTTGACACTCACCAGGGCTCCCTGCGCTGAAAAGTCTCCCAAATTTTGCACTCACTTCTTTAAATGTGTTTTAAACTATTTTAAAACTATTGTTAGCAGATGAGAAAAAAATTAAGAGAAGAGTTCAAGAACATGCAGTATTTTCATGCTATGCGGGCACCAGAGCTTAAGATAAAATGTCATTTCAGAAAGAAAACAGCAACAATAATGCTACTTTCACTTGAATGTTAATGCACTGCTAATGTTTACATCCTACATGCCAGGAGCTGTTCAAAATTCTTTATTAATTGCTATAGTTTGGATCTAGAAGGTCCTCCAAAGTCCCTTGGGTTAAAGGCTTGGTCCCCAACTTGTCCTGGGGAAGGTGGTGGATCCTATAAGAAGTGGGACTTAGTGGAGGTCTTATATCATTAGAGGCTTGGCTTCAGAGGAAAGTTGGGAATTCTACCCTATTTTCTCTTCCTTTTACCACTTCCTGACCACCATGAGGTAAGCAGCTTCCTCTCTCCATCATGCACTGCCTTCATGATGGGCTGCCCCATCATGGATCCAAAACAATGGGCCAGCTGCTCCTGGTCTGAAACCTGAGAGCTGTGAGCCAAAACAAACCTACCTTTCTCTATTAGTTATCTTGGGGATTATAGTACAATAACAGAAAGCTGACTAACATGCACAAAACTCCAAGTCCTCATGCATCTCTCTGACTGAGGTATTTGAGTCATTATCCTCCCTTTAGGAAAGAGGAAACTGAGGTACATAAGTCACCCCTGTAAAGTAGCAGAGCTAAGATTGGTCTACAGCCAGGCTGGTTCAGGAGCCTAATCCCTGACACAGCTGCATATATTAATGCTATTAATGCTGTCATCAGTTCATTGGAATGTCTGCCGGCAGGCAAAAACAGGAAAACCAGGTAAGGTAGGGGACTTTACTACTCCAGGGACCTCAGACTCCATGGACCTTAGACTTTGTGGCAGCATTTTTGGCCTCTTGGGTCTCCTTTTTAGTTGTTTCCCAGTACTCATCTGTGTTCCAAGACAGGTGAGGTTCTGAATGGATTAGTCTGATTGGTGAAAAAAAATTAACTTTCCTTCTTAAAAAGCAACATATTTTACCCAAGGGAAGTTTCAGAATGTCTTACCTCTTCATAAGGCTGATCACTTTTCTGATAACTACCTGGGTCTTTTTTTCTTTTCAGTCACACCTAGGGAAGACATGAGTTCCTTTCTAAGATAATAGGAACAGTTCTGATTCCACTCTCATTAATATAATGATTCCATAACACAATGACAGATAAAAAGAACTTTCTTCTTATTCTACTCAAGGCTCGTTTTACATAAAAATAGACCATAACTCAGAGTCTGCAATGTCTGTGGAAAGGTTATACTCGTTACCATCTAAATAGGCTGAGCTAATAAAAATTATATTTGTTACAATCCAAATAGATTAGCTGGCCTTAAGGGCTTAGCTATGTATTACACTTTTCAATTTTCTTATAATTAAATTAACATAAAATAGTCTTCACAAATAAATGGCTGTTTTAGAAAGAGTTAAACTCTGTTTAACGAAAATAGTGATTCTATTTACATGAGCAGCTTCTCAGGTTGGTTGGGAGGTGGGAAGAGGCACTTGTCTTCGAGGTGGACCCACTAGCCAAAGATGGGCAGAAAGACCCCCTTCCTGTCCTGTGTCTGCCGTGGATGCCCCAGCAGAATGAGCCCTCTGCATAGAGGGGAGCCCCGTGTTCTCTGCTAGGCGATCCAGACATCAGCCAGTAGGTGGAGCCTCAGTTGGCTCATCTGTAAAAATGGAGGACTCATCGTGGGAATTTAATCCAACATTCAACTTTCTGCCAGAGTCAAAGCTCATGAGCAAATTCTGCTGCTATTTCCTCAGCTGGTCTGCCCTATTCCTCTCCAGAAGCCTGGACTCTAGGCACCTTGATCTGCAAATACTGTTACAACATTGCTTCTGTAAAATCCAGGGCTCAGAACTTTGATTTTTTTAGGTACCATAGATAGATATAACTCTGTCCAAGAAATGCTCACAGCACTGAATAAATAATGATTTAGGCCTCTCCACTGAGCAGGCCTTCAGCAGAATAGTGGATGCCCTTGAATTGGTTGAATCCCTTAAATGTTGCCATCCTCACGAAGCTAATTAATTTAAAACCAGTCTTTTGTTTTAGTCTAGATGTGTCCTAACGAAGGGAAAGAAACAGAATAAGTTATGTATCTGTTGCCATTTGGAACAATCATAAGCTTCAGCCAAAGGAGAAAATACACAGAGAAAAACAGGAACTCACATCGGCTGGAAGTCCAGTTTGGAAAAGGGGCTGATGCTGTGATAAACACCTCTAATTCTTTGTCTTATCATCAAGCCATCTTGTGAGGAGCAGCAGAACCTGTCTGATTTGGAAATAGGTAAATAAAGGTGGCAGAGCATGTGTGAGTCAGAGGAAGCTCTGCAAACTGAGAAGTAAGGAGGGAGAGACATGGATGGAAGTGGGACCATGGGTGACATGTCTGGAGAATTCCTGGGTTGAAACATGACTGGACACTGGAAGCAGAGTGGCGTTTGTTGGTCACTTCTGTGTGCAGTGGCTTAGTAGGTGGTCTGAGCTAGACAGTGTGGTTGCTAGACATCAGTCTTGAGTGCTCTACTTCAGGCTCAATTGTTCAAGTACATCAACAGTAAAACACAGCTAAGAAGGCTAGCTAATAATAGAATGTAAACACTCACACCAGCAGCCCCTTGTGGGTCATTGTGATTTTTTCCTTATGATAAATAGACCTTAGTAGATATTTTGATCATGTTGAGAAGACAGTGGTGTAGGCTCTTACAATCTGTGTGTGCACCCTCCTGCTGCCCACCTTTTGGGCAATTTAGTCCTCGTTAGCACTTCCACAAAAGGATAAGCAAGAAAAGTAAGAGATGAGGCTCAATTGAGTCCATTTTGCTGCATGTCAGAGGCATTTCTCAAAGCTTTGATGAGAGAGCAGGTCAAAAGTAATGGTGCAATAAGGCATCTAAATTATCTGCGGGGCTCATTTATTATGGCACCCCTTGTCCCCATCATCAAGGTTGAGCAAGACCTGCAGCACACTTAAGAAGATTAAAATGTTCTAATTCAATGTGCTCCCAGGAGGCAAAGGGGTGAGAAACATAGCAATTTTCATTTTATAGCTTTTCTGTCCCTTTTACTGCATATGGTAGCAAACTTACACACTTTTACTTCCCAGGAGTCTAACACAAAGTAGATGTTCAGGAAATGTTATTTTGAAAGTTCTGCCTGCTTTTCAAGTTCCACAGTGGTTCTCAAAGTTTGCTGTATGATTCTGAACTCATCTTCCTTGGGTTTGCCTTTAATGCTAGAATTTTTCCCAGCATCCTGAAGAGACCTCAAAATGCAGTGAAGTTGGATAATGATGAGAACTATCTGTGTTCCTAGCAGACACCAAGAACAGAAGCTGAGTGTAGGAGGTGCAAGGTCATGCACCTGGGTACCAGTCAGATGAGGGTCAAGAAAGAGAGCCTGACTGACCAGGCAGCCAGCAAGTAGGAAAGTTAAAAAATGAGATGCCTGTGACACTCAGAAAAGAAAAGTAAGTAAGATTAAAATTAGTTCTGGGATGGAAGGACATATCTTGATTTCTGATAGACATCAACCCAGAGAACAAACATGTTCAGCACAAAACATGTGCCTTTGCATGGGGGCCAGCCTCACCATGTTCCCAATTGGCTGAGGGTTCTTTTGCTCAATTCAGATAGAAATCAAGAATAGGTAAAGCTCCCTTACTGGTAGCAGGTCTGAGCTTTGAAGGCCAGCTACATTCAGCTCTTATTGTTAGTGGCCTTCCTTGCTGCCCTTCTGGCAGCTGAAGCCAGCAGCTCCCAGCAGCTCTCTGGGACTTTTCCAGCAGCCAGAGTTAGCAGCTCCCAGGAGCTTTCTGTTGTTCTCTGTCATTACAGAGAATGGCCGTGTACCCTCCTCAATGTTACCAGTTCTGGCTGCTGGTCATGGTCATGACCAGCATGCTTGAATGTTGCCAGGTCTTTCTGTAACCAACTCAGCCTGCTCTACTCAAGAGCGAAATCATAAATTGGTAAAAATAAAACCATCTGAAAAAAGCCTTAGTAGGACTTGTGCTACACTTACAGCACAAAGGAAAATAGGACACAAACTAATCTGCTAAGGGTGAGGAGGAAAATGCTCATACAGGCAGGCCTGTGCATGTCCAATATCTTGCTAGCAAAGCACAGACTTTCTACTTGGTTGTGGGAAGGGAAAGGGCTACTCACTGACTGGAGTAGGGCTATCAGAAATGGCTACAGAGAGGCAGAGTCATTCAGAGAGCCTGCAGGGCACCATCATCTGGGACAGACCCATAACCAAAGTTTTCCACAGCTGAAGCAAAAGTCTCCCAGAGTAGCCACGGGCATCTGACATAGCTATAAGATGTGAGCAAGGGCTTTGAGGCAGCTGCAGCTGTCAGTGGTAGAAGAAAGAAAATAATTTAAAATTACCTCTTGGGGGAGATGTAGCCCCTTCTCCTGTCTCAAACTGGAAAATTAGAATGGGTGAGCAGAGAGTACACTGGTTTTGAAGACTACAACGTGCTCCAGTTCCAGATTCTCTTTGCAAGCTTTGCAGCCTCAATTAGCTTGGCTGTAAAATGGGGGGCCCTTGAGTTGTGGTGAGTTGGCCAAGGGGTAATTCTGCACAGAAGGCACACATGGACCCCTCACCTCACACATGCACACGCACACACACACACATGTATGTGTACACAGCATGCATGTGTTTGTGGACGTAGACATACATGCATGTGCCTTCCCAAGCTCATGGCAGCAGAAAATATCTGAGACATCATTTTGCAAATGTCAGTCATCTTTGCCAAGATGGCTTCCTTGTCCATGTGGCCAGTGTGAAAGTGTCTTCTACAGAGTCGAAGAGAGAGAAACACTGGGTCAAGAGAGAGGAGAACTATAGTACAGTGGGATAACTATGGGCCGTGACACTTAAATATGTATCTCAAAATAGCTGATAAAGAGAATTTTGAATGCTCTCAACACACAGAAATGATAGTTTTGATGTCAGTTACTCTGATCTGATTGTTAAACCTTGGATAACTATTGAAATACCCCACTGCACCCTCAAAATATGCATAATTATTGAGTATCAATTAGAAATTATAAAGTTTTGTTATAGATAACAATGAAATGGAATCTTGAAATAAATTAGATAGAATGAGGAGGTGTCATTTCTTGTGCTCAACAAAAAAGGTAACATCCCTCACCACCCTCCCTCCACTCCTTGGCCCCTGCTGGCCCCATCAGCACACCCAAAGAGCCCTGGGAGGTTGCTCAGAAGAATGCCAGTGATGGCTGACAGCCCCCTCCTGGCCCCCATGTCCTTCTCCACTTTCTTCTGCTTGCCTGTGTGCTCCCCCAGCCTGTGCAGGGGTCCCTGCTCTACAGGGCCTCATTTATCCCTCTCATCAAAAGCAAAAGAGCTCGTTTCCCAGGCATTTTCATTTTTACTTTTTTGTCCTTTGTAGCCTGTTTTTAACTGGAGTAGTAATGCTCAGTTCCACTGGAGACCATGGTCCCCAGGGAGCTCAACACTGCAGCCCTCTCATCCCAGAGGTGGCATTGATGTGCCTGTCCTGTTCTGTTATTAATGCACAGCGTCCTCTGGGAGAATGCCTGTGTTCCATAAAACCACTCCTAACATGAAAACAAACAGCACTGCAAGTGGGTGGGCAGTGTGGGAGGTGAACATTGGCCCGTGTATTAAGGAATGCTGGGAGACTTCTATTTCAAATCCAAAGCAAGATGAAATTCCTCCCCACACACCTGTGACATTTGTTCTGAGAACACTTGGTAAAAATCGATTGTCAGAGTTAAAAAGGGCCCTCAAGATGATCTGGCCTGGGGATTATTAAGTAACGACACACATCAAAATCACCTGAGAAGGTTTTTCAATGTGGACATGAGATTCTGATTCAGAAATTCAAGGTGAATTATAAAGGAATCAAAATCTCGGTGGTTGGTGGTGAATTTTGCATTCACTATTTGGGTGGATGGGGAGAAGGAAGTTATTTTTATCATTGTCATTTTCTGCTAAGTAAAATGTCTCAAATTGCTCATGAATGACGGTTGCCCCTTTCACCTTGACTTTAACATAGAATTTTTCTGCACCCTCACAATCTTCGATGAAGTAAAGGAGAGAGAAAGTGAAAGAATAGTGGGTGATCGCATTGGAACAAAGGGAAGCCAATGAAGTTGAAATATTTGATCTTTTTTCCCTTGGCTTTGAGAGAGGCCCTGTAACATTTCCTCTCCTGCCACTTCAATTGCTCATTCATGTCATTTCTTTGCTTCATTTGCCTTTCTTATCTTTTACATTTTTCCCCTTTACTACTTCTTTTGGTCCCATTTTCCTCTCACCTTTCCATTGCCCCACTCAAATCCTCCTGGGTAAAAAGGAAAATGGCTTTGCCATATGTCTGACACTTGCGTTTCATGATGTAGGACAAGGATCCATCTTCAGGGAGCACAAAGGCAGCTTTGTCCCGACTTCCTCTCCTTAGCCCTCTAACCACAAGAGCAGCTCAGTGAGTCTCAGACTTCTGTCAACCTGCAAAAAAAAAATCACCTTGGATGGCTTATGGAAATGGAGATTTCCATAAGAGAATTTGATTCAGTAAGTAGAAGGTGGCACCCATTCGTTGGAGGAAGAGCGTAAACTGATTATTGCACCCATGGTCCACGAAGAAGCCTAATGTGACTGTGGACTCCTCGGTTCTAAGCTCCAGTCTCCGTATGAAATCCTCAGCCAGCCACCAGCTCTTACCTCTCCATCTCTCCTTTGGTGGAATGAGGGTCACCATCACATCCACCTCACTGGGCTAGGGTGCCCACATGATGATGTCCAGAAGTGCTCTGCCCAAGCCCTGTCCCAGCAGCCAGGCACACTCCAGCTGCTACTCCTCCTCACAACCAAGTAGCTGCTTCTGATTAGTGGGATTTTAAGAGAAAATAAAACTCTCATAGCAGTTAAACTTCTGCCTTAATATCATCTTTCTGCCATGCAGCACCACACCTGAAACTTGGGTATTTTAGACAAAGGAAATAACTGGTTGAGGACTCCTCATCTGAAAATCTGACATCAGAAATACTGCAAAATCAGACACTTTTTGAGCACCACAATGATACCTCAGGTGGGAACATCCACACCATGAATGTTGCTTCGTGCACAAAATTATTAAATATATTGTATAAATTACCTTCAGGCTGTGCAGATAAAATATACATGAAGCACAGATAATTTTGTGTTTAGACTTGGTTTCCTCCCCAAAATATCTCATTATGTATATGCAAATATTCCAAAATCCACAAAAGTCCCCAAAATATCCAAAATACAAAACACTTGTGGTCCCAAGGACACCACCCGAGCTGTAAGTTCCCCTTACTCCAACATCACACTTCTCTCATGAACCCTTCAGTGAGGACAGTAGTCTACTCTGTAGAAGAGGACGATACATTTGAATTCTGCCTTTCATTCCAATCTTCGTTTTTACAATTTTGTGTAATTATAGCTTTTAGGAAAAAATAAATCAAAATTTCCTAACAAAATAATAAGGGAATGACAGTAGTTAATAGACCAGTCTTCTCAGCGTAAGGAATAAGCATCATGAAATGTCCTCAGCACCTCTAGTCGTCCTCCACTCCACCTCATCCCCAGCATTTCTACTGTGCTCGGTGAAGGAGTGAGCAGTAGCCCTTTCCATATCTCTGGGTTTCTTTGTGCGTTTTCCACATTTTCTACTCTATGACTGTTTTTCCATGTCCCTTTCATCCACTGGGCCTGGCCTACTCCCTATTTTCTCTCTAGATAACAAAGGTGTTGTTGCTGTCCCTCAATCCAAGCTCCTCTTGCAAGGCATTATGGATATAAATAAGCCCTGGACCTCTGATTTCTTGACAGAAAGTGAGGAAAGTATGGGGGAACAGATATGATATGGATGTGGGTGTCTCATACGTGAAGCAAAGACAGCATCCTTTCTTTCATGGCTTTGCCCACCCTGCCTGCCCCTATTGCTGCAGTGGTTAACTGAAAATGTACAGAAGGACATACAGAGAAGATTCCAGCTGTTCCATGCTGCAGGAGAAAGAGTGTAGAAAGAATCTCCTGAGATTTGTCTATACCTGCATTGTCCCTACTTAGGATATTGCATAGAACATAGCAGGCATGCAACAGATATTTGAAGGAATCACCAAGCATTCTGCCACTGTGCTAGTGCTCTTCTAAACCATAGTCATAGGTTATACAGTGATGTTTGGGGATTACTGCAATTTGAGAGATTGATTCATACCAAATTTTATATATTGTTTCCAAAAGTAAGCTATTTCTATTAGGCATTACATTAGTTTCCTATGGTTTCTATAACAAATTACTGAGTGGCTAAAACAACATTTTCTGTCATGGTTCTAGAAGGTAGAAATCAGAGATCAAGCCGTGCTCCATCAGAAGGCTGCAGGGAAGAATCCTTCCTTGTCTCCTTGAGCTTCCAGTGGTTGTCAGGAATCCCCAGTGTTCCTTGGCTGGTAAATGCACCACTCCCACCTCTACCTCTATCTTCACCAGGCTTTCTCTCCATGAATTTGTCTAAATTTCCTCTTCTTATAAAGAACACCAGTCACACTGGATCGCACCCTCCACCATCTTAAATTTATTGCCTCTGCAATGGCTCTGTTTCCAAATAAAGTTCCATTCACAAATTGTAAATGGGCATGAATTTCAAAGAACAGTATTTAACCCAAAAGAGACACTCTCTTGTCCTGCCACCTGTAAGTCCCCATGCTGAAATTCATCTTGGCCAGTTTTTAGGGCTGGAAAGAAGTTTTTAATTTCTCTAAAGCTTTGACACTATCAGTTGGCTAGTGAATATTATTAGAGTGGTGGTTAGTGAGCTAATACTTGAGATTGAGGTTCATTTCTCCTGAGAGGAGGGTCCAGGCCTGAGATTCTGGACTGAGTCCTACCTAAAGACAAGATTCTTAGGGCATGGAGTAGGACAGTCAGGAAAGGAATAGGATGGAAAAGATCAAGTCTTTATACTCCAACAGCTGTCTCTAAAATTTCAGATCAGAGGTTCTATTATCCCAAGCTACCATCACAATACATCACAGGCAATGACGGATTAAATAACAGAACTTTACTTTCTTACAGGACTGGATCCTGTGAGCCTGAGACCAGGGAACCAGTATGGTCAGTTTCTGGTGATGCCTCTCCCCCTGGCTTTCGGATGGACCCTTTTCCTTCTCTCTGGGTCCTGACAAGCATGTCCTGTCTGTGCGCGCATCCTTGGCATCTCTCTCTCCTCTCATAGTCCTACCAGACTAGGGCCACATCCTTATGACCTCATTCAATCTGAATTTGCTCCTGAAAGCACTGACTCCCAATACAGTCATGTAGAAAGTTAGTACTTCCTACACAGGAATCTGGTGGACACAGTTCAGTCCATAGGAGAAGGGACCTTGGAAGTTAGCACACAAAAGAGGACCATTATGCAAGGTTTCTGGCAGACATTTTGTGATCCTGTTATCTCAACTTCCTGGTGGTCTCTACTGCATTTTTTACTTCATTCCCACTACTTCACATGCACTGTTCTCTCAGGGGCTTCTTGGCTGATCTCTCAGGCCTTCCTTTGAAATCTGAGTGGAAGCCTCCCTGTCTCCAAAACTCTTGCACTGTGCATGCTTATAAAACCAACACAATTTGGATGATGCAAAGGTCTTCCACCAGCTCAAGCAATAGCCAGGCCTCTTTGGACCACAGCTGCAGTGGCCTCTGAGTACCTGAATGGCTGAACACAGCACAATGAATACTGGGAGGCCAATTCTCTAGGAGGCCCTTCTTGAGCAGAGGTCCCAAGGAGTCTCTTCTCAAATGAAAAATTTATACTTTTGTACCCTTGAGCCTGGGATCTTTCTAATTTTGGAAATGTTCTCAAGCCAACTTTTTTCTTGTCCCTCTACAAAGTATTTATACATTTTTAATGGCACTAATCTCCAAGTCTACACATGGTTCTTTGGGGAAAAATTTAATTTTTTCAAATATTTCTGCTCTGCTTTTTCGTTCTGTTTTTTCCTTATAAATCTAGTTAAAAGCAGCCAGAAGTACCCATGTTTTGGGCTACTTTCAAATTTCCTCCACAAGATCAATTAGTCCACCACCTTTAATCTTAGTCTCCCACAATGTCTCAGGACATGAGCAAAATGTAGACACATTTTTGCCAGAATGTAAATTTTGATCTCTAGTCCAATTTCCAATAGAGTTTTTGTTCCCTTTCTAAAACTCAGCCTGCCTTTATTGTTATTGTCTGCTTTCCTATCAGCATTCCAGTCTTCTGATCTCTGACCAGAATTGCCTGTAAAGCATTGCTGATAACATTCTAGGGCTTCTCTAGACAGCATCTCCAAACATTTCTGTACTCCTCCTGCAAACTACTTCTAAAGGCTTCTGAATAACATGGTCAGGTGTAGTCACAATGACCTCTGGTATCAATTTTCTATTAATTGCAGACACACCATCACTGAGACACAATATCCAACACCTACAATTTAAGGTAGGAGAAATTTGTTTTGGCTTATGTGTTAAGGGGATTCAGTCCATGGTAAGCTGGCTCCAAGGCATAAATATTATGATAGAAACATGTGGTGGACCAAAGATGCTCAGTTCACGGTGGCCTAGAAGTAGAGCAGGAAACAGTGCCAGAGAGAAAGGGACCAGAAGCCAGATATAGTCCCCAAGGTCACACTGCCATGACCTCCCACACACAACACACCCAAGAGTACACTCTATGAATCCCTTAGGTGACTTTCAAGCCAATCAAAATGACATAATTAAGCTTAAACACCACACTTCCTCTCCTCTGAACACAGGAAAAACAGACAACTACTTCTTAATAAACAAACCTGAATGGCACCCCTTTCATTTTGACTTATGTTTCAAAATTGTGCAGAAGTACGAGCTAAAGTGCCCTTCACTGAGGAAGACCACAGAAAATTCCATTTGAATTCTCCTCAAACTTACCACTGTGTCTTGCAAAGAGTACACATGCATCAAATATAGTTATTTAAATTTAAATATTAGATTTTATTTAATTCCTATGCTATCTTAAGTACTTTACATATATTAACTCTTTTAATGTTCATAATAATTTAATAGGTAGTTTCTATGATTAGTGGCACTTTATAGATGAACTGAGACGCTGGTGTATTCATTTACTCAGGATTCATCAGTATATCAATGCATGAATCCATCAAGTTATCTGAAGACTGCTCTAGGCTCTATGCTTACTGCCTAGCTGCACCATTTTTTATCTTCAATATTTCAATATTTTTAGTATTTCAATACATTCTATTGTTTAAAATAGAAGGATGCCAGGCAAATCACACAAACTATAAATATTCAACTATATCTCAATGTTTTTTGGTTCGGGTGTTTTTTGTTTTTTTTTGGTACCGGGGATCGAACTCGGGTCCTTGCACTTGCACAGCAGGCAGCAAAACCACTGAGCTAAATCCCCAGCCCTCTCAATGTTTTTATATAAACCCAGTTCACACAGTTATACTAAACAACCTCACTATTTACTATTTCTGTTATCTGTTATTTTCTGTAGTATTTTAATGTAGTCTAAATTGTGTGTGACATCACATAGTACAACATATATAGTGGATATATTTATAATACTTTATATATAAGTATTTTTCAACAACATTTATATGTATTATCTACATAGCAAATGATTAATTTTTCTTTTGCCCTCTACTGTGAAGTTCAGGACTTTGAAGGGATTGTAATGTGTAGATATGTAAAAGGCTCTTAACTGTTAAAAAAAAAAAGATTTATTTGCTGTTGGTCTAGAATAACGAGGATGAACTAATCTGAGAGGTCATTTAGTTTTTCTCCAGTTCTATCACAGTATGGGTCCTTTAGTTGGACAAAGCCTTTGTAAGAGAAACATCTTTCATAGTTAAAAGGAGCAGTTCAGGTCAGACATTGGATTATGTCCCCACTTCAGTTCCTTTTTGTAATTTTTATTTTTATTAACCCATGTGTGGAGTACATGATGATTCCACTCATTATAGAGAGTTGGCACATGTACATAACACATCTTCACCCTTTTAACATCCCCTTCCCTTCCCCTCTAACGCCCCCTTTCTCCATCTCTTGAACTCCTTCCCCTCTGAGAAAAGTCTATCTCCCTACTTCCCATTATCTATCTTTTATTTTGCTCTTTATTTAAACTTTGGGGTTTGCATTTAAGAGAAACTATGTGATATATTAGGCTTGTGTGTCTAATTCATGTTACTTAACATTATGGTCCCAAGGTGCATCATTTTTCTGCAATTGGCTCAACTTTATCCTTTTTGTGGCAGAGTAGATTGTGACACGTGCATTCTGAGATGTGAGCAGTGAACCCAAGGACTTGTGACTGTCTAGTGCTGCAGTATCCCAATGTCTTACCATGAAAGTCACCATGCTGTGCACTTCTTCAGAGTGCAAGGTCCATGGCTGAGGCTGTGATGGCTGCTGCCAGAAACACCCAAGGGATGTGGAGAACTGCGTCTTTCAGGGCTCTTGTCACAATTTCTCAAAGTGAAGGCCTCAGAAGTGAAGTCTTTGTGGACCTCTTTCTCCCCAGCCAGCCCCATGGCAAGCTAGAGAATATGAATTCCTCTTCCCACGGAAGATCATAGAAACTAGAACGCTGTTCCTAAAGCCAGGCTTAAGCCTAAAAATACCATTATTTCCTCCTCTCCCTTTTGTCTTAGAGCTGCCATAAAGAAATTCTCTGACCCACCTCATGTGAGGGTAGATGGTAAGACCCTCATTCCAGCAGGGGCCCTGCTCCTCACCTGGGAGGAAGGAAAGATGCACAAGGAGGACAAAGAGAACCTGACTAGGTCTTGCTGGATCCCCTCAGCCCATTTCCCTCAGTTCAGACCCTTGGGAGACTCACATGTCTACCCAACTCTCCCTACCTCATTGAACCTAAGCACACAAGTGGGTAGTTCACTCTGGGTTTTTGAGTCTTCTATCCAAAGACTCCTGTGTCATGTCAAACTATGATCAAATAAAGTTTTATGTTTTTGCTTAGTAACCTGACCTTTGTTATACCAGTATCAGCCATGATCATTGAAATGGGCAGGAAAGAGGTTGCTCCTTTTTCTACCCCTACACTGCAAAAAGGAAAAATGTCAAGGAATGAATTACAAAGCATTCAAGAAGCTAAATACGTGTAAAATGATGACAGAGGAGAGGTTTGCTGCCTAGTTTTAAACACATTGTGGAAAAGAAAAGAGTGCAGTCCCAGTTGGATTCACATGTTTCCTAAAACTATTCAGGTCTTATTTAGAAGAGTGAATGCTTTCTGAAGACCAAAGGAGCACAGATAAGTGCACCACCACAAAATTTAAACACTGTGGGGGTAACTCTTAAAGAGACTGCCTGATACCAACTTTCTTTCCCTCAAAAATTGTTGTTGCCTTGCCACTCCCCTTTCTAAAGCAAGTGGGGGGCATCTTTCAGTTCATGCCAAGAGATGATTCTAAATCCCAAACAGTCTGCCTGTGGCGTGAGAATGCACTCAATCCAGGCAGTGCTTCCAAAGCCAGGCCAGCCTGTTCCCCCTCCTCAGGGAACGTAATGAGTAGATCCACCCAGAAGCCTCCCCTGTGCCAGAGAGGGGCCAACCCCACACTGAGATGCAAATACATCTGGTAATCAATTTGCAGCTCATCAAGACAATGTCCAGTGATTCACAAACTAGAGCAGGCATCAGGGTCCTAGAGGTCCTGTGCACACAGACCAGAAGCCCAGCAGGACTCTGACTCACAGGGCTAGGTGGACTAGGATGAGCCTACCTTTTGGTGTGATGCTGCTGTCATCTGGAACACACTTTGAAAACCACCATGACAGCCCTGTGTATGGAATTAGGAAGCTTGAGCATCACCCCAGGATGGAGAATAGAGCCTTCCTGATTTTTTTCATTCTTCTTTTTATATATTAGCTGCAAGCTTGTTGTGGAATTGACTGACCATGAAAGAACACCCAGGATGTGCCCAGGACACAAGAGGACAGTAGCTGGAACCATGGGAATGCTGCTCCCACTGAGGGCACTGACAGAAGAAACTCTTAGGCCAGGTTTCAACCTGGTATCCTGGTATCCTGGTATCCTTCAAGAAAGAAAAGGAAAAGAGAGTTTATGAGACTTAATGATATACAAGTCAGGTAGGTAGACCTTATTCTCCCTTTTCAGTAAATAGCTAAAGTCCCCTTATGCTTACAGACAGTGAAGGAGTAAGAGGAGCTGGTGTGTAACTCATTTGTAGAAAAAATAAGGATTTTGGAAACACAAGGAATGTTAAAAAAAAAAAAAAGGAAAGAAAGGGGGAGGAAAGAAGGAGGGAGGGGAAAAGGAAGGAAAGAGGGGAGGAAGGAGGGAAGAAAAGGGGGAAGGAAGTAAGGAAGGAAAAAAGTAGAAAGGGAGCTAAGGAGGGAGAAAGGAAAGAAAGAGAAGGAAGGAAGGAAGGAGGGAAGAAAGGAAGGGGAAGAACAGAAGGAGAAAGGAAGGGAAGGGAATAGAAAGAGAAGGAGAAAGTGAAGAAAAAGGAGAAGGAGAAAAGAGGGGAAGGGAAGTGCAATCACATAATGGGGAGGAGGAATCTCCTGCAGTCCTTTCCAGACTGTGGGGCAGCAGCCAGGCTGTTCTCGAGTGCAGGCCCCCTGAGCCCCCTCATTCTTCCCTGGGCTATCACGCAATTGGCCACCATGAGTAGGGGCCACAGACAGCTTTAAGAGAAAAGGCTTTATTAAAGTTCAAAGAAAAAACATAAGCTGAGATGATTGAGAAAGCATTATGCATGTATTGAACAAACACTGCTAAAGACATTTCAGCAAACTGTATGTTTAAAAAGTAATAAATAGCTATTGTGCTTACTTCATAAACTTGTCAGACTGTCTTCATTTTATTTTCCTGAACAAACTGAATTTCTGTACTGCTCATCCCCAGCCAGTTAATAAATACATCACCCTAAAAAGTGCTGTGGTATTAAATTTACAGCAGATAAAATATGGATGAAGTTGCCTGGCCGCAGGTACGTCAAGTGTGATTTAATATCTCACACTCCTCTTATGAGGAGTAAAAGATTACTCGGCTGTCTCCACCGCCACAGGGAGACCTTTGCTCCCTAGTAACAGCCACTCAGCAAATAACGCCAAATGAAGACAGAGAATAATATATAGATTTGCCATAAGGAAAAATTGATCCAAATCCATACATCAAATCTGCTGATCAGAGCTCTGCACAAATGCCTCATAATCATTTGTATGCAATAGCTCAAACTTTGGTCTGAGGAGAGACCTCCCTGGGTGTATATGGGAAGGGATTGGGTTTCATTTGATTTTTTAGATTATTATTATTACTTGCTTTTTTTTTTATCAGTGCAAGAGATGGAACCCAGGACCTTATGCATGCTAGGCAAGCACCCTACCACTGAGCTGCAACCCCAGCCCTTATTACTTGCCTTTTATGTCATCAAAATAAAATCTCCCTAGAAGAAAATGGTCTTTGACTTTCTCTCTTAGTGATATTTTCTTCTCTCTGTAGAACTATAGGTTCTGGAAGCATTTCTGAAATCTGGAGACTCTTATAAATGAAGGCATTGTTCCCCAGGGAAATCTCTCAACCATCTGACTTAATTTATATCTTTTTAAAAAGTTCTCTGTAAAATGATAAAAAAAATCCTCCAAGGAAAACATTTATTAGCCCAGAAAATAAATTCTTATGATTAACATTTTGCCATTGGAAAAGGCTGGTGACTGAGAGAGTTCTCAGCACTTCAAAGGTGGGAGAGGGATGAGCTTTAAAACAAGAGTGAAAAAAGAAGCAAATTGCTGCTGAGCTATTTTTATTTCAGATATATGAAAGTCAAGTTGGTAAGTGGCATGGATAAATCTTCAAAGTGCGGGTTGCCAAAGGTCTTCCTCTAAAGACTGCTGTGAAAAAATAAACTTGAACAATTAATGCGGCTTTTCCTTTAGCCCTGGAAGTACGGAAGTTGCCAGGGTCCCGGGGGTTCCTGGTCCCTTCTGTTCCCAGGCAGCACTGAGCCTTTGCTAATTTAAAAAAATCTCTGCAGCTCTGAGTCTTAGCAAATAAAATCTTTGGTCTCCACTCCCAATTGTGACTGCTCCTCCTCTGGCCAAGGGGCTGTTTGTTTGTTGTTTGTTGTTTGTTTGTTTGTTTCTCACTGGGCATATTGGTGCTCAATGAATAACCGGTTTTCATGGGCCAGAGGGGATTTAGGGACAAGTTGTTGATTTTAAATTTCTTCAATGGTGAATAGTGAGGCACTGGCTCTAGCAGATGGGTTTACACAAAAGCTGTGATTCTTAAAATATATGGATGGTGGGGAAGTATTCCAGAACAGGTGACAAAAGGGAGTGTGTGTGTGTGTGTGTGTGTGTGTGTGTGTGTGTGTGTTTGTACTCTTCTTAAAGGACATGGGTAAGGCAGGCTGGACTCCCTAGTCTGGCCTAGATGTGCCCCAAACAGCTGTCCACCTCTGTCCCACCCCAAACTCATGCTCTCCTCAATCCAATTGCACCATGGGTTCTCCCTGGTAGGGCAGCCTTTCCCAAGTGACAGATGTACTTGTAACCCAACCTGTGTTTACCTCTGTGGCCCAGGGTGAGGAGACCCTACTGGAGATGGTGGGAAGGGGAGAAGGAGACACTGGGAGAAACCAGAAGCCAACTCTTTATGCTCACGATTATTTTCTTTTTAAAGTATGTAAGTGCCTACTGTGATCACAGAAGCAAGGAACCAACTGGCAGGCATTTCAAGGTTGTTTAGGGACAAGGAAGGTTTGAATGGTACAGGGCTTCAAACCCCAGGAAAGAAAGCCTCCTCACATCTGTCTTCCCAAACTGACCGGCTCAGGAAACAAACCAGCATGTAGTTAACAGTTGCAAGGAAAATAATATCCTCATTGTGAAATATTGTAGTTTCCAAAAGCTAATTTCCTCTTATCCACTATTTTATTTTGATTTTGTATTTCCATTCTGCACCCAATTGGTAGATCATCCTGGCAACTGTTTCTCAGTATGGGACAGATCCCTTAATCACTGGTAATCATGCTCCAAAATGTCCCCAGTTCAATGTGACAGGCAGGGAAAGCCCCGTGGAGAGTCATGAGAGGGTCCCTCTGAACAGCTCCTTTAATGTGTGTGTGTCAGAAGGACAGGCCCCTGGGCAATGAATACTTGGCTGCTCACTCATTTTGCTAAGCTGACTTGGGAGGAATAAACATGACTCGCTGGAAATAATCCCACCATAACCCATGAGCATTTCAAAACAATAGTAAGCCTTTTTATTGTATTTTTTTTAAAGCTAACACCACTATAGTGATCCCTTTTGTGAATCCCTGGAACACTGTTAACTGCCATCAGTTAATACAGTGACCTGGCAGCATGGTGAGGTAATCACTATCATACAAAATTTCACAATTCCTTGTGCTCCAAGTCAACTGCATCACTTCTGGTCTTCTCCTTCCTCTCTTCCTGGACACCCTTCCCAGGATGCACCAACCTGGGGCCAAGAAGTGGTAACATGGGTGTCCACTTTTCTAATCATAGCACTCTGGCTTCTGCCCAAATAAGAGGCAAATAATAATTCATTGTTTGATTTAGTTTAGTTTAGTTTCTTTCAGTTTAGCTTTGTTTTTATTTCACACTGAAACCCAGGTCACATCCTGATATATTTTCGATTTTTTTTTCTTAGGACAGCTTTGGATTCTTTCTTGTGTATTTTCTTTTTTATTCAATGAGCATCACTGAATGTATTTGGAAATCATATACAGTGGCTCTTGAGCTGCATGAATGGGAAAGAATTTGCAGCCTTGAAACAATGATGAAGGAAAGAAATGTCCCTAGAATTTCATGGATGCTAAAGAGCTCAGGAAAAGCCACTCAAGATCTGCCACTTCAATGTGCAATGACATTGACCAAAGAGCCCTGGGGAGAAGAATGTACAGGCATAGGCTTGGTCCCAGCTCCCCTCTGACCCTTGTGAGAGGACTCAGTGGTATGGATTCCTCCCCAGGGAAGATGAGCTCCACAGCAGCAGAGGAGCTGAGGGGACACCATGCCAGACAGCCGCTGTCCCCAGCTATCCTTTGCACCCCCCATCTTCTCCAAAGCTCATTTCTGCCCCCCTCAGTTGCTGACATCTCCCTTACCTCTGCCCACAAAATGGGTGAGGAGACGTCTAGATTCTGCTGGTTTGTGAGGTGTTCACTTTTCTCTCATGGGACTCCTCTGAACATCCAACAAGTCCATATGCTTTTTCTCCTGATAATCTGCCTATTGTTGGTTTATTTCAGACACTCTTTTATTGAATCATGACAGGGAGAGGCAAAGTTTTTCCTGCCATATAATGCTATACCTAAAAGAAAATTACCTGAAATACATTTTTAAGAAAAATCATAAAGTATTTGTGAAGAAATTAGCTTTTGAATTTTTTCCTTCAGAAAAGAAAACCTTAAAAAAGAATTTGTTGATTGAAGGGAAAAATGCACACACACACACACACACACACACACACACACACACAGTTGCCCCTCTAAAATGTCACACCAACTAATCCCTTTCACATACATTAAAGAAAGAAAGTCTACTCTCAAAAATTTGGATAGTGTTGATTATTTTAATTCATTTAAGTCTGTGATAGTAAACCTTATTTTGTGGTTCTAATTTGCAATCCATTGATAGCTACAGCTTGAAATTTCTCACATGTATTTTGCTCTACAGAACATTTTATGACCTTCTTATTCCACTTTCATCATTTGATTCCTTCTTAGGGTTCTGTGTATTGTCACATTTGAGGAATAAATATATTCCGTGAAAAAAATCACCTCCATTTTCCAGTTATAACTTTGAACAGTGTTTCTGTCCAAGTCCTTCTGTTTCTCCCATTAATCTTTTGATATACATATTGGCTCCTTCCTGCCCTGTCCCTCTACAAATTGTATATATATATTTTTATTTGGAGTACCAGCGATCAAACTCAGAACCTTGCACTTGCAAGGTAGGCAGCAGAAACACAGAGATAAATCCCTGGCCCCTGTATATATGGCTTTTGTGTGCTTGGTCTTCACCTCTGTATTCTGATGGAGCTTCTCAAGTTTCTTCTCCAATAAAACTGATCAGTTCTTTGCCAAATTGAGTTTCTTAACTCTTCTACGTTCTGTGATGGTAGAATGTTTTCTTTTAATTACATTATTTTTGATCGCACTGCTCCTGATCCAGAGGAAGGGGCTTCCCAGCCACCATCCCTACTGCCACTCCTGGCC
>NW_004624749.1:8851637-8903931 GCF_000247695.1 Heterocephalus glaber
AACTTAAAAAGATCAGACCTCCCAAATTTAAAGACCCAATCCAAAAATGGGCATCTGAAATGAACAGACATTTCTCAGACAAAGAAGTAGGAATACCAAATAAACGTATGAAAAAATCTTCAACACCACTGGTCATTTGAAAGACGCAAATGAAAATAACACTGACATTCCACCTCACCCCAGAAAGAATGACTGCCATCATGAATTCAACCAATAACAAATGCTGCCGGAGCTGTGGGGAAAGAGAAACCCTGCTCCACTGCTGGTGGGAGTGTAGACTGGTGCAACCACTGTGGAAATCAGTATGGAGATACCTCCAAGAACTATGACTGGAAGTCCCATTTGACCCAGCTATTCCCCTGCTGGGTATCTTCCCCAAAGAATTAAAAGAATCATACCATAGTGATATATTCTTATCCCGTGTTTATAGTGGCACAGTTTGTAATAGCTAAACTTTGGAAGCAGCACAATTGCCCACCAACTGGAGACTGGATAAAGAAAGTGTGTTTTTTTTAATAAAATGTAGTACTACTCAGCCATAAAAAATGAGAAACTAGAGACATTTATTGTTAAATGGATGCACATTGAGGTGATACTCTTAAGTGAAATAAATAGGACACATCTGTGTAAATACCGAATAGTTTCCCTAGTGTGAGAAACCGAAAGTATAAATAAGGACTAAAAGGTATAACACATAATGTGAAATAGGAAGAAAAGGAGCAAAAAGGAAGGGCAAGTGGGAGGGGAAGGGGAAAGGAAAGAAGGGAATGGAATTAATATGAGAAAACGAAAAAATGGAAACAAAGTCTTTGTTGATAGGGAGGGATGAAGGGGTTGAAGGGAGAGCACGGGAATGGGGAAAAAATAAGAACCAACAAAGACCATGTAAAGGTGCAAATTTTCAATCATGAATGTCATTATATTGAATACCTAAAATGTACCAATAAAATTAAGTTTTAAAAAAGAAAGGTTAGGTAGAACTCTTGAAAACATTGGCATAGGAAAAGACTTTATGAACAAAACCTCAGTAGCACAAGAACTAGCACAAAGAATCATCAACAACTTGGATCTCATCTTATTAAAAAGCTTCTGCACAGTAAGAGAAACCACCAACAGAGTGAAAAGATAACCCACAATGTGGAAAAAATTTTTATCAGTTGTTCCTCAGATAGAGGTCTACTATCTAGAATATATAAAGCACTTTAAAAATAAGACCTCCCAAATTTAAAAACCCAATCCAAAAATGGGCATCTAAAATGAATAGACATTTCTCAGACAAAGAAGTAGAAACAGCAAATAAACATATGAAAAAATGTTCAACATCACTGGTCATTTGAGAGGTGAAAATGAAAACAATGCTGATTCCACTTTACTCCAGAAAGAATGGCTGCTATCAAGAAATCAGTGAATAACAAATGCTGGCAGGGATGTGGGGGAAAAGGAACCCTGCTCCACTGTTGGTGGGAGTGTATACTGGTGCGACCACTATGGAGTGTTGAGATTCCTCAAAAAACTAGGATTAGAGGTCCCATTTGACCCAGCTATTCCCCTGCTGGGTATCTTTCCAAAAGAATTAAAATTATCATACCACAGTGCATGCTCATGTTTATAGCAGCACAATTTGTAATAGCTAAATCTTGGAAACAGCCCAAGTGCCCATCAACTGGTGACTAGATTAAAAAGATGTGGTTTTTTAATAAAATGGAGTACGACTCAGTTATAATGATAAACTAGAAACATTTATAGCTAAATGGATGGACCTTGAGACCATACTATTAAGTGAAATAATTAGGACACACATGTGTAAATACTGAATTGTTTCTCTGGTCTGAGAAACTGAAAGTGTAAATGAGGACCAAAATGTATAACTGATATTGTGAAATAGGAAGAAAAGTTCTAATGAGAAGGGGAACAAAGGAGGACGTCTGGGGGAAAGGAAAGAAGGGAAAGAAAAAATGAGAAAAGAAGGAAAAATGGAAACAAAGCTTTTGTAAATAGAGAGAGGTGGAGGGGTGGAAGGGAGGGGAGGGGAATGGGAAAAAACAAGAACCAAGACATATCATGTACAGTTACAAATTCCCAATGATGAATGTGATCATAATGTATACCTTAAATGAACTAATAAACTTAATGAATAAAAAATAAAAACAATAGGAGGAAAAAGTTACAGTGACCATAAACTTCTTTAGTAGAAACCAATTTCTTTAACGACTAAACATGCAATCACCTTACCACCCTGCAATTATATCTTGGACATTAAGATTTATGTATGTGCAAAACTGTCAAAAAATATTAATGGCAGCTATACTCATAAGAGCCAAAACTAAAACAGCCTTAAATGCTCTCCAGTGACTGAATGGCTGAACACACTCTGGTATATCTATAACAGGGAATATTATTCAGCAATTAAAAATTGTGAAGTTCATATAACATAGTTTTCACTCATAAATGGGGGATAATTCCTAAACCCCTATAGATGTCTGAAACAACAGATATTACCAGATCCTGTATGTGCTATTTTTATGCACACATACTTATAGTGAAGTTTAATTTATAAATTAATCATAGTAAGAGATTAACAACAATAACCAATAATAGAACAGTTATAACAATACACTATAATAAAAGTTATGTGAATGTGGTATATGTCTCAAAAGATGTTGTTTATTTCTGAAATTTTCCACTTAATATTTTCAGACATTAGTTGATGTGAGTAATAGAAACCAGAGAAAATGAAGCTTGATATAAAGGAGGACTGGTATGCATGAGACAATGAGGAAGGAACTCCAGAGGATTAGATTGAGTCACAAACAGCCAATCTGAAAAGGTTCCGTGGAACATCATTTCTGTTAGAACGCGTTCTTCTTTAAATGACAGTAAATGTAGAGATAGAAAAGCAATTAGCGGTTGCCAGGCTTTAAGGAATGGGTGAGAGTGAGAAGTGAGTGGGTGCTGCTTAAAGGAACAGGCTGAGAGATTGCTGCTGTGCCAGAAACATGCTGCACCTCCCTGTGTTGATGTCCATATCCCGGAGGTCACATTGTAATATAGTTTTGCAAAATGTGACCAAAGAGGAATCCCTGGTAGTGTATACATAATCTGTATTGGTTTTGGCAACTACCAGTTAATCTGCAACTACCTCAAAGTTAAATGTGTAATTTTTAAAATACTAATGGCACCTGGTCATTGATCCACACCTGAAGACAAGCTCACTCAGGGATGTAGAATACTCCGTAGATGAAATTTTTCACTAAAAACGGACTTCTTCCTCTTAATTTCTGCTGTCTTTTCTACCTTTCTCGAAGCCCAGTGGGTCAGTCAACTAGCTGGAAGCCTGAGATGAGTTCAGCTCTTCGCTGGGCACAGGGTGGGCAGAGTCCTCTGAGGTGGGGCTCGTGTGTATCAGGTGCATTTTACCCAACAGCCAAGCTGCCATGTGTTTCCGGTCAGGGTCTGAGTGAGCTTGCTTTGAGCCAGACGAGCTCTGAGGCTAAGTCCTAAAAGTCACTCACCTTGTATTTAACTAGTTTCACAAATGAGTTCAACTCCTTCTCAAGATCAGGAGAGCCTGGAACATTACCCTATTTTGCAGTTCACACATCAGTTTGCGTGAAAGGAATACAAAAGAGCCAGGGACTCTTGAACCCCTTCAGCAGCCCACAGCCAGGAACCCAGAGACCTTTCAATAGGGCTCACCTTTTAAAGTCCCCTAATCCTCAACCACAGCTCCCTAGGGACCAACCCTTTACTACATGTGCCTTTGAACAACATTTGGATCCAAACTATAGCAAATCCTGCTTTAAGGAGTATGGATCTTATAGTGGGCCATGAGCCTGACTGTTCTTTTCCCCTCACCAAGATATATTATCTTCCTAATATTACTGGGATCCATGAAAGTATGACTGACTTGTGAGCTTGCAAGTGATTTCAAACAATAATCTACTATTACCCATGTCTTAGTCACATTTTTGTCACTGAGAAGTAATACACAATACCTGCAATTTGAGGAGAGATTTATTTTGCCTCAGGACTACAGTCCATGGTTGGCTGGCTACAGGGCAAAATTGGCGTGGCAGAGGGGCATGGTGGAGGAGAGCTGCTCACATCATGGTGTCCAGGAAGCCGAGTGAGAAGGGAGGATCTGGGAAGGGAGACAAACCCTTCCAGGTCATTACCTGAGTGACCGCTTCTCCCAATTAGGCCTCACCTCCTAACAGCAAGTCAGCTATAAGCCCCCATGGACAGACCACCTTCCACAAACTTCATCTACGGGAACACGAGGCTCTTGGGGGATGTCTAATAGAAACCCTAACCCATGAGCCTTGGTTCTACTGGGCTAGGCTTGACCATGGTTTGTCAATGGCTGCTGTCACATGAGGGTAGGGGCTGGGATTTTCCAGAGGTGTCTTCATGCCCATCCAGACACCTGGAATGGGATGGTAGGAACAGCTGGACCCTGTCAGTTCTCCCTACATGTGAGGTCCTCATTGTTAGGGCAACATCAGTATGGGTCACACTGCCTGGGAAAGTCACATAGTGTCGCCTCCATCTGACGCAAGTATTGACAAAAGGCAACCCAGTTCTCATGGAGATACCTGTACCAGGGTGTGAAGAGCACAGGATGCAGCTTCTGGAGGGGTCTTGAATTTTTAATCAGCCACCTTAACCATGGAGCATGTGACTACATTACTGCACACATGCTTATGTTTGTACAGTACATATTACATGTTCAGGAAAGAAAAACTGTTGAGCTGCAATTAGAAGTCCCAAGTTTGAATCCAGAATTTGGATATTTAATGACTGTAACCTCAAGCAAGTCATTTGTCTTCTTGAGCCAATATCCTCATTGTTAAGGTCGAAATAATGTCACCCATGCACAGAGGAAATGGCAAGAATTGCTCGAGATGATGTGAAGGATAATGCATGTGAACACCAGACCTTGAGGCAGATAAAATTCTCCTCTCAACTTGCATATTTTTGAAAGTGCAGTTTTGGTTTTACAAAATGGGATGTCCTCTTCCACTAAGTCACCCACATGTAGTTCACAAAGTGTCAGTGAACATGATTCCTTTCTAGGCTGGATGCAGATGAACACTAGCAGAGTGCACAGTGCTATTATGGGACCTGTGGGAACCACTGAGTGTCAAGGGTGGGTAGGAAGACAGGGGTGGCCGGCTCCAAAGTTGTGCTCTTAAATTTCAGTCTGTCAAACAGGAATGACCTGTTATCTCTACAGCAAATACTGATCCCAGAGACTATTAACACCTCAAGCATGCAAACACTGGCCATCCCAAAGAACACCATAAATCACGGTGGCCAAACAGCCCAGGTTCACTAGTGTTGGAATTTTAAGCTGAGTGAGAAAAAACTCTTGCCTGGGGAAGAAGAAATATTCAAATCTTGGTTTTTGATATCTTTGATTTCAGCTTTCATCCCCACTTTAGGAGAAGTTAGAAGAGAGATTTAAGTACACAATATCTGTTTTTAGTGTTATATTTTTAAAAGCTTCTTAGAGCAGCTCAGAATGAAAAAAAATCTATTTCAGAAACAGAAGTGAGACTATCATTCTTCCAGGCCACACAGCTGAGTATGTCACAACAGTAAGGGAATTGTATGCACAATAAGATACAGACAGACAAATATATTTTCAACTCAATTTCCATTATAATTTCTGATTTGCATACTCATGGTAAATTGATCTAAAATACAATACAAATCACCTTTTTAGAATCTTTCTAGCTGTTCCTAGGAGTGCCTGGCCTTTACTGGCATGTTTTCTATTACCTGCAACCCGCAGCCCCCCTCTCCTAGAATAGCTGCCCAAGTAATAACTGGTGCATGGATTCTGATACATTTATTAGATGTCACACAAATTCCTGCATCCACTCTGTGGATTGCCACTTGTTCAGACAGCTGGAATTACTCTATGATTCATCAGTACACAGGTACACAGGGCTGATACCCTTGTCTGGATATTCAACACATTCCTAGCCACACCAGTCCCATGGAAGCTGCTTCAGATTGAATATGGGCAAAACCACTTTGTTTTTATCTCACTTATCAGAAGCAACATGAAGCAAAAGCACTTGCTATTAATTACAGTGACTTCTGTCAGTGCCTTCTACAGCACATCCTATTAACAGAGATGTTAATTATAATGACCTCTGTCTGAGAAAGGGAGGGAAAAACAGGAAGAGTTAACCCGAAAAGTCATTTCTCCAGGAGTTTTTAAGTTTTCCTTATCTCCACCCAGCAGAAAATCCAAAATAACTACCAGATTCACCTATAATACAATGAGCCTCATAACGCTGAGCTGGTCAACAACGTTTTGTGTATATGCCAGTGTCCTCCAGGTTACAACGGAGGCAAGAAGTTCCTGTCACCTAGTGATATGGTAGCTACCATATGTTACCATGAAACCCATCAATCACTGCTCATACTGACACTGGTTCAAACAGGCCAGCTGCATACTCAAAGTGTGGGGAACAGCACAGTTAGGTGCAGCACATAATACTGTGCTGATGATGGCAAATGACTCTGTTCCCAGACTAGGCACGTGCTCTGCTGTGCATTCATCAGTCTTATGTAGCACAGTCCCCTACTCATACCAAAGGTCACTGCAAAACAGGAAGCTGCATCATCCCGGCTGCAGCCTGACACACAGCAGTCTCACCACAGTACCAGAGACCCCTGTGAGTGGCCCAATGCGACACCTGGCTGGCACCACACATGTGGTGAGGTTGGAACAATGATGAGGTCACCTGCTGAAGGCACTGTTCTCAGAACCCATCTCTGTTGTTACGTGACATGGGACTATAAAATGCATAGATAGGCAGATGATAGGTAAATAGACAAAAACAATCATCATGTTCACTGCACAGGATATAAACTGTCCTAAGTTAATATGTATAAATAAAAAATTCTCCCTTAACGCCATTCTGTCCTGCTGGCCCTGCCACTCACCCGCAAGTTTGTTTGTCACACATTCATTGTGTGAGGAACTGAAGAAAGCATCCAGAAGGCCCTGATAGAATTGGGTCTGGATTGTCCTCCACAGGGTCTTGGGTCCAAGGCTTGGGAGGTTATGGGACTTTCAGGAGGCGGGGTGCAGGGGTAGGTCCTTAGGACACAGAGCGTGTCCTTGAAGGGACTGTGGGACCCCAACCCCTTCCTTTCTCCCTTTTCCTGCCTTGGCCATGGGGTGAGAGTTGGTTTGGTTCCTGTTATTGTCATTCTGGTCCCCTAGCAGAACCTTCCAAGAAACCAACCAGCCCACCCAGCCATGCCATGGGACCTCTAGGACCATGAGCCTAAATGAACCCTTTCTCTTTAGTAGTTGGTGTCTCGGGCATTTTGCCTCAGTGACAGAAAGCTGGGGATCAGTGACATCATCCCTGATTTCATTCCTCATGATCCAGAAAGGGAAAGTGACATGCAAGAGTGCAATTATTACACAGTGAAGGGAGAGCTCATGACAGGGACAGTGGGTGGAGCCACCAAGGAGGGGACTTCAGCTGACAGTAAATGGAAAAGGAAAGGCCAGCAAGGACCCGAGGAGGAGCAGATATAGGGGGTTAGAGAAGCTTCTGGCCTGGGAGAGTGGCAAAGGCAGGGAGTTAGGAAGCTACCTGACCCTGGAGGAAGCTGGACAGAGGGGAAGGGTGGGAGGCAGTGACCAGAGAGGAGCTGGGGGGGTGAGCCACCCCCAGTGGGTGCTTTTCCTCACAGGCTGCACCAGGGAGTTTGGGCTGAGCCCAAGGACAACAGAGGTTACACAGTGATGAATTTTATCAAATTCCCCAAATATCACTTACACCTCTACTGGGATAAACAAGCTTTATTCTTAAAAAGCATCTTAGAGACACAATATTGCATGATAACCCTGACCCTCCAAGTCCCGGGGCCCCAGTCTGGTTGTGACAGCCTAAGGTGGAAGAGCAAGGGTGTGCGGGTGGCTGAGTCCCCTTCCTGCGTAGGGACCATGGTGGGACCCTCAAGCACATGTCCTGCCACGGTGGGTGTCAGCCTTGTCCTGAAAATGCGAAATCATGGTCTCCTGAGCAGTGACTTTATTTTCAACTCGGAAAACAAAACGCCTGCCAGACATCACAGAGTCTAGAGAAAGGAGACCACCTGGGTAGTGCCAAAGTTTCTGCTACAACCTGACCTGTGGAATCTGCTCAGGTGCCACCCATGGCACTGATCCTGCCCTACAGGAAGAGCACAAAAGTCACCACTCGGATGTGAAAATCTTAGAGACTTCGATTACACACACAGCACCAGCCTAGCCTATTAATCTTTTACGCAGACCTTTCCTATCACATCAGATTAGCAAATTTGGTTTAAACTAATGTGCTATAAAAATCTTATCATTTTTATTAAGTATGAGAAAATTGTGGCTTTGCTTATATTGAACAGTTGATCTCATTCATCCTTCTGTGTCAAATCTGTGATAAAGGAGCTATTTGGTGGCCTGCACAGGATTTCATTTCTCAGTAATGAAGACATGAATCTTATCGCTTCTATCCTAGAGAGCTGGGATTAACACAGGGATGATGGCACATTCCTAATACGGAAACCACGGTGCCAACTTTCCACTTCCCACTGTATTTACCCTCCAGCTTCCACATCAACCTTGATATCAGTGCCTTTCTCCATTTGCCCGATATGAACATGGCGATCGGCCCAAAGACAGCTGCTGAGAAGTGTCACATCCACTTCTAAAAGTTGCCTGAGCCTTTACTCCCTGTTCTCAGTGGGATATACCTCTGTGGCTAACTCTCCCTCCCTGCCTCCTCACTCCCAGCCACAACCTTTCTCCCTGCTTCCCTGAGAATATGAAGCGATTGGGAGAGAGTACCTACAGGTTCCCATGGTTAATTAAGATTGCTGAGTCACTGTTCTGAGTGATCGGATGGCAGGGAACACAGCTGACCACCTGCTTCCCCATCCTCCTGGGACAGAGGCTCCTTGGGGCTCTTTCTGGCCCCCTCTGCTCCTTCATCCACACCCCAACTCCCACCCCCAGGCGCTTCAGTGTGAACATCTCCAAGTCCAGCTCTTAACCTTTCTCTCTGTGTGTTTTCTCAGCAGCACGTGCCACCTGCATCTTCCCGGTCACAGCTGGTGTCAATTCCAGGCTTCCAGTTGCCCAGTTCTTAGTCTTCCTGACTCTTTCCTGGTGCTCATACTTACACCACCCCACCCAGAATTCTGCCAGCCTGGCCATCACAGTGCACCCAGAACTGCTCCTCATCCCTGCCTTGGCTGCTGCGCTGGTCCGCACCACCATGCTCTTGCCTGGACCACAGCACTGGCCTCCCAGGGTCACAACTGCATCACAGGAACCTTTCCAGATGGATGTCAGCTACCTGCTAAAGCCCAGTCTCTCATGGTTCTCCTTTCCATTCCACAAAAATACCAAAGCACGATGCTCCCTGATGTACAACAGGGTTGCATGGTGAGGAAAATGCATTGAGTCACCACTGCAGTGAGCCACTCAGCCTGCTGATCACACTTGCTTTGCCTCACCTGCAGTAATTGAGACCACAGCAGCACTGGCATTGCTTCCCTTGTGCAAAATGAACCATGTGAAGCCTACTTTATAAGAAAATGTTTACTAACTCAATTGACCTACTGAATATTGGACCAAAAGTAAAAAAATGGAATGTATATAGAGTACACTTTCACCATGCTGTACAGTCAAAAACTTCTAAGCTGGGCTGTAGTGAGCTGTGGTCTGTCTGAATTTATAATAGCTGCCAAAGCTTCCTGATGTCGCCTGCCCTTCCCGGCCCCCTGTGACAATCACTCTGCTACTCCCCACCAGCCTCTCTACCGCTCATCCTGTACCAGGATCCTGGGCTCCCCTCCTCCTGCCCAAGGTATTACCTGCCCTAGGGTAGCTCTGTATGGAGCGACCCCGCAACCCCCCTAGGTGCCTGTGCTGTTCATCTCTCTCATGTGTCACTTGCCCCATGAGCCACTGGCAGCTGACTTAACACCCGAGCCTGCCCTCATCCTTTCACCCAACATGGCCACACCACTGCCTTGTTTACTTCTGATCCCTCTTGGCCTAATTTGCTTTTTCTTTCATCACAGCATCACAGAATGTCATCCTAACATTCTATACAATTCACTCATTTGATACATTTATTGAAAATTTCTGTCTCTGACAAAATATAAGCCATACACCAGAGGGGGTCTTGGCTTTGCTCACTGACACCCCATAGCCACTTGGAACAGTGGTTCATATAGTAAAAGTGAATAAGTAGTTGGTAAATAAATGGTTAAACATTTTTACCACCTATGAAGAATTATCTTGGGAATATGATGTTTTTATTTAGTATTTATCTAATGAGTAAAGTAATAGAACCTATTTGGAAAATTTTGAAAAGTGCATCACGTATTAACATAAAAAGAAATAAAATCACTAATACATTCACCAAGGAGTTTTAAAAATTTAATATTTTAGCCTATTTCTCTGTAAATATTTAGATCATATTGTAGGCAACATTATGGTTATTGATTTTTTTGTTAAATACTATATCAAAGTCACTTGCTATCACATGAAGACTATCAAAACCTAATATCCCATTATGAAAATTACTACATTGTGTTTAATCGCTGTCATTCAGCTTGTTCCTAGGTATTTTATATTTTTGTGTTTTTAAGAACATCATGTTGCATAATCCTTGCCCGCATACCTGATTTTTCTCTTGTGACTAATTCATTGAGGAGGACAAGGAGGAGACCCTGGAACAAACAGCCTAGGTATTTTTGAGGCTGTTTATACATTGCAGCCAGCAAGGGGAAGCCTGTCGATACTGCCGCCAAGAGCACATCTGTACCAAATAGGAACCATGGCAGAATGAAAGCTCACAATATTCTTTAGCCTTTTCCTTTAAAAATTAAAAACGGAATTTCCATATGATCCAATCCCACTTTAATGTAAATGTCCGAAAGAACTGACCCAGGAACTTAAAGAGATATTTGGCAGCCGAGGGCATAGCCCCATGATTCAGTGGCTCGGAGCTGGGACCCACCTGTCCAGTGGGGAGTGGTTGGACTCATTCAATGGTCTATTACACAGCCTTCTCCAGGAGGAAAATCTCGCTAGTAGTGACAAGATGAGTGATATTGTGCTAAGTGAAATAAGTCAATCAACAAAAGACAAATGCTGTCTTACCTACTTAAATGAGGTATCTGCTGAAGTAGTCAAGTTCATAGACACAGAAAGTGCAATGGTGGCGGCCAAAGGTGGCGAGCAAGAAGACCAGGGAGCTGTCATCAAATGGGTATTGGGTTTCTGTTTTGCACAGTAAAAAAGTTCTGGAGACAATAACTCATACAATAAAGTACTTAATACACTCAACACCGCTGAACTCCACACCACCGAACTGGGTACCTTAAAATAGTTAAGGTGGTAAATTGTATATTGCGTTTTACTACTTTAAAAATAAATTTATCGGCAGCTGCAGGTGGCCCCGCCGAGCGCTTCCACCCGGGGACCACGGTCCGTGATGCCTCGCGGCTGACCTCCGACCTCTCCAGCCCATCCCTCTCTTCAGCCCCTTCCCTCCCCGCCCCCAGCGAGTGCGGTGAGCCCAGGCGGCCGCGGGGCACGCGCCAGACTTGGGGACTGGGTCGGGGCGCGCCGGAGGGCTGCAGCTGTTCCCTTACTCCTCGAAGCCCCGTTTGGGCTAAAGCGGCCACCGGCCGTACTCGCCTTACGCCCCCAGCGGGACCCAGCCACGGGCAAGGGTGACTTCGGCCGCGCCGTGGAGGCGACTGCTCAGATTCAAGATGACCAACGAAGAACCTTTTCCCAAAAAGGTTCGACTGAGTGAAACAGACTTCAAAGTTATGGCGCGAGATGAGTTAATTCTGAGATGGAAGCAATATGAAGCCTATGTTCAAGCTTTGGAGGGCAAGTACACAGATCTTAACTTAAATGATATAACTGGCTTGCGGGAATCTGAAGAAAAGCTAAAACAGCAACAGCAAGAGTCTGCACGTAGGGAAAACATCCTTGTAATGCGACTAGCAACCAAGGAACAAGAGATGCAAGAGTGTACTACTCAAATCCAGTACCTCAAGCAAGTCCAGCAGCCGAGTGCTGCCCAACTGAGATCAACAATGGTAGACCCAGAGATCCATTTGTTTTTCCTAAAAATGAAAGGTGAACTGGAACAGACTAAAGACAAACTGGAACAAGCCCAAAATGAACTGAGTGCCTGGAAGTTTACGCCTCATAGGTAAACAAATCATACTCCCCAGTCAAGACTTCCCTGACAGTCCCACTACGAGAAAGCTGTGGTGGGACAGCCAAGTACTCGTTCGCACACCAAGACTCAGGCTTTTTGAGCAAAAAAAAAAAAAAAAGCCACATTCTTATACTGTCCAGCTTGTAATGGTTAATGTGAAACTTACCAGATGAACCTTGTGTTTCAGCTTTTTTCTCTTCCCCTTCCCCTTGCTTCAGAGGCCTGATGCCATCGGACTATTCCGAAGAAGAGGCCACCTTCGAAAAATTCCCCTTCTAGAACATGTAGACACTTGAGAAATGTTTCTGTTTGAAGAAAAGAGAGGGAGAAACAGAAGTCTTTAGTCTGTGGCACACTGTGTCTTCAGACAGTTTGGAGGATTGAAAACCTAGAGATTTCAAATCATGAATTGAACATGTAAAATTCCAGTTAAATGTAAAAACCGAATATGCATCGCACTTAACCTTGAGCATAGTGACTTAGAGACACTGTATATCAGTTTTGCCAATAAGACTGTGGACTTCATGATTGTTGTTGAACTTCTGGGTCAAAACTCAAATGAGGTGAATTTTGCCTTTAAAGGGTTTATTTGCTAAGAACCAACTTGAATAGTCACAAAAGAAATAATAGATGTTGGTAAAGTAGTACATATATTTAACCATTTAGCTTTAGGGCTCTATATTACTTAATAGAGCCTAAATTAATATCGTTTTAATCAATGGTTTGTTCTTTGAATGCTTTCAAAAACTGTAGATAATCTTAACCAAGGACTGTACAAACATGAAGGAGTGGTATCAGATTTCAGGCTTAAACTGTTGAAAGCATTATAAACATTCATTTCACACCTAGATTGTATAAGGATATTGGCTGTGATGAGACTCACTGCATAATTTTTTTTCAGTAGTGAGCTTTATGAAACCCTCATCTCATTCAACAGGCACATGTTAAAAGAGCGTTGTCTTTGGTGTTAATGGGGGAATGTGTTCCTTCATTGTATTTGGGCCTTTTGTGTTAACACTTCTGATATTAAATTAAATGTGCCTTGAAATAAAAAAATAAAAAAAAATAAAAAAATAAAAATAAATTTATCTCACAACTTCTTTAATCTTTGCTAACTTCATATGGCTTAAACTATAATCTCACAATTGCCAGTGAAACTAAACATTTCTTTACCTGCTATTAACTATTTATATACCTCTTTTGAGACTCATACTTTCTATTCCTTTGCCAATTATCTGTTGAAGTCTTCATTTTCTTATTGATTCAAATAAACTCTTCATGGGTCAGAGGTACTAAATTTTTCCCTTATATTTTCACTATTTTTTTCAGTATGTTGTCTTTTGTCAGTTTCTAACTCTGTAGTGCATTTTTTCCATCCTTATGCAATTAATTTATTAATATTTTCCTTAGTGATCTTTCATATTTTTAAATATCACATAGATGATCATTATGAATTTTTCTAATGTTTGTGGATTCTTTTACCTCTAGAATTTGTTGATATAACATGAGTTGATATTTCAGTGCAATATTTTCCCCAAAAGGAATCAAATTGTCAAATTTGTGTGTGTGTGTGTGTGTGTGTGTGTGTGTGTTGCTGAGGATTGAACTGGGAGGGCCTGGCACATGTTGGTCAAGTGCTCTACCAGTGAGCAAGACCTCCAGCCCTTTGGCATCTTGTATTACTCTTCCTGTGCCCCTTGACTTTGAATGCCATCCTTGTCATCAATCAAATCCTTACATGTAAATGTCACTTTAATGACCACATAATTTGCCAACCTATAGTTGTTATTTAAAACCTGTTGCCTTAGCATTTTTATCTTAGTTTACCATTTTACCATCTTCCCATCTGATTTTAGCCTTAACTATCGTGCACTGTAACTATTGGCTATAATAACTGTGGTTATTCTCTCTCCTCTTTTGAGTTATGAGCTTTCTAATTGTCATCTCTTTTTGGATCCAGCTTGGTGCTTGGTTCACAACTGCTTGTAAACAGACAGTGATGAGTCTGTGGTGATTAGACACCCAACCATTAAAGAGACCAGAAGAATAAGTAGGGGAGGTGAAAGAGTCAAAGCCTTTCAGCCCTTCTGGTTTAGGGGTTGTAGAATTGGTTTCTGAAACAAAACATGATGGACTTTTTTCCACAGAGCAAATGTTAGGAGGAAGTGTGATGTTCAGATTTTAGGAACACTGTCTGCCTCTAAAATAAAATTTCTAATATCTATGAACCAAGTGCCTACATTTCCATGAGTATTTTTTGGCTTTGGCTTTTTAAATTTTATTTTATTTTATTTCATGAGTACAGGTCTGCAGCACATGATGCTTACGTTCATCTTGGGGAGTTGGTACCTGGACAGAACACATCTTAATTTTTTTTACATCCCCTTTTCCCCCTTCCTCCATCTCTTCATCCCTTTCCATTTGCAAAAGATCCAACTTCCTGTTTCCTATTATGGTATCTATCTTTTATTTTGCTCTTTAGTTTATACTTTGGATTTCTCATAGAGGAGAAACCATGTGATATTTAGGCTCCTGTGTCTGATTTATTTCACTTAATATTGGCTTTGGATTTTGACTTGAGCCGAAACTCTCAGGACAACCAGATGCTTGGAAACCCAGGCTCCTGAAGTGACTGTCTTGGAGTCCCTGGTGGAAGCCCCAAGGTTCCTTAGGATTAAGCCTGGGACATTCTCAAATGTCACTTTGGGGGCATACAAATTGTCAACCAGGCTGGGACAGATTCTAGGGGACAGGATTAGACTCTGCCTCTGAGGGGAGAAACCTCAAGGAATATGTAGTGGGTACCAGCTTCACTAAGAAAAAACACATGGTAAATGCAAATATTACACCTACATGGAATCTTTCTTGTTCTAATCAAAAGTCATTTTCTTATTTGACTTCTTGAAGATAGACAAGAGACAACCAAAAAGCTTTGGTTTGATATTCAATCATTTCTATAATTCAAGATATTTACATTTTATCTAAGATTGGGATTTTTTCCTTCCATAATTTGAGCGAGTAGAATTTACATAGTACTTTCCAATTCCCGCTTTAAGAATCCTTTAGTCTTGTACAAAAGTCTAAAAATCCTAATAAATACTTATTTTCCGTGACTGAAACCCAACTACTCCAATGGCTGACAATACATTCTTTCTTTTTAATTGCTAACTAACTACTACTGAGTTATTGTTGTCCAGATAGGAACAATTCTGAATTTTCACATGAAAGATAAAGTTATTACAACATTTTGAAGAAAATCTTTGAAGCTAATTATCTAAAGATTAGAGAAAGGATATCTTTTAATTAATTTCAAACCCTGCATTGAGTACTAAGCAGAAACATGAAAGGAAGATTTCCGATAGGAAGCAATGGTTGCAAAGGCGCCTCCCTCCCCTTGAGGGCTACCATTTAATTTCCAACATTGATCTGAAAAAACGCTGGCATGATCTCCGAGGGAAGACAGCTTCAGCTGTAAGCCTAAAGCGAAAACACACAGTACAATCAGCAAATACATGTTGTCCGTCTCTGTTAAACCAGGTCTCACAGGCTGGGCTGTGATGTCATTTCCCTTGTCCACACCCTCTTGTGCTCTCAGATAGGTGCCAGGGAGGGGCCCTTCGGAGGAGCACAGCTTGGTCTTTCCCAATAAGCTCCTCTCCTCCCTCTCTTCAGGTCTCCCAATACACCACCTGGCACTTTACAGCTTGACAAATGAATTGCCACAAATATTTTCCTTTTCCTTCTATTAATGAACACACTTAAGTTGCAAATGATTCAATTTAGATCAGGGGAATTATAGACATACTGTGTCAGACCAACTTCAAAGTCTCCTGTAGGATAAGTCATGTGTGATTTTTACGAATCTTGATTTCTTAATTATCTTCCATGTTTTAAGAAAACATTTACAGAGTAGATCAGGGTGCTAGGCATGCAGTAGGTGCTGCAGAGCAAAGAGGAGTGAAGATGGCCCCCAGTCTCCAGTGTGCCCAGGACTCCTGGGGTCTTGAAACTAAAGTTGCTTTTGCCACCTGGATAGCCGGCCTGGATGCTATGGCCTCTTCTGCCTTTCATTTTTTCCTTTCAATGTTAGTTTTTCTCTTTTTTTAAGTACCTTCTCATAGACATTATGCTCTCTTGAGAAGTAAAGTCTAGTATACATCAATGATCTTTCAGACACAATGCTTAAATTTTAAAAAAGAAAACCAATGGTGCATTCTGCTTTGGGCACCATGGGCTTTCTGTTATTTAAAAGCTGAGCCTCTATTATTGCTGACTCCCTGCCCTGCCCACGAGAACCTGTAGAGAATCAGTAGTGCCTTTCTCACCACCAGCAGGAATCTTCCACGGGATCTCAGCAATGAGGCCACAGTCACAAGAATTCCACAGCACCAACCCATCACATCCAACATCACTATGGATAAGGAGATAAAAGTTCAAATCAGTGAAGTTACGCCCAGAGTGATCCACAAGAAATTTCCCTAATATCACTTAAATGTCACTTTATTGACACAAATTAAATTTGAGTCCTCATTTTTTTGTTAGACTACAAAATAGCTCCTAATGGACTCTCCTCTTTCATTAATTCCCCCTAAATTCATTCATTCATTGATCATTTGTATTTCTAACAGCAATATTGAAATTATTTATTTATTTAGCCATGCTTCTTCATTTTTCTTTTCTTCATCTTTTGATCCTCCTTTTTCTAGGGATGAGTATCTAACATTTTGATAAGAAAAATTTGAATTCATGAACATTTTGGCTATAAAATAAACCATTTATTACCAGGTAAAGTATAAAACAGAAAGCTTTCCCTCACCCACAGCCTATGTCTACCTGAGCAAGGGCCCTGAGATCTTGACACATTGCACTGGAGAGACATGAGATACAACTAGAGAGGTTGGCCAGGGTAAAAGCATTGATCTCCAGGGGAATCAAGCCAATGTCATTATGTAAACTGTGGAGATCCACTAAGAAGTATGATCCAGGGAATCACAGGATGAGACAGGATTTTAGGGATCTTGCTCTAGCAGCATGGAGGATACATGAAAGAAGATGAGTGCAAGATGGATCCCATTTGGAGTCTATTTTAACAATCACAACAAGAAGGCAGGTGCTTGATGACTGATATTAGAGATGGAGAAAAGAAGACAATACAATAGGTATTTGGGAATTAGAATCAACAGACAGATGTGAATGTAAGATAACTACCAGTGTTCATGGTGGAGGTAATGCAACAGAATATGGAATTAAACAAGATAGAAAACACTGGGGAAAGAGCTAATGGGTTCATCTGGGGACGTGTTCAGTTTAAGGTGCAGATGAAACATCTGAGAAGTGATATGCACCTGGTAGTTCAATGTTTCACAAGTCTTTCAACAGCTCTCAGAAATTCAGGGACCCAAATGTCTCCTCCCACAACCACTCTGAACCCATACCCCCCACCCCTTACTGAATTCCTCCTGGGGCACCAATTACAGGTTTGGAAATTGCTGAGGTAAAGAAGGTTGTGGGTGTGAGACCACCTGAGAGTGAAGAGAAAGTGAGGAGAGCAGTGAAGGATTCACCCCAGCAAGAGAATAGAGTCAGGTAAGAGGAGGCCACTGAAGAGACCAAGGAATTATAGAAGAGGGGGACAGAGCAGGACTGTGGCTGATATTGAGAAACATAGGGAAGAATCAGGAATGAGGACGGGTGAAAACAGACTGCAGAGAAAAAGACTGGCCACCAGATCCTCTGAGCAACCTTGGAGATGATTTTAAATATAAAGAGGAGACAGAAAGGGCAAGAAGAATGAGGAGGCCTATCTTAGTCACTTTCCTATCCCTGGGACAAATTACCTGACACCCACAACTTAAAGGAAGAGAGATTTATTTGGCTCATGATTTCTGTGGGTTCACTCCCTGCACAGCTGGCTCCAAGCAGTAACAGGATAGCAGAGGAGTACAGTGGTGGAAAGCTACTCACCCCAGGAAGCAGAGTAAAATAGGAGGAGCCAGGGATAAGTACACACCTCTCTAGTTCATGTCCTTGACTTTTGGTAGGGGTCGCATACCAACAACACCCCCCATCAACCCAGTGCACAGTAAATGTCTGGTAAGTTGAAAATCCATTTACAAAACCTAACCTAGTAAACATCTCAGCTCAGTGCATAGCACACTGCAGAGCCTCGGTTGTTTCCCTCCTGCTCACACAGGTAGACTGGGAGCTGGACTGCTACTACTGCCCTGCAAGACCACGGAGGGTCAACCTGTGTGTTAATTAGCCTACCACCACATCCAAAATGCAGTTTGGTTGTTGCTGAATGCACAGTACTTTTCTGCCATCAACTCAAAAAAAAAAAAAAAAAACCCTTAAGTTGACATCCATCCTCCTAAGGTGGGAACCATCTGTAGTGTATCTGCCATGGTCCTTTCTTAATCTCCTTTTCCACCCATGTTCATGAAGGGCCTGCAGGTGACTACACCTGGCAAGGGCCGAAAGCTACTATCAGCCTGGCTGCAAAGAAAGACCTTACCAGGAAAAGTACAATTTTCTGAAACCTCAAGTGTTGCTGCAAAGTAGGCTTATGAATTCCAATTATGACTGTGCACTATTTTAATACAAATACAAAAACTTAATAACAGTTTCTCCCGGAAGGCAATTCCTCAAGTGCCCTATTTTATAACACAAAGAGCAGACATCCTGTGGAAGAGCCCATCATGTTTCATCAACTTTATTTAAAGAAAAGGACTAGCACTGAAAAAGCAAGGTCAGTGTTGATGCTTGCTGCACATCTGGGAATGGAATGCTATAATCATTTGTTTGGTAAAGTGCAGTCATTTGCATTCTCTCTCACGCTGGAAAGGACTTTAGCCAGATGACCGTATGAAGAGGACAAGAAGTTCTCTTGGGCTCTTTTGACTTCTGAACTCAAAGTCAGATCCAGACACATCAGAGGGGACATCTGAGCATTTGCTTGAGGTGCACACAATCTCCTAAGCTTTCCTTCTCTTAGAGACATTAATACTGTATGTATTTTTGACAGTGGATGTTTGGCCACTAAGGTTTAATGGAGGCAATCTGTGGCCCTTTTGGCTGAAAGTTTTTGAACTGGGAGACTTCTGGGGATGGTTTCATAGAGGCTCCAGCCATCCCCATTAGAAAACCTTTCTCCCCAAGAAATGTGGTCCATGCCCTCCAGCAACCCAAATCCCCCACCATTCCATGTGTCCCATGGACACTTATCAGCAGTCAGGTGGACAGGCTGCCAAGCCTCTCTGGCCAATGAAAGCCAGGTCTACACAGGAAGAAAGGACGTAACTCATTGGTTCCCTCTGACCATCGCAGAACCAGTGAAGATCAGCTCAGGGTTAATTTGACTGGAGCAAAGAGCTTGGGACCATGAAGCTCCTCAGAGTGGAGCAGACAGGCACACCATGGTCCTGGTTGCACAGCATGAGTTCTCCACTCCTGTGCTGAGCCTGGGGTGATCTTGTCCCTGTGATCAGTGACTCACTGTGACCTCAGGTTCCAGCCACCAGACAGTCCATCTCTAAAAGCATTTCCCAAAACCGCCACGCTGAGCATCCTGTCTAGCAGAAGAAACCCAAGCTCCAGAGTCACACATTTCTTTACTTATTGACTGCAGGCTATGTGAGAAAGGATATTTCAAAAATTGAGGAGTACTAAATTCTCCCCCAAGTATTCCATCATGAGTTAAAAATTAAAAAATAAACTTGCAAAATGTCACTTACTCACAAATACAAAACGTAGCAGCCTGCCATCCCATCAACTGCCTAAACGTAACCATATTTAAAAAAAACAACAGATCTCTTGAAGAATTTTTTAAAATTACAAAATCCCTCCAAGGACATAAAATAGTTCTCTCTCAACTCAGTAGCATCTCTAGTACCAGACCAACTTTTGTTGAGAGTCAGGAGGATCAGATATCAAAATAGTTCTGGCAGGCCCCAAAAGAGAAAACAGGAAGAAGGAAGACTGCAAAATCTGTTGAAGGAAACAAAATTGTATAGTGTCCAAGAACTCCAGGGCAGAGGCAGGAGCTCCAAGCTCTGCACCACACGTGTGGCCCCATGCAGAAACATGCCAAAGCAGCACAGTTTGGGCTCATTGTCTCCTAATTAATACCATAATGAGTTCCCTTAGATAGCCAAATCCTTAATCAGCCCTATCAAAACTAGGTCTGCCCAGAAAGAGACTCGTGTTAATTCTGCTTAATGCTTGACAGTGGTTAAGCACCATTAATACTCCATAATTTCATTGTATGTTATTGTAATCATATCAGCATATATCTCAGCGGCCACGCAAGACTCAATAGGCTGCCTTGAATTATCGGTCACGTGACGCTGCTTCACTAAGAGACTATCTTCCATCACAGCCAGACCTCCTCTGCCCTCCCCGCAGTCAGGAGCCTAAGCAGGTATTAATAAAGGTCTCCTTTTTTAAATTGCACAGCTCTAAATGGTCTTTAAGGGACCCAGCAGTAATCTCAAGATCCCTATATTTTAGCAGGAAGGCAGGACAGAGGAATTAATAAGAGCCCTTTCTGTGTAAACTGCTCCCTGCTCTAAGGCTATATCGTGATGTCAGGGCGCTAAGAGAATTTTAAATGCACAGGATGGATTGTTTGTGTTGCAAAAGCGAAACAGGGGGCAAAGGCTAAGAGACTTGAGAAAATTGAAAGACTGCCAGGGATGCTGGGATGCAAATCGCAACAAAACAGGGATAAATGCTCCTGCTCACATATGCGGGAGTCCTGCAGAAGGGGAAAAAAAAGGTTATTAATTTTCACCAGGCTGTATCTTACAGCTGGTGGCTCAGCATCAGTTTTTGGTGTAATGAAAATGGTCTGAGCAGAAGATAAATGGTTCATAAAGTGGACCATTTAGATGCAATCGAGGCTCAATCTGCCCAGTGACTAATCACGTCCCCCCAGTAAGGCTGAATTCCACTAACAGACTTTTTTTTCCCCTGGCTGTACCAGTGAATTGTAGCCGGGTCTAAGTTCAAGGCAGGCAGAGAATTATCTTGATTTATTAGCACACTCCCTGGCCGTGCCACTCGCTCGGTTGTGCCTTTGTGAGCTTCTGCCCTGTTGCTGTCGGAGTATAATTTTTACTGTTCCCCTGTGACTAGTACACAGCATCATTTTCAGCTGCTAGAAAAATGGGCTGCTTTTGCACCTGTAATTTTTCTTCTTTTGGGGCTGAAGGTATATAATATATCTCTAAAGTGCGTAATAAGTTTCTGAAAAACATGTTTTTAAAAGAAATTGATTCTAGTGCTTTATAAGTCCTTGCAAGGCCACATGTAAGGAAATGTGCCAGATTGCAAAGGTATGCACGCCGGGCCTCAGCCAAGCCTCCCCTTCCTCCTTGGCAAATTCCGACTTCTCGTCCAGTGTGTAATTTCAGACATTTTTCTATACACTACTTGCTTTTCATAATGAACTCTGATCAAATAAAAATGGTGTTTATATTGAGACTTTACAAGTCCTGATTACGTATAAAATGGAGGAGAATCTCTCATAATGACATTTAATTGTGAGAAAGAAAAGATTCCAATAGAAGAGCATTCAGCTGCGTTTGCTCCCCATTCCCTTGCATAATGTCATTTATAGATCATTCAATTATGACATTATTATGAGGAGCTCAGTGGCTCCCCATATTTTTAGACCTATGGAAAATAAACTTGGGGCGATTTTCATTACTCTGACTGCCAGGTCTTCACAAAAGGCTCTCTGCTTGCAGGAAGATCCACTGCCCCCATTTGGCTAATGAATCCTGATGCTTCACTCGTAATCCCACCGGCGTCATCCAAAGGCCAGTTCATGTGGTTGAGGACACTCAGGGAAGCCAAGTCGCTTCTCGCAGACCCCAAAGATTCCAAGGAGCTGTTATGAATAAGCCAGGAAATGCTAGGGCGAGGGCGCCGAGCTGGTTTCCATTGAGCCCAACAAGGTTATTTTTCTGTTTGCGGGAGGACCTGCCAGATATGGTAGGGACACCATCAGGCAATAAGTAGCAGGAAATGCAGCTGAAAACCTCTGCAATCACGCATCTTCTATAAACGGAGCCCCAGTTCACAGACACCTGGGTCTGGAGTTCCATGCCTGCAATAACAGCCCTTTTCTCAAGGTGGCAGAAAGTGTAGATCCATTACTTCCCAAGCAGCTCTGGGACTGCACTTGCCTATTTAATACGGTGTGTTTTCACCTGCCTTCTTCCCTTTTAGAGGGAGCTTTGACCAATGCAGCTGCAAACTGACTTTTCCAGCTCAACAAATGAGGCTGTAAGACGCTGGCCACGCCTACAATTTTGGCAGCAAGAAAAAGGTGGCGAAGCATCACAGTCATCATTTGCAGCCAAACGTATTAGCAGAACACGTCTGTGATGACACAGGCAGAGCAGCCAATGCATCCTGCCATCCATGTAGCAAACACGCGTTGCACACTTGGCGTGTGTCAAATACTATGATAGGTTTGCAGAACACACAGATGAAGGAGGCAGGCCCCTCCCTCAAATACCAGGGCTGGAGAATGAATAATGACAACCAGGATGAATGGATGCACATCTCTGGCTGGGCCAATGCTCAATGAATTAGAAAGAATGAAGCCAAGGGTCAGGAAGCCTCTGTCTAGTCCCCTAGGATTGGTGTGGCTCTGGGGAAGCCACTTAATTTGCACCTTACTCCCACAGCTATAAAATGAGGATAAGCATCTTTGCTTCATTCATCACTCAAGATTGTTTTGGAAATTAATAAAAAGGCAGTAGGGCAATTGTTTGGATGCACATTAGGATTGTGGGGAATTATAAGCATTGCTTGAATTATTGCCACTGACACTCAGAGATGGTCATAGATCTGTGGATACCATTTCCTGCCCAAGGGTGCCTGAAACACAGCCTGCTCTTGGCTTACCAAGCCCCATGACGGCCTGGGACTGGGTCAAAACTAAAGAAAGGAATGTGTTTTCCTAACTTGCACGGAGGCACCATCAATAACAATAGTGTGTAAAATAAATAAATAAATAAAATAGAATAAACTAACAACAGTGTATGAGAGCAGCTCTTGAAATCCTCCCTTCACCACTACTTCAATGCCCTGTAAGTGCTTATCCTCCTCTTGCTTCGAATGCACTCTGTATTCCCCCAAACACCCCAGCAACAACCATGTCTTGGTCAAGGGACAGAAGCAGGTTCACTTTTTCAGCTCTTATAAACACAGACTTAATTTTTAGTTCACAAGAATGTATGTGCACATTGCATGAAAAGTGTTCATTGATGCAAGGATAGCTTGTTCCATGGGTGGACCACATTCCTTAGAAATACTCTTGATCAAATCACCTTGCTAAGAGTTGTATGGGTCCCATGTGAGGCCACACAGGATCCAATCAGCAATCAGTCAGAATGATCTTTCATGTGTTCAAAGTTTCCCCCAAACTAAATAACAATCCAAACATCACTAGCCCTGCCCCTGCCTATCTTACAATCTCTCCAGCACTGACAAATACTGAAATAGAATTGTTGGTTCTGTTTATTTCTTTATTTTCCATTCTCCCTCCTAAAGGACCTTCAGCAAGTCTCAAACCTCAGTTTTCTCATGTTTCAAATAGAGATGCAAGCTCCCTTAGCATCATTAGGAGACAGCGGGGCAAGCAAAGAATCTGAGGAAGGCAGTGACAGGCCACAGTCCCCAAAAATGCCTGCATCCCCCAACTTTGCCATACGAAGTCCCTGAGGGACAGATCTGCCCTGGGGCCAGGAGCAAGTGACAAGAAAAAACTCCAAATCCCCAGACACTGTGAGCTTGGGACTGGCCAGGCCCCAAACCCAATGTCAGGCTAACCTGATTCCAGGTAGAGGAGTGGACAGGAGAGAAGAGGATGTCTGTGAGTGACCCAGGGAAGTGGAGCCAGCACTTCCCTGCCTGACCTGCCTCAGCCACGGAGAGAAGGCTTGGCCCATCTTCGTGGATATGATGGTGTACAGCCAGATGTCAGGAGGGAGAGGTAGACCAAGAGTCTCAAGACCCCTTCCAGGGCCAGGAGAGGAGAGAACAGGGCACGGAGAAGCAGAACCACAGTCACACTTTCAACTGCAGAGGCTCTGTCTGCTGAGACCCACAAGCAGGGCGTCCTTCCTAGAAGTGATGACCCCATCTAGAAGATGGGGCTAAGGTCGGTCCCAACACCTGACACCCACCAGATTCTCAGGACCCAGCAGTGAATGTGACCATGACAGTCTCAGACCAGGATAAATACAATGGACTGGAAAGAACTCTGCCCTCTGGAGGGACACAAGCAAAGGTGGATGTCAGTACCTGGCCCTGCAGGCTGTGCTCCTCTGTGGAAGCCCACTCCCTCCTGCAGGCTTGGACCCCTGGGGACTTCTGATTTTCATTTTGGGGGCTCTCTGGAGAAATCTTTTTAGGCCAGGGAGGACTGACAATAATGAAAGATAAAGTCACGTGGTCTCGAAAGTCCTGCAATTGTTTTTAAGGATGTGAAAGACAGAGAACAGAAGAGGGCTCTTGGCTGATATTGATGTTGGAGAAGAGAACTTATTGTTTCCACTGCCTCAGTCTTAGAAGGGGGAATGGCTTCCTAGCTCTGCATTGCAAATAAAATCAACACTTCTCTTTGAAGTTATCGGCTTGTCTCTAAAAACACTTGGATTAATCCAGTATCTACTTGTCTCTGTGTTAGGGTAATCATGACAACTGAGTAAAATATTTATCAATAGAAAGTTGAATCCAAATGCACTGAAAAATTTACTGAGCATATTTCCCAGGCAGCAGGAGTGAAGCAGAAGACCCACAGTGAAAGGTAGCAGCCTCCTGCATTATAAATTCGGGAGAGGAGGTTGGCAAACTCGATTTAAGGGAAGAAATAGAGAGTAAGAATTCACATTGACAGAGGCAGCCATGTGTGTTTCTGTGAACCTCTTTATATACCCTAACCTGCGGGTATACTTATTCTGTCAGCAGTGTGTGTAAGTGTGTATGTGTGTGTGTCAAAGACAGAAAGAGACATTGAAGGGGAACCGGAAAGTATATGTTATTCCTACAGGTATACAAGTATGCTAATTGGCTAATTATTTATTGATTAGAGAACTAGAGATGATTTCTAAAGTCCAATTGGCCACAAATTATTGACTTTCTTTTCCTGTACTTAGAAAAACTGTTCTTTAACTGGAAAATTATATTAACAGTAATAATAAAAACAATTAGCATCATTCCAAAGACTGATATCTCAATTTTGTCTTCACATAATGCCTTGGCCTTATTATAGTCAAATTTCTTAAAAATGGATCTGTACATAGTTTCATCTTTTTCTACCAGCATGGCTAACAACACGGTGTAGCTAAAGTGTTACAGGCTCCACTCTCTCCTCCACAAGAATCAAGACAGGGGCTGGGGATTTAACTCAGGTCACCGCCTGCCTCACAAGCACAAGGTCTGGAGTTCGATCCCAAGTACCAAAAACAAAACAAAAAAAGGAATGAAGATGGAAGAGAAGACCTTATTGAATGACTAAGCAGAGACTATGGGAAACCCCCAGTCCTTAGGATCTGCCTTTGTCTTTGCTTGTCGCTGAAGGATGGCTGGCAGCTTTGCTGGAAAAGTGCAAGATCACAGGTCCAGGGGGTCAAACTGGAGACTATCCATGCTCAGGAGAAGCAACTGTGTGGGTCCTGCTTGACAGTGACCAAACCCAAAACTCCTTCTCAGACTCCAGGTAGACCCTCGGGCCTCCCTTGGCTTGGTGGGGATGTAGCTTTTCCTCAGAGGAACAGAAAAGGTAGGCTCTGGTCTCATATTCCAGCACTGCTGTGACTGCTGCGACTGCTGCTGTGCACATGATTATAAACCGTACGCCTGAGAGGTGATCGGGAAGGAGAAGAATCACAGGGACCCTCCCTCAGAATCTGGCTGGGGGCCTTGGTTCCAGGACCTCCTTGGACACCAAAATCAGAGAGTGCTGGAGTCCATTCTAGAAAATGGCATACTGTTTGCATAGAATCCGAACTTATTCTTCTGGTCACTTACTTATTTTTGTTTTCTTAATTTTTGCTTTGAATCTTTGGATTTCGAACCTGTGGAGACAGAAGGCTGACAGCATATTCATGATTTTTGTTCATATCTCCAAACCAAATATCTAGATGGTGGGTGAAGACCCTCAGACAGTGGAAACAAGGGAGCCAGGGTCATGTGCTATTTCACAAGCATGAAAGTCCAGGGCCTGGACACTGAATTTGAAAGGCCGCACTCCTTACCAAATCACCAGCTGAGGACCCGACATCTGCAGCCCTGGAAAAGAATTCTGCTCTGGCCAGATGATGAGTACAAAGACCATAGTAAAAGAGGTAAAGATTCTGGCATTTCTGATTGGAAGTCAATAATTTAATGCATCCAGTTGCTCTAATCTCATAAGAATGCCCCACCAGGGGGCTGCAGGCTGAATATCTGAGCAGTGCAAATACTAATTCCTAAAACCACAAACAATCACAAAGAAAAGATGCTTTCCCCACATTACCAACTGATTCTCTATGAGGGGAAATTTATCAATACTGACCTGAGGTGTGGACAACTGTTGGATTCTGCTTGTGTCAAGAAAGTACTTTACAGAAGCAGGGCTAAAATGAGATCTGCAGCCTAGGTCAAATTTACTTTATGGGCAAGGAGCCAGGCTTACCTCCTCTACTGCATTAAACTAGAAGCCTCCCATATCCAGGGCAGTGAGAATCCCTAGAGGAAAGTTTAACTTCAGTTGAAAATCACAGTTCGAGCATCTGGCTGCTCCCTTCAGTCTGCAAGTCTGTGTTGAGCTCATACTATCTGCCAGTCACTTCTATGAGTGCCAAAGCCAAGGTCCCAATCATGACAGACAAAACTTTCTGCCCTCCTGGAGCAAAAGATGTTGGTTAACTGATATAGTAAAAATGTCCCCATGCCCTACTGTCCTCACAAGGATTGCTACCAGGGCAACTCAATTTCTTTTTCTATGCAGTATTGATTTCCAAGCTCACCTTCCAATCCAAGGCCACGTCCACTTGGTGAGAAAATGGCAGCAGCAATGTAATCACCCCAATCTTCCCTTTCTGACACAGTGAACCAATGGCAATGCCAGTGTTACAGCTGGAGTGGGGGCAGCCAGCATTCCCTGAACCAAGTCCAGGAATGAGGCATGCAGGAGAGAAGTGGGGACCTGGGTGAACACACATAGGCACCCACAGAGCAGAAGGTCACCCACCTGGGAGTCCCACCCAAGACTGCCGCCCACAAGGGCCAAACGCACACGAGCCTGTGGGGTCCTTCAGGCCTTTGCAGATTCTGGGGAGCCAGCAGCCAGCCTGTCCAATCCCCGAAAGGTAAAATGCATGCCTGTGTCTGCTTGGCTCCCTTTTCCTCCTTCATTTTTCATCTGTCTTTATCCGCAGACCTTTGGAAAACCTCATTGCTGTTATTTCCATCTTGAATGGGCTAATAGGTATCAGAGAAGGGAAAACTTTGTGTTTTTTTGGTTTTGGTTTTGGTTTTTTTGCCTCCTACAGAATTACACAAATAATAACAACAACAATAACATAAAGGCTTGCAGGATAAAGAAAATATAACTCTCTCTTTTGCCTTAACAAAATTTGCTTTCATTGAAACAGAGCACTCCTCTGAGCCCCTTGATGACTTCGGTGTGTGGCATTCACCCGCATGAATGAGCCCCTTGCTTTAGAGTAGAGAAGGCTGCTATTTTAAAGATGAAAAAATTTGAGCTTCCGGATGGCTGCTTTCATGTAACACAGCTTCAAATGAATTTATGAACTGTTCTATAATGTTTTCTGCATACACCAAATGGCAGACTTTAGGCAGAAACCCAATATATGTTTAGTTAGTATATAATAAACATAATATTTACATGGGCTATGCACTGTGTTAAGAATCAAGAGCAGTTGCTCCATAAAGTGTTATCGAATTCTCTAACATAGAGCCCTAAACCAAGTGGTCCAGCAAGATTCCAGAAAAATTCTTGCAAGGAGAACCTGACTTCCTCCTAGTACACACATACACACACAGGCATGCAGGGACACACGCACGTGTGCATTTGCTGGCACTTGCATGTGAATGTGCAAATCTAAGTTTCTGCCATTTTAATAAAATGTTTTTAATCAAAATTTGAGGACAATCTCATTTTCTTCAGCTGCTAAGATGATAATCTAGCTAAGATATTGTTTTGAATTTTAAAAATGTCTCTGATTTTGAAAAATGTTCCAAGAACAACAAAAGAAAGAGGGAAAGAAAGAAAGAAAGGGAGAGAGAAAGAAAGAAAGAAAATTTAAAACCCAGTGGATAGAGAAGCCATTTCATTTCTTAAGCAATAAACAGCTAGAGGGGGAGGGACGCAGAACAAGCTTGCAAAGCCAGAATTTTCCTCTTTGAAAAACTCACTAGTTAGGCACAGTAACAGTTCAGTTGATATTTTCACAGTGCAAACACGATAGTGGAAATTAAGTTGCCCCAGCAAATTCAGTTTAGTGGAAATTTGTTATGAATAAAATGCTGCTGGTGGGCCTAGAACATTGAATTTACCCACCAAATAATATCTCAGAAATACCACTTCAGAAGAAATCAGCTCTAAATAATTGATAAATTTGGTTTGTTTGGAACCCTTTTGACCTCTGTAATAGAAAGTAAAAACACATTTCAGTTATTAAAGTCACATATATTCCCTCTGCTAGGAGAGCTTTTAATTTTAAGCTGGACTCTGTAGAGGCCATTTGATAAACCCTCCAGAAATTTTTCAACTGCTGCTGTTAGATTTGGGTCAACCTCCTATGGGAAAACAGCAAAAGATAAATTTGTAGCTTTTCATAACACACAAGAAAACTTCAAGATTTTAAACATTAAATGTAACAGAAGCAAAAGAGTTTTCTCCATACTCCCTTCTCCTGTCTCCTTTTCACCTTCAATCTCTCTCTTTCTCTCTCTCTCTCTCTCTCCATTTTCTTTTGAAACAAGGTTTAAATGTTCATGCTGTTAAAATAAAGGAATAGAGAGTCAGACTATCCCTTTAATTAATGTAAGACATTTCTCTTTAGATAAGACCAAGGCTCTTATCTGCTGTATTTAGAGCAATTCTTCTAAAGCTTCATAGAAAATATAGCAAGACACTATTTAAGTGTTTTCTTTCTTAACCCTTTTTCCAAATACACACTTACTAAATAAACACTTGTATTGGCTATCTTCCACAATAAAAGCATAACCTAGTGACCATTACCCCACACATATGCAATCCAAAGGATTTACACTGTATAGTATTATTTTCAATATCATGAAAATATATTTTAAAATGCAACCTTGTAAAACATTTGTGTGGTGAAAAGCAAAGGAAAAGATTCATCTGTATTGTTATAATTACCTGAGATATATGCTTGAAGCCATAGCTCAAGCAAGAAGCATTTTCTGAGCACATTATAAATGCTGTGTCTTCAAAGCACACATTGAAATGATGTTCCCACCATCCATGGGTTCCTACACAGGCTGTCTTGCTCTTGGACGCTGCTTTATGCACTGTGAGCTCAGAAGGCACAGGATTATATCTGATCTTTATCAAGTTCCTCAGAAATCCAATTTACCCTTTGTGCCCAACAGATGATTAAGAGTACTCATTGTTAGAAAATCTTATTTTGACTCGAATATCAGAAACAAGTAGTGGTGCTTAGAGAACTCCCACCCCATTAACCCACAGCCTACAGGAAAAAAATAGTGTTCCCCGAATTCTCAATTCTGTTTTCCAAAGCCCTCCTACTAAGGACCCCACATAGCAAGTGTTTTTGCTCCCACATGTGTCATGTCCCCAGGGGACTCTGTCCCCTCCCTCAGCCTCCTCTGGGTTACACCCAGGCCAGCCTGCCCTTTTCCAGGAGCCTTTCACTCCTCAGGTACCAGGCAGCATGTGCCAACCCCAGTGGCTGGCTTCTCAGGGACTCTGAATCAAGACCTGGATGTGAAGTCCGCAAGACACGGATGGGAAATCTTTCTTATCTTGACCTGGTGAAGCACAATGATAGCTGACAATGACCTAAGTCTTTTGCTTGATCCTGAAACCTCCTGATGAAAACAGACCTCAGTGTTGGACTGGAATGATCACAAAAAAATATACACATGTAAATGGCAGAGGTAACTTTTTTGTCTCCCAAGTGAACATGAAGCAGGTGGTGGGTCAGAGAGGAGGGCTGAGAAGTGACTGGAGGTATTAGCATGAGGTCCTATCTCAGACTCCCAGGGCAGGACAGACCATGAAGTAGCCAGCAGTGCAGCTATCCCTAACCCCTCTCCTGCAAAAGCCAAGAAGCATGTTCGCCTTCACCATTAGGGCTTTCTGCTTCCCCCACAAATACTTATATTTTTATCTTTAGTGGCCAGTTGGCTGGAACTGGACAGTGTTTGCCCCAGTCTGCACCACAAAAAGGATTCTAAAAAAGCAGTGTCCACACAGACTCAGGTGGCTACTATAAAAACGGAAAAAGAAAACAATCATCGGGAGGCTACAAGATGCTTAGAACCCTCTGTGTTTTGTGTGAAATAGTACAGCTAGTGTGGAGAACAGTAAGGCAGATCCTCAAAAAAAATTAAACATGGAATTAGCATGCCATCCAACATCCCACTCATAGCTATATCCAGAACAGGAAGCAGGGTCTCAAAAAGGGCTCTGCACATCCATGCTTCTAGCAGCACTATTCACAACAGCCAAGACATACAAGCACCCCACTGTCCAGCAGGAGCTGAGTGAATACATCAAATGTGGGGTACAGGTACAATGGAACACCTCTCATCTGGAAGAGGAAGGAAATTCTACCCCGTGCCACATGTGCCTGAACCTTTAAGACCTTATGCTAAGTGAAAGAAGGCAGACACAAAAGGAGCACGATTGCATGGTTCTGTTTATATCCCTCAAGGAGAAAGAAAGTGGAATGGTGTCTCAGGGGCTGGGGCAGGGGAACAGGGGGTTAATGCTTAATGAACACGGTTTCCACAGGAAGATGAAGGAGTTCGGAAATGAATGGGACCATGGTCACACAACAGTGTACATGTGCACTGTGAACCTCGCAGCTGCACCCTTAAACACAGCTAAACTGCGCATTTTCTATTGTGAATACTTCACCACAATCGGAATTTAAAGTAGGACCATGTTATTTCTCACTAGAATCTCCTGGTAAAAAGTCAGTAAACCAACTAGCAATAGATAGCTCTCTTCAAGCCAGGAGAAGTGTGCCTGAAAAGATGGGTCCTACTGAGTGCTCTGGGGCAGCTCTTCTGTTTTCGGTTGCATCTGGACTGCTGCCTGAATTTCCAGACCCTGCCCCTTGAGCTTCTTGACTCAGACAAATGCAGCCCTGGAAGTCACTGGTGTCAGTTGCTGGTTGCTGGTCCTAATAAGCCTGCTTACCTTTTGTAAACTTTCTACCATTCTCAGTTTACTAAAAATTATTATTAAGCCTGAATAATTTATTTTCTTAAATTCATTGATCAAATTTTTCTCTCTGAGGACAATAGCTTTCTTTCGTTTCAAATAATTTTTTTATTACAAAGATTTTTAGGATGCTCATAGTCTAGTTTCTTATATCATAAGTAAGCTCTAGGTTTAATATAATTGAAGTGCTTTCAATTAAGCTTTAGCAAGTTACACCTACATACCTACTGTGTCCTAGAACTTTCACTGAGCCCAAAGTATTTTGTCACAAGTATATTTTTCTTGCCTTGTGTTCTTCGTTCTGGTATCTATGACTGGCAGGGCATGCCTATTATAACCTTATTTTTCTCAGCATGAATTCACAGATAATTAGGATTTCTGTCACCCAAGACCAGATCAAACCTTCTGGACAGAGTGAAACAGCACATAGGATTACATGCATTTGTTTTAAAAAGAATTTTAAAGTGATATAACTAGTTTGTTCTTATTTCTCACTTTTCTCAATGGATATCCATTATTTCTGCCCTAAGTGATGCCAATTTGAATTAAAATATTCTTCACATGAAATATTTCTTTCATAATTGAGCCAGCAATACTCTCCATAATTAGGAGCATTGCCATGAGAGTGTTTGTCATATAAATAATTTCTCCATTTCCTTTATTTTCTGACACTAATTCTGGCAAAGGTCAAATTTATAAGACAATTTCAGCAAACCTTCACAGCTCTCCTAAACAAATCCACCTTTGACCAGCACCCTGGAGCCTAGTTACATGACTGAAATCTGCTCCCTGATCATTTGACCCTGAGTCCTGCTTGTATTACATCCATCACTCATTCAACAACTCCTTTTTCTTCAAAAGATTTTTTTCCCATGTTCATGAACTTCTGGTTGGGAAACCTGAGTCCATGTGGAGAGTTGTTACTCTGTCACACTTCGTTTAGTAAAAAGGGATGTTGTTTTCCTCACATTTCTATACCCAGATTTCTTTATGGCTTACCAAAAACAACCTTAAAAAGACAGGATGGAACAAGTCTTTTATGCTCAAAAAATACAATGGGAGAGCTTGGTTCAGTCTAAAAAGATTTCATTTTACTAATTTTAAGTTGCATTTGCTATTTTTATGCTACTTTAATCTGCATATCCTACTTCTAGAATTAAAAAGGAAAAAAAAATTATGTGACGATGTATCTCCTTCCTTTGCAAACCCAGATTGAGTTCTGGCAGATATAGCCTACATGCATGACTGGCCTGGCTTCTTGGTTAATATAAAACCCTCACTACTCTACCTGGGCACCTCCTGTTCTGTTTTCAACCAAGGTCTGGTCAATGTCTAACTTTCTATTGGATGTTTCATTTGAAATGGTTACCACTTCCTCCCTAGATGTGCCCCAAGCTGTGCTCCTACTCCCCAAGGAGTCTGGAGGTCTCCCCAGCAGTGCCCCATGATTCCACCCTTCCCAGATGGGGCCATCTTGGATCCTGGCTCCACCTCCAGGACTCCCGGTCCTCCGCCATCCAACCTGCACTGACTGCCTTCTGAGGGCCAGTTTCTTTTTGTCTCTGAAGTTTCTAAAACCTTTCCCTTTCTTACTATCTCTGTCATTCTAGTTCAAGTTCCTGTTGTCTGTGGCTCAGGTAAAATTAACCATTGCCTTTTCTGCCCCTGGCCCTCACCACATATCCTGGCAGACATCTGGCCTGCAGTTGTCCAGCCAATCTCTTGGAAAGGTCTCCTTCATTAAGTCATGATCCAGCCTAGAGGCACTCATGGATTTACACTCTACTGGCCTGTTTATGTACTTGCTAGATAGAGTCGGTATTAAGTATCTAGCAAGACTGCCACACATGGCTTCCTACCTTTCTGACCAGCTCCCATCACTGTCCAGTGCACAATATGGGGTCCATCTCCTTCCCTTCAAACCAAACTATTTGTATATTTGAAAATTTTCCTACTAATTCCAAATTTTACTGATATCACACTTCCTTGAAAAACACCTAGTGGACTCAATCCAATTTCACACTTCTCTTTCCTTTTCAGCACTACTTCTCACCAGCCAGTGTATGAACTCCTGCAGGTGGGGGTCACCCAACATTCTTCTCTATGTCTTTTGAGGGGCACAAGACTGATTTGGTGTAGAAGAAAGTTGGTTCATTCCTTACCTCCCTTCCATCCACTCTCCAGTAGGCATTATGAGACAACCTAGGGAGTTTATTTGTGACTCTGTTTGCTCTAGCTACTTCAAGAAAAGCAAGGGCAAACAAATGGCTTTAATGATTATTGAATAAGAACTGAAAGTTTTCAGGAGAGAGTGTGCAGCTGGAGGACCACTACAGAAAGCCACTTGGTGAGAGATGGGACACATTTTCACAGAGTCTAACACCTTCCCAGGATAAGGCACACTCTGGTGGATAATAGTGTCCAGCATGAAAATACATTTTGGGGGTTTTGAGCTAAGATCCTTCTGATTACTTGCCCATTCAAAATCAGATGTCTCCATAAATGTTTGAATTAATAGGATGGGTGGGGTTGTCTAAAATGTTTCCATAACTGAGATCTTGGCCAGGGCTCCCCAGATGATTTGCATATGCAGACTCTGTCAGTGTGTTTCTGGAGTCTGGTGAAAAATACAGGAATGAAAGTCAGAAATTGCATTTCCTGCTTGGCTTAAATGAAGGACAACTTGAAGAGTGGGAGCTGCCTTCACCCTTGGCTGGGCAACAACTGTATCAGAGTGTTCTGTTTTGTTCTGGCTAGATGGTGTCTACTTATCAAAAGCAGGAAATTGCATTTTAACTTGGATCTGTAGGATGCCAGGGAGGGACTGATCTGGTTAGGATGATGGAAGTGGAAGGACTAGGGCAGAGTACAGCTAGTACTGGACCATCATTGGGTCTGCAGCCATTGGGAGATTGACAGAGACAGATACTGCATTTAAAAAAAAAAGAAGAAGAAGAAAAAGAAAGACCTGGGTGGAAGATTTGAGCACGCTTGCCTTGTCCAGATGTGAAGAACTTGCAGAGTTGTTGTCTGGATCTGGAAGTGACACTGCCCATGCAAAACTCAGACTACAGAGCTGGAACATGCTAACCAGCTATGCTACAATGCAAGTGCTCATCCAGTTAAGGGCCTGAAGAAGAGACAGGCTGCAGTCATCTGATGCCAGATTACAGGCACCATTGATATTGAGATAGGAACATTTACACACCGTGAAAGAGCTTGGAGGAAGTGAAGGAAAGGCATGTTTTCTGAGCAGTCTTTTGTTTATGCTTAGTTTGTAATGAATGTAGTAAGAGATCCGAGGACTAATTTTAGCTAATTAAAAGACAATGAGACCTATTAGGGAATTTTAATATACAGGAATATGAAAGCCAAATCACATTTATTCACTCTTCTGTAAACAAAAGAAAATAAATACTAATTGGACATTTAGCAATTAAAATTTGATCTAATAGCATCCATAGAACTAGTTGATTCTTACCTTTTAAATAGGTGTGCAGAAAGCCTGAATTCACCCGTTTTCCAAATAAAAGATATGTGATGTATGTGTGTGTGTGTGTTTCAAAGAAAAGGAAAAAGAGCAAAGAAAGACAGGTTTAAATACAAAACACTTAGCACACACACAGGGAAATGTGGAGTTTATTAGAAAGCAAAGTGATATGAGAGAGTATACTAACATTACAATGTAAAGTGGAAGCTGGAAGTTTGTTTTCTTCCATTCTTTGTAAATTCCTGTAAGTCGGGTCACATTACAACCATTATTTTCACATTATATGGAAGGGTAAATAATAAATCAAATATACAAAAAACACTATTGTATTTTCCTAAATCTCCATTGCCTTTTTTCTGCTTGCATTAGTCCAACAGTCTTTCGATAAGGAAATCAGTATTTTTTTATTTTACTGTAAATGTTAGTCCTTCAATAATAACAGCAAAGGACTGCAGATCAGAAAATAAACCAATTGGACTAAAGGTTTACTTTTTTTTTTTTTTTTTACAAAGACCTTTATTTCAAAAAGATGCCCACAGACTTGGAACCAGACATTTCCTAGGGAGACTTTTCACAGCATACTTCATGTAAAACTACAGGCAGAGGACGTCTGAAAGGTAGATTCAAAAGGAAAAGAAGGGCAGCTTTCCCAAAAGTAAAGAAGTCAGTGTCATAAAATTCTTAATGCTTATAAATCGACTTAATTAAAATATTAAGAGTCAGCCTCCCCTTTGTATGGTAATATTTACAGGAAGAGTTTTGCATAGGAAAGGCCTAAGCTTTATTTATTTTTTTCTTTACTTACATCCCAACCAGGGCTGGTTAAAACATAGTTAACGTACCAGCTGCAATTAGCCAACTGTCAAAGACTCCGCTCCCAACCGTCGATCAGCTTCATTTAACTAATTTGAGAAGTAGAAGTTTGATTTTTTTTTTCCAGGAAGGTAGCTTGTTTCCTTATTTCCTGTCAAGGGAGCCAGGTTCTGTGACCTATGGTGAAAAGGGCTCTTTGTAATTAAGGCAGGGAGTCTCCAACTCAACAGTTCTCACAGTAGGAGGGAAATTTAAAAAAAAAAAAAAATTTTTTTTTCGGAAAAAAAAAAAGAGGAGGAGGAAGAAGCCAGACCTCACTGCTTCGCAGCAGGCTGCGAGGGGCGCGCAGCCAATGGGGGGCCGCGCCGCCGGGCCGAGCGCAGCCATTGGCTGGGCTCCACTCTGAAGGCCGCGTCTATTAAGACCTCGCTTGGACCACGCGGGGCGGGGCTCCCTGCGCATCCAGGCCGGGGACAGGCGACCAGAAACCGATCAACCGTGTTATATCAATAACATTCCCACACCAGGTTGTGTAAATTGATCTTTTACAATTTCTCTCGGTGACAGTCTCTGTAACCAACAAAATAAATCATTCCTCCCGTGGCTTTTTTATTGATTGCTGAGACCTGTATAAAAATTACACAGCTCAAGCTGCGAAGGGAACATCCTCATAAAAGAAGGCTTTTTATTTACAATCAAAATATGTTTGGACCCAGATCAAGTGCAAATTTAGTGGCACAAAACTACAAGAACACGGAAATTTAACAGACTCCGAGAAAAGTAAAAATTAGAAACACATCCGCCCACACTCCACCATCCCAAACTTCACCAATATGCATCCCGCATCTCAAATCGAGGACGCTGCTTTGTTTTCTGTCAAGAATGCGAAGGGTTACACATTTGATTTTAAGATTAGCAGTCAACAGGAAGCCATGATAAAAACGAGACGGGAAAACTGCCACTACTAAATTAAATCTATGTCATGGATTTCACAAGGTAGCTAACGGGTGCAGCGGTTACAACCGCTGCTCTGACACAGGAACCCCGCTCCCTTCCTGTCTTACCCTGCAAGCTTTGGTGACAGACGGAACCTTAGAACAACACAAAGCTCGCCCCGGGGACCACCCCCGGTGTATTCTGGAGGAATTCCACTTGCACTATTGTCTGGTCCTGAAAATATCTTTCGTTCTACCCTAGGATGATTTAAAGTTCTAGAGTACTTAGAATTTTACAGATGTAGTCAAAGTATAATCAATGGATACCTTTGAATCTATATTTTATACCAAAACTGCCTTGGAGTATGAACTTTCTTTCCCATTCTAACTTTCTGTTCTACTAAAGAAATGAACCCACTTACATTTCCAGAAGAAGTCGACACTGTGTCCCTTAAACTTCTCCAGGCTCCCTCGGGACCAGATTTGTATCCCCTGCTAATGGCTGTGGTTGCGGGAGGCGTGGCCCCAGGTGCCGAATCTATTTGTTTTTATTGTGAAAGGAAAACGTTAAGTATTTTTGCATCTTCTCCTAAGAGGAGTTAAAGATGTTTATAAAATAAAGAGAATTGCCCTAAGTTATCGCTGCCTAAAATCACTGTCCCTGCAGGGCCTGTGGGCAGATATTGTGTTTCAACTTCAACCGCGTTTCACAGACCTAGGGATCTGAGTGAGCGCAGCCTTTTGTACACATCTAAGAGCGGGGACAGAGATAGGCTTTCTGTCTCTTCCCCCGAGCCACAGCCCGACTCCTGTGAAGCTGGGCTCTTTATTTGCCAGCTTAGAGAAGGCGCTTTCAGGGCAGCCCGGAGGGAGGAGGGGCAGAAAGAGGCGCTGCAGGCCCTGGTGTCTCCACCCTGTCCCGCCGGGAGGAAAGGCCGGGGTCGCTGCTGGGTGACCCTGGCCTCCCGGGTCCCAGCAGCGATGCACACTTTGGAGCGGGCTGTGGGGAGAGGGGAGGGGAAGTATAGGCGGGCTGTCTATAAAGGGCCCTCAGCTGGGGCCCGGCGGGCGTGCACGGGGCGCCCTGGGCTGCAACGGGGCGCATCTGGGACCCCTGTGCCCACTCTCCTGCTTGGATTCTCCGTGATTCTTGATCGACTTCTTGGAGGGCTCTGTGCATTTTTGTGCATTCTTCCCCGGCGGTGGAAGCCACCAACGGACCCCAGGAAGAGCCAGTGGTGGCGGTGCGGGTTAGGGACGCCCCTGGAGCACATGGTGGCCGCTCTTGGCGCCTGAGGAGGGAGCAATCAGCTGCCCCCGGGGTCCCAGCAGGAAAAAGCCGCCTTGCCAGGAGCCTTGCACACCGAGGTCAAGGGCGGGGACAAAGGCAGGAGGCGGGGGGAGCGGGGGCTGGCCTTTTTGGGGGGATGGTCTTGCTTTTAAAATAGAGTTTAATGCAGATCTTGTCAGATGGAGACAAGATAGGAAAATCACTAGATGTGGGCATTCCTTCCCAAGAAGTGCCTTTGGAAATGTTTTTATTTTGAACCACAACAGCCGCCCCCCCCCAAGAAAAACTGCATTCTTCTCAATTTCAGAGAAATAAAATGACTTAAGGTTGGGCTTTCTCATTCTGTTTAGTCTGTGTGGTCTTCCCTCTTTCTCCACCATACCCCCCCAACTCCAGAGCACTGACCCAGAAAAAGAGGAATGGTTTTAAATTCTTTTTTTTAACCTGAAACGCAACTGTGTGTGTGTGTTTGCCAAAATAACACCTATAAATGTAGCTTCATCGGCTACATTTCTGGTTTAAAGGCCCATTCTGGAGTTTTCCTCAGTCATTGCAGGCTAGGGCAGCCAACTTCTTCGCCAATCTCACATTGGCCCCTAACTCATGAAATTCAATTAAATGAGTCCAGAGCTGACTGCTACACGGGTGCAACTGTTTACTTCTGAAACAGTGTTCACTCCTGCTGCAGCTCGAGAGCTTTTCTTTTCTTTAATTCTTTTTGCCATCAGAATGTGATCATCTGGAGGACCCGTGTCCATGGGTACAAGGCAGGTAAAGAGGCCTGGAGTCCTTCTCTACTGTCCAAGACAGAAGGCAGCCACCCAGGCCTGGGATGGGCTCTTGGGGTCCCTGACACTTCCTCTTCCCGTGTCTAAGTCACAGCACGCCAGAACTTGCACAGAGTCCAACTCTATGAGAAATGAGCTGGAATTGGCCCTCCCTGGTTGGCCTGTGGTGGCAGAGTGAGGGGTACCAGGTGCCAGGTGCCCAGAAACCCAAAAAAAGAAAACAGCAGAGATGGTATCTCTTTCCATGCACTCCTGCCATCACCACAAAAGTTGAGGCTGGGAAGGCCTGTAGGTTGCATGTCTTTTTTGGTTGGGTAGAGAGGGAACCTGACCACAAAACCCAGGGGTGGCCTGTGGGAGGGAGGGATGGGATGTGGGACCATCCATAGTCTAAGGGGATGGTGGGAAGCCAGCAGGAGCAGTGACCACCTGGTGAAGGGGTGAACCAGAGGACATTTTCTTTTTTTGATTTATATCCTTTTTTATTTCTCTCTGAAATCTAAATTTTTCGGTTGTCTGAACCAGGGTGACTCCTCACCTCCAAGTTTTTGGGGGAAGGAGAAGCAATGTGGAATAAGAAGAAAGGAAGTACAAGTGAGAGCCACCTCCTGGGAAGCAAGGTGACCTCACAGCTTCCTACAGACCCACAAAACAGGATGCCTTGTTGCTGTGCCTGAGAGCCTGAGAAAGAAAGCTTACCCTGCGGTGAGCGGGTTGAGTCCTCTCCACTCATAACCTTAAGCTGTTTATGCTCCAACTCAGGACTTGCTTCCAGACTGCAGGATGCTCATGAGTGACTTCTCTGGGACAGAGATTTCCTGAAAACCCACTTGGAGACAAAAAGAACAGGGTACATAATTCAAGATAGGCCCCTGAATTAGGGTGGACGATGATTTTGTTCATCTTCTCAGGTTCTGGGAAGATTTCTATTAAAATCACATCTTCTTGGGCTGGGGATTTAGTGGCGCCACCGCCTGCCTCACAAGCACAAGGTCACCAGTTCAATCCCCGGTACAAAAAAAAAAAAAAAAAGAAAGAAAGAAAGAAGGAAGGAAGGGAGGAAGAAAGGAAGGAAAGAAAATCACATTTTCTCATCACTCAAATAGAAAGAGAGTCCAAAAGCATATCTCTCCAACTCCAAACACAAATAGTATTCCACAGAAGACAAAATTTCTACAAAGTGGAAAGTGAGGAGTAGAGAAGAACAACTTCCAAGTTAAAGCCTATTATTTTTATGAATATATTGATCTTAAGAAACATTTCCACAGGCAGAATATGCTGTCCCTCAAAGTTCATACACAAACCACTTCCAGTCTAGACTTTCAGGACACTGGCAAAGAATAATTCCATTTTATTCTCTACTTGATGCTGAGAAGGTCTTTTCCCATGAATAACTTGTTCCTTCAACAGTTTGATAATTTTGCTATGACCTAAAGTAGTTTTAAAAAATTGGAGGGCCAAAGTAAACTTGAAGCCTCGAAATTCACATTACTCTACACTTCCCATAGCACACTGTCCAGTCACTCCAAACAATCAAACAGACTGCAATCACAGTACTTACTTGTGACAATATTAGTTTCTTTTTTGCCTCCTATTATTTAAACCTCTGTGTGTGGTTTCCCTTCTCCATCTTCTGTCCCCTAAAGGGAAAGACCCGAGACAATTCTGGATTCTTCAATGATTCCATTCGGTTGTCCCTTGTAATAAGCTTGAATGATTTCGTTATTTCCCATCTATTTGCAGGTTGTGGGGATAATGCATTTAAAGAGAAGGAAAAAGAGAATAAAATAAATTATCATTCTAACTTTGCATTAGAAGCATATCACAAATTCTTGAAGAATTGTTTGTGTAGTGAAGGGATAATAAAAGGCAACTGGCAGAAGAAAGAAAATATATCCTGGAGCCCTGTGCCTGAGTGTGCCACACAAGAGGCAGCCTTGAAGGACCTGGGACAGCAGCCTGCATCTGCCAGTCATTCCCCATGTGCCTTGGGATCAGTCACTTAACCTTTCTGAGTCTCAATTTCCCCATGAGCAACATGGCAGTTATTATAATAACACTCCTACTAGTACTTCGCAAAGAACAATGATGACAAATGAATTGCAAACCATATTGTATGTGTTAAGAATGATATACAAGTGCTAAGAAATAGATAAGCTTGTAGTTCAAAATATACTTTTCCAGAAAGGACAGAGGAATGTTGCAAGCATGAAGTGATAACAAGAATTAGGGATCATCATGCAGATAGAACCCAGGGAATCCTTTAGAAAGAATCAATGCTGCATACACTGAACCAAAATGACAGTATGGAAAAGGAAAATTAACTTGTATTTCTATTTAAAGTATTGCCAGAAACCATGTTGGTATAACAAACCATGTGATATGTTTAGCATCACTCTAAAATTGCTGTAGAAATATTGAATGGGTATTATGTATTTTCTATGTGGAAAATAGGTGTACAAGTTAGAGAAGTCATTTTCTATAAAAAACAGTAAAGTGGCTTTTTGGGAGGGAGTGGGGTCCTGGGTATTGGACCCAAGACTTTCACACTGAGCTCCCCAGCTCTCTCCCTTTTCTTTTTTTAAATTTTCAGGCAGGATCTCATCAAGTCACTAAGTTGTCCAGGCTGGGCTTAAACTTGAGATCCACATAACTCAGCCTCCCATGATGCTGAGATTACAAGTGTGCCTCACCAGGCTTGGTTTTAAAGATGTCTTGTTTAGCATTTATTGTGCATGTCTTGTACTGTGACTAAAGATGCTTCCACATGTAGCCGTGCTGCTATAAATATGGGTATGCATGAATCTCACTGTAATGTGATGTCTTTAGTTCTTTCAGGAAGATACCTAAAAGTGTATTAGTTGGGTCCAGCAGAATTTCTAGTTTTATTTTTTTGAGGGATCTCCATACTGATTTCCATATTGGTTGTACTAGTTTACATTCCTACCAACAATGTAGAAGGAGTCCATCCGACCCGAGCGGCCTTGCCAGCACTTGTTATTATTTGATTGCTTGATGATAGCCATTCTTTCTGGAGTAAGATAGAGTCTCAATGTTATTTTAATTTGCATTTCTCTAACAGCCAGAGATGTAGAACATTTATTATGTATTTATTGGTCACGTATACTTCTTCTGTGGAGTGTCTATTGATAGTCTCTGAAGAAATAAACAGAAAGGAACACCACACTTCCAGTCACTTCACTTCCAGGAGTTTGTGGCTAAAAAAAAAAAACAACATGATCATCACTTTCACACCCTGAGATTGAACTGTAAGAATGATCATCCCGGGGCAGGGGATTTAGCTCAGTGGTTCCGGCACCTGCCGCGCAAGCACAAGGACCCGAGTTCGATCATTGGTACCAAAAAAAAAAAAAAAAAAAAAAAAGTTTAAGAATGATCATCCCAGCATCACTTGTCCTGTTGTCCAAGTGGAAACCATTCTAAATGTGTACTCAGGAGACTGTTGGTTAAATGAGCTGTAGCATGGGCATGAGATGTAGTGCTCTGCAGCTAAAGGGAAAGATGCAGGGTGCAGAGGAAGAAGTGATGATCAGAGGGTGTAGAACATGTGCTCCTCTCAGAAGGAAGTGAGAAATTATACCCAGGTTGTGGTTCAATTTTGAAGCAGGAAGAAGTACAAGGCAGGATCAGCTGGGTTATGTGGCAGTGTGGCAGAACTCAAACATGCTGGTGGTGTAGGAGGACAAGGCTCACTGACACCCACTGTGGCAGCAGGCAGTTTCTGACACACCCTCCTTCCATGGCCCAGAGTGACAAGCAGCTGTCTCACACATATAGGCCTTTGTGGCAAAGGCCAAGAGGGCTCTCCCAACAGGAACCACTTGTCACACTGTATACCCAGAAAGGGGCTGGTGAGCACTAACATTGCTGAAAATGTGAAGTACATGTCTGAGTTCAAACCCTGAGTCTAAATGATAATAGAAACAAGGCAAGAATGTCCAATGAGTCAATTTCATATTGATTGGCATTGAAGTGACAGCATGTTGAATGTCATCAGTGAAAGAAAATGTATTATTAAAATTAATTTTGCCTCTTTCTTTTACATTTTTAATGTGCTATTGGAAATGTTCAATTACATGTGTAGCTCACAGGTATGTGAGCCAAATGGCTGCACTTTATTGGCTAGAGCAGGTCACATGACTCTACCCAATCCCAAGAAGGCCAGGAAGTTACATCCCACAGACACTCAAGACAGTCAGCTGGAAATAGATGGTGAACAGGCTTAAGAAATGCCACAGAAAGAGAAAAGGGGGAAGGAGGGAGGGGAAAAAGATTTTTGGAGAATTTTTTTGGAGATTTTTTTGGAGAATGTGCAGTTTCCCCTGGATAGTACATTCAAGATCTAAGCAGTCTACCTCTGAAACAAATAATGTGGACTGGTGAGGCTTCCCTCTACCAGCTGATGGAGAGAGAAATGCCACAAGTGTTAAAATGGGCAAGTGGCTGGAGCTACAGCTCCATGCTGGAGCACTTGCCCAGCATGGTCAAGGCCCTGGGTTCTATCCCCAGCCCTGCAGAATAAAAATGCTGTTGGCAAAGAAGAAATAAGGCCCAGCAACAATTGGGAGAATGAAACAAAACACACCAGGATAGACATTGAAGAAGCAATTGAGCTGCAGGTTCTGGGGCAACTCCACATAGTGCCCACTCTCCGAGAGGAGGAGCAGCAGGGGTTCACTCCTGCATGGGTGTGTGGGTTTTCTCCGTCTGAGGAAAGCTGGGGTAAGCAAGTGTGTCCACACACGACAAAACTGGAATCACTCACCGACTAGCCTCACTGTCATTATTGCTAGGTGATGGAATCCCATGTGATTTTTTAAATTCTCTTCACTTTATTTTTTAGATCATTTACAAAAAACAAATAATGTTCAAAATGACTTGTAATGCCCATGGCATAGGTGGCCAACTCTATGATAGGTGATTTCAAAGACAGGAAGACAAGACAACAGACCAGTAGAAAGCCGATGCTATGACTACTGCTGGCTCACTTCATTTCTGTCTTCCTAGGTTAACACATTCCCACCAGCTTGAACATGCATGGTACAATACATGCATGACTGTCCCATCAGATAGTTTATTCCACTGCATGAGACTGTCCTGTGGTGCCCAATGGGACAGTCATGCATGTGCCACCAGTGGTTTACGCCACCTGACAGCAAGTCACCTAAATTACAGCCCCATTGTGAATCCACCTATAACACTGGGGTAAGATTGGTTCTTACCTAACAGAATTGTGTGGGAAAAAAATATAATGAGATTTTATATGTGTTGAAGTAAGAACACAAAGAAACTTTGCCACAAATGTTATCTATTATTATTAAACTCTAGCTCTCTTTCGGTTTTCAAATTTAAAATGAAGTCCAAAACCAGCAGAGACCTGCTCCAGTCTCCAGCTGATGTTTGGCGAAGCATTAGTAGGATCCTCTTTGAAGGGCTCTGCCCAGGAAATAGATTTCCTTTCCTCCTCCTGTCTACTCCAGCCATTGATATGCCAGGAGAAAAAAACAAAGACTTTCACATTTTTGCTGCTCTATCTCCTGAATTAACACTCTGTTTTTGAATTTAAGAAAGCAAAATACCGTTCAGTGTTTTAAGAGTGAATAAAATATATAAAAGGGAGAATGGCTTTGACACGTTAGCATTAATGTGAATGAGACTCCGGAAATGAAATTCTGTCTAGGAGTGCTTTCCTTTCAAATGGTTTTACCAATTTTCAAATGAATAGACAATTTTGTTTCATTCTCTTCAAATTTACAAATTAATATTTTTAAGAGATAGAGTTAATAAGCAGTTGAGTTAAAACATATTAAAAGCTATAAAGGTTTCCTCTATTGAAGCTTGGAGTTTCGCTATATAAAACTGACTTCAAGTTGTAATAAAAATGGCAATATCATACAATACTATACTTGTATTTCTCAGTTCAATTGCTTTTTATTTTCAAACTGTAGGCAACTAAGACATGCCTGAGTGAAGCCTCCTAAGAACTACATAATTAATCTAAAATGCTCAACTAACATATGGAATTCTTCAAAGAAATATCACACCTTTGATGGGGACAATCAAATTGTTTTAACATGAGGCTTAAAGAGTTGTGCTACAAGCTATTCTGATTCATCTTAATCAAGCAACTTGTAGTTTGTGTAAATTTACAGGTATTTTATTAAAATATTCCAGGAGTTAGGTAGCTACTCTAATTTTTTTTTTTTTTTTTTTTTTTTTTTGTACCAGGGATCAAACTCAGGACCTTACGCTTACAAGGCAGGCAGCAGAACCACTGAGCTAAATCCCCAGCCCTACTCTAAATATTTTAACAAAATACCTGTAAATTTGTGCAACCAAAACTGTACCTCCATTCAGTAAAACAAACAAACAACAACAACAAAAATGGTGCCAACAGCCAGGGAAAGTAGGAGAAGGCTAAATCTCAGAAGATCCTAGCTGACTCTACAACCTCCAAGTGAAATCAAAGGTTAAAAGAAATTGCAGGTTTAGCATCTCATTAAAATAAAATACTTTAGACTCACTTATTTTACTATTTGGTGTTTAAAAACTTGAACTTTCTGATCAAATGTTTCAGCTCTATGTTTCTTTTTTCTTTTTCTTTTTTTTTAAATTCTTTCGTATGTGCGGTTGTCTTCTAAATTTCCATTGAAAAGATGTACATGTGCCAGTCAGAAAATGCAAATATTAAGGGATTTTATTCATAACAGGCTAAATTTGTCTCTTGTGCAAGATAAAAAACACTCTAAAGTTGATGAGTCCATGATTTTAAGTAAAATCCTCATTCAAATGTGATTGCTTTATAAGTTTAACTTGGTCAGAGTAATTTGTGTTCTTTCTATATATTACTCCAACTGCAATAAAGCTGTTGATACATGGGGAATGGTTGCTACTGCAAGTCTTTCCAATCATGCAGGGTTGTAGTGTTAAGCTCTCATTCAAGATTGGAATTCCACATATTTACAACCTGCAAACATCCAAAATCCCCACTTCAGCATCTGTGTGAGGGCTGTCTCTCCTGTCATCTGTATCTTAATTTTTCAGAAGTGGAGGGGAAAAAAGACACAGAATACATGTCAGTGATTACACTAAATATTTACCAAATGTTTGCTATGCGTGCATGCTATTAATTGACAACACAGAGAAACTGCATTAGTGGTGGAAAAGCCTTTAAAGTTGCAGGATTTTTACAGCAAACTGTGGCTTCTATGCTTAACATCTACCCAAAATACACAGTATCTGTGATTCTCAAACACAAACCCTAAAGTTTTTCTTGTACAATATGTAGTTTCTCTAAATTCCTTTCATTTCACTAACTGAAATTTTTGTGATAATGTATATTTTTGTTCTATTAATAAAGCCCTTATCTTCCCATATTCCCTCTCATTGAAAAAGTCAAGTTTCTACCTACATGCCAAGTACTTTCAAAATAAATAACTTTAAATGATTGAATTTGTATACTATTTCTCTAGATTTTTAAAAAAAATTATTTAACTGGTGTTTTATGTTTCTGCTCCAGAGAAAATGTGTTTGTTAATCAAATTACCAATTTTTAAAACTCAGACCAGTGTACCTATGGACAACCCAATTTCTTTTTGGATTGCCTCTATGGCCTCTGTGATTCCTTCAGCTCTCCAAAAGGTGATTTAAAAATATGGTGAATGTTTAAAACTTCAAAAAATTTATTACAGAAAAAGATACATTGTCATGAAGTCTCCTCAAAATGTTCCCCTTCTCTTCAAACACACTTATCTCAAGTTCTTGACCCTTCCAGAAGCAGTTCTGGAAGGAGTCCTGTTTTCTGAGTGTCTGTATGAGATGTGATCGAAAATGCAGTGAATGCTGCTACCAAGTGCATTGCAGCAGAAAGCCAGGCTCCTACAAGCATGACAGTGGGTGTTCACTGGAGCTACCACTGTGTGACTTTGGCTCTTCCTCAAAGCCAAAATGACCATGAAAGGGAACTGTTTTGACTCAGAACATAGAAGCAACCAAAACAGTGCAACTAACATATTCTCGTCCCACTGACCCTGAAGGCAAATAAGGAGGACAATAGGGACAGTGGGGATGTGAGGAAAATAGGAGCTGCTGCGACACCAGCTGGTGCTGACTCCGGAGGGAAGGATAGCAAGATGTACATGCAGAATGGCAGTGCGCCTTCTCTGCCCTCCTCGTGGTCACCCTGAACATCTTGCTCCCTTCCAATGCCTACTCTGTGCTGTCCTGGTCACTAAGGTTCTCTTTCCTAGAACTCCATTGCTTTTCTCCTCCCCTCACTGCAGGGTCCAGGTCAGCCAAGTGTCCTTGCCTGGCCCCTCACCTCTCCTGTCTTTCTGGACTTAGTCCTTTCCACGCCACCTGGAGTCTCAGTTCTGCTTGGAGTCTCCTATTGCCCTTTACCCTGCAGCCTTCCTGAGGCTGAGTTTGCTCATTTGCAAAAGATGAATACATTATAATAGCAAGTACCATCTTTATTGCTATTTATTCCTTACTTCATTATTACCTTTGGAAATTCCCCAGCATCTCATTCACTCAGACAAGTAATTTTTGTATGAGTGAATAAATGCACATGGAATATTGAGACAAGCATGTTACAGCACTGGATTCCACTGACATGCAGCTCTGTTCTGTTTTGATTTTTCTGGTTTATCTTCCAACAAAGTTACAATGAACTTCCCTGGGAAGTGAGCCCGGAATGGTATGATGCAGGAGGAATAAATAGGTAGCTGCATACTTCCATTTGGAAATCTTTTTCAGAAGTACGCCTTGACATGCATTATTGTTAAGCACCTATTTGGTCCAGGCTGGGTTCTGATGATACAAAGCTTTTAAAAAATATCCTCAAGGTTCAGAAGCATACGGGCTCACAATATTGATAAGGGAGTTGGAAGATGTAAATATTTAAACAAATAAACAGAGTGCACATGGAAATAAACACTATAATAGACTGAAGTTCATGTTCTATGAAAACAGAAAAGGGAAGCAAATAGCTTGGAGGAAGTGCAGAGTTGGGAAGCTTTAGAACTCTGAATGATATCTTACTAGCCGCAGCTACTTTCATTGGTCCACCAGCTTCTTCCTAAGACTTGACTCTAGCACCAGCCAGTAAGTTACACAGAGTAAGCTCCAGAGCTGAACCTGAAGCCCAGGCTTCCTGCTTTCCACCACTGAACTATGCTCCCTCTCAGTCTCATAAATGACAGTGTGCCCATCCGGCTAAGCTTATTACACACCTGAGACACTATTAAATTAAAAGGCTTTTTTTCTTCCATGAAATCTGTAAATAAAATGATAAAGGGAGCACTTTTATTGCCAAAAAACTTGAGCCATGATTTACTGCATCTTTCAAGGGCTTACCTAAGCCCTATGGGATACTTTTTTCTTTTGGTAAAGACTGCTAAGACACTAGGGTAGCTGTTATCTGTATTAAACTCTCTTATTACACTGTCTTCTGTGTGAAATCTGAGAATGTTCCTATGCAGGTTTTCTCCAAAATTAGAGCATAGAGTATATTCCTTAGAAGTATGTGAAAGAAAGAAAAAGAAAATATCCTAACAAAGTACACTGAGAGGCAGAGTGAAATGTTAGGTATTCTCTTCCCTTTGGGCTTTTCTACATTTTCCATACACCCTACCAAAGCACGCATTTTAAATCAAAGAAGCAGCATATACAACTGAGTTTTTTTATTCCATAGAATTATAATTTTGCTTCTTAGAAGAAAAAAAAGAAACTACCAAAATGCCATATAGGAAAAACTATGGTAATTTTTTATGTTATTGCTTAATTTGTGTTATGGTTTATATCTCGTATCTAGATGTCCCTCCAAAGCCTCCTGTGCTCACAGGTAGGGGTTTGGGGGGAAGGGTGATTGAATCGTGGGGACTGATACTAGATGAGTCCATTGATGAGTTTATAGCTAAGTGTGGTGTTGGGAGATGAAGCTGATTGGAGGGGATGGTCACTGTGGGCGTGACTGGGGAGAGTCTATCTCCTCCCTTGATCGTTGTCTGCTTCCTATCTGCATTGTCATGAACAGCCTTTCCCTTGGAAGGCCTTCTGCTGTGCCAGCCTGCCTTGGGGCCAGCGACTATGGGCTAAACCTCGACAAACTGTGAGCATAATAAACCTCTCTTCCTTTAATTTGTGGATGTCAGATATTGTGTTTCAGTGATGAGAAAAGTACCTAAGACGACTTATTTTCCTAAATTTTCTAAAATAGGCTTTTACATTTCTAAAAATTGACTAAGTATAGTTTCATTAACATAGTAAGAACGTATTTTGAAAAATAATCAATCATAGGAAATTCAAAGAGGAGGAAGCCCCAGAAAATGGACCAGGCATGGTAATGGGGTCTAGATGCCCAGAGAATAACATGGAGCTCAAGGAGCTGGGATGGAGAGGATCCTTAGGTGGAGGAGAATGGGCCTGTGGCTCCAGCTGGTGGCATCTGGCCTGAAGAGGAATAGAAAGCCCCTCTCAGAGACAGAAAGCACAGCAGGGTGAAGCCCTCTGCTCAGAAGACCAGAGCCAGGAAGCTGAAGTGAAATGTGCCCAGAGGTCAGACAGGATGAGCAGGCTAAAAACTTGAGTGCTGCTCCTGTTAGAAGTTTAAAAAGTTGCCCAGGAGAGGGCATGGGTTTAAAATCCTGGGCCAAGATAAAATGAGCAACATGGAACAGAGCTGGTGGCACGCTGGGCTGGTGCAATCAGTGAAGGGAACTAGAATGGGGGGAACATCTGGATTCTAATCCTCTCTTGGGCCACCAGCCAACTGTAAGAATGTGGCCCAGACCAGGCCTCTCTGCCCTACAGCTCCTTCCAAGCTGGGCCCTGTGCTCCTACTCCAATCCACTTTCTGTCCCTACTTCCGATTTGGGTTTTTCTTCTTCACTGAACTAAATATTTACATAGTTCATTTTTTATGTGTACATGTTTGCCATCATAATGATTGCATTCCTCATGGGGAGTTGGTACATATACATGACACATTTGAACTTCTTATCCCCTCTTCCTCACCTCTCTCCCCTTCCTCTCTTGGTCTTCTTTCCATTTGCAAAAGATCTCTCTCTGTTTCCTATACTCATTTTTTATTTTACTTTTTAATTTATTTACACTTTGGTTTTCTCATATGAAATAAACCATACAATATTGAAGAATGTGTGCCTGATTTATTTCATTTAACCTTATGGTCTCAAAGTGTAAGCATTTTCCCTCAAATGACTCTATCTTTCTTTATGGTACAGTAGTACTCTATTGTGTATAAATACCACATTTTCTTTATCCATTCATCTGTTGATGGACTTATAGGCCACTTTCAAGATTTAGCTATTATGAACTGTTCTGCTTTAAACATGGGTATCCATGTGTCTCTGTAATAGGATGTCTTTAACCCTTTCAAAAAGATACCTATAAGGAGAATAGCTGGGTTGAATGGAATTTCTAGCTTTAGGTTTTTGAGGTATCTCCATACTGATATCCATAGTGGTTGTGCTAGTTTACATTCCCATCAACAGTATCAAAGGGTTCCTGACCCCCAGCCCCTGCAGCCTCACCAGCAATTGTTATTATTTGCTTTCTTAGTGATGGTCTTTCTGGAATCTCAGTGTTGTTTTAATTTGTATTTCTCTAATGGCCAGAGATGTTGTCTAGTCATCCACTGAACCACTGTAAGTGAGTAAATCAGAATCCCCCACTCGGTGGAGAACCACAGATTGCAGCTGCTCCTAAAGGACCTGGTTTAAATAAGAACTGTGGCTTTCCAGAATCCCACAGGTGATCAACAGGCTGTGTATTCTCAGGAACACTGCCCCAGTCAGCATTGTCCGTATACATCCATCTCTTAGAGAAGGTGAGGAAGCGCACCTCATTCCAGAACATTCTCTCAGAAGTTCTATCGCCTCTCCTTTTATAGGAAGAGAGTGTTGGAATTTCATCCATAAATCAGTTAATTAATTTGTCAAAGAAATAGTTTGCTCTATTTCTTTAAGTTTAAAAAACTGCTTATTCTAGATGTACCTGAAATTTCAAAACAGTCTAACTGAGCAGCCTGCTGTGGCCTGGTAGGAACCGGGCTTCCGGAGAGGGTGCCAGGAGCTATTGGCTCAGCCAGCACGGGAATTCCACAGTGCCCTTTAGTACTGGCTCTCACTGTTTCCATTTCCAGCCTTGGTAAATACAGGGCTACAAGAGAAAAAATTAATGGGAATATTTTCAAACCTTCAGAAAACTTAGGATTTGATATTTGGCAGGAAGGCTAAGAGGGTGGTTAAAGAAAAAAAGTGCAAATGCTCAAAACGTTCTTTAAGATTGAGTTTGAGTCCAATTTACTCCGTTCTTTTTTCACACTGGAGCTAGCAAGGTTGCATTTTTTTTCTGCTAACAACTCTTCCCTTATTCTATGGAATGTTTAATTTGCCCTTTGAAAGAAAGTATGATTTGTTCCATTTTTCCATGTGCAATTTCTAGGCTATTTACAGACGAAGATAAGAATCAAGAAGGATTCATGTGCCAACAGCACAAATTCAAGACGGAGAGAGGAAATCAGAGTCCCAGGCCCCAGCTTGGAGCAACTCAGTGGTTGATTGTAGTCAGAGCCTTCCCTGGGCCGCGTTCTCATCAGGGCAAATGCACTCCGTGCTTACAGGGACCATTATCCTGAGCAGCCCCTGAATGAAAGTGCGGTCTACATCACAATCAAAGCATGCATTTGGCAAAACATTGCAACTTCTAGAGGATTTGCTGAACAAACAGCCAAAAACTAAAAAAGAAAAAACTAGCAGAGTTAACCTGGTCATCCCTGTGCTAAATGATGACTGTGCTCTCTGCTAGGACACCATACCCATCTGCAAAGATCTGGGTGGAAGTTAGCCCCTGTTGGTAAAGCTGATGGTTATTTTTATTAAAAAATAAAATTATTAGGGCTGGCAATATTAGCTGAGATGTAGAACCTTTGCCTGGCTTTGTGCAAGGGTATGGGCTCAATCCCCAGCACTGCAAAAAGAAATAAGTAAATTGAAACAAAAAATAAGTAAGAAGATGCACACTGAGCAAATTCAAACTTCCGACGAAAACCAAAGTGATACACAAGTTAAGCAACTTATGAGGGAAACCAGCTAATTTAGATTTAAAACCACCCTTCTGTTAAACCAAATTCTTGCTAAGCCCTATTTATTTATTTTTTTCTTAAATTATTTTATTGGTACATTTTAGGTATACAATACCTTTATAT
>NW_004624749.1:8908686-8927755 GCF_000247695.1 Heterocephalus glaber
GGGTGGGGGCGGTGCTTCTGGCACCCACGTGGCTCACCTTCTCTGCCCTAGGAGCCTGGGGTGGAGGCAGGGAGCTTCCTCTCTTTCCATTTTCTTATATCCTCTTTGATCTCTTTTTTTTTTCAGAGTGCTGTAGTTTTCAGTGTAGAGGTCTTTTGCTTCCTTTGTTAGATTGATTTGAGCCCTAGTTACATAAGTGTTGCCTTCAGATTTGGGCTGAATTGAAAGTTTCATGGGCTTTCACCTTGCAGAGTGATTCACTTGCTGTACCGGTCGATTCTCACCTGTCTGGGCCACACAGCAGCCACTTTACTGTCCCCAGCTGCTTTTCACTCTGAGCATGCCTGGCTCTAATCAGTTCTTCACTGCACAGAGAAACCACTTCTCATTTTTCAGACAAGCATGTTAATTGCCATCACACGCACAGGCAGAACGAAGGGCTGTTTTTCACCCTGCTCAGACTCCTTGCTACTGACCCTGCATCCTACTCCATGCAGAAACAGGTACAAGTCTCCCTTCCCTAAACAGTACCCATGCTCTCAAATACACAGAGACACCATAGTTCACACACACACATACATACACACACACACACCGTACCACCCACACCACACACTACACGCATGCTCATTCAAAGTGTGCTATTATAATGATGGCTACAATTTACCATCTTCACCTTACTACTTAAAGAACAAATAGTAAAAGGACTCAAAAATACTAGTTAGAACGTCAGGGAACCCAGCATCATTGGCATTCCTGTACACAATTACTCCAACTAATGCTGCCATGAGCTTCTGGCTACAATGCTGACCTAGACCCCTACCCAGCAGCAAAAACCCAGAAGGGTACCCAGGCTCGAAATGAGATTATAAGGGCATCTTGGTGCAGAAGTTGTCAAAGTCAAAAAAATATATAGAGAAGACTATGTAATATTCTTGGAGTAAAAAATAAGATTGCAATCTGGGACACATGCACAGGCAGGGTGGCCTGTAGTGTTTCTGGGGAACAAAAGAAATGTTAAGGTTTTTGTTAGGGCAGAAAAATCCATGCAAGTTATAAAGAAAGAGTCCAATGGCGTTTTCTGTGCTTGAAGGGCTGGCAAGCTCTGATTGGCCAGCCGTGGACATTACTGGGTAAATTCAGTCTTTAGGTCCTAGTAAACTGTTTTGTCAACAGCTGCTAAAGGGAAAAAATACAGTCTTAAGACAAGACCAGCTGTGTAGGCCTACGAGGTAGCTCCTGAAACAATCATTCATGACCCTGTGACCTCTCAGCTTTATTTAAGAAGAGTAAGAAAAAAATGTTTTTATTTGTATGTTCAATTTCCATAAAGCCATTGCTCATCCCTAGCTCCTGGGAACACAGCATCATCACTGGAGTCAGAAGGGAGGCAAAAATTCTGCAACACTCAGGCACACATGTACTCCAGATTATCAAATGAAAAATAGTATTTTCATGAATATTTTGAATAAGTATAATATTTGTTCATAAAATAAATGCTGAGAGCAACATTTAACTTTTCTTATTTATATCTTAGACTTTCTGGGCTGTGGGTGCTGCTCAGTGGTAAAACATTCCCCAAGCATGGGTGAGGCCCAGGACTCCAACCCCAGCCCTAAATGTTTGTTCTCCTAACATCAGCAAAGTTCACTCATACAACAAAAGTCAACCCATGGCCGGTGCGGTAGATTCTCCTATTACTATGAAGCCTGTATCCTGTATGAGCCCTGTACCTTACCCACCAAAGGCTAAAATGTGATAAATACAAACTTTCTTCCATTGGTCCCCAGAATACCAATCAGGGAAAACTTTCTGGAGAGCAGATAGCTCACATGGAGCAAGATTCTTACCCATGTTCTTCTCCTTTGACCTAATCATTATACTTCTTGGAATTTATCCCAAAGAAATTATCCCAGAAGCAAACAAAGAATTGTATACAAGGATGTTCATTGCAATGCTATTTATAATAGTGAAAAATTGCCACTGCCTAATTAACCAACAATAGGGATTTAGTTAAGTAAATTATAGTAAATTCATAGAACAGAATGCTCTTCAGCCATGAAAAACCATGTGTTCAAAGTACACAGAACAGCTCAGGGAAATGCTGACAAGATAATGTTAAGTTAAAAAGGGGGGCACAGCACATTAAATGCAACATGACACCAGTTTGCAAATACCTGCACATGTACAGTATATGTAGCATGTATGTGTAAAAGTTGGAAGAGAGAAAACCTATACTGATTGAGCTTAGTAGGGGTCAGGGAATGAGATTAAACCATCACCTAACTTATTTTACCCCATCATCAAAATATTTCACAGGATGTGTATTATTTTGATCTGTACTTTAACCATAAGGAAGCCAAAGTAGAGAGAGATAAAATTTCCAAAAATCACTCAGCTAATAAGTTAGGAAGCCAATGTTCAATCCTAGACAACCTAGTTCCTGTGGCATACTACCCACTGTGTTATTCATAGGCTATTTTTTCTTCATATTATTTTTGTATTTTTCCAAATTTTTTCAATAAACATTTCACTTTTATGACCACATTTTAAAAGGTTTTTAATGGTGTGCAAAATGAGAGTAATTGGCATAATTATTGAAATTAAACTATTATATTCTTATTGAACTGAATGGGATATTTTGGGTTTGTTAAAAGCAGAACACGGTTTTTAAATTTTTTTAGCTATTCATTATTTAGATTCTGAAAATGCAGTACCTGCTTTGCCTTCTTTATATTTTGGAACTTTTATATTTAATATGGCATTTTCTAAAGCTGGAAAAAAGCATTAATGGAGGGATATATTGAAAGATAAATGAAAATGCACACAGATTTTTCTAGGTGTCTTCAGTGTTCCCAATATGAAGTAAGGTACAAGGCTCAGCCCAGTGGAGGAAAGCAAAGGTAGAAACTGAAGTCAAAGAGAGTAAAAGATCTGAAGGAGCCACAGGGATCTAAATCAAGTTGCAGTACCTGAAGGATGGAACCCGGTCCTTATTGGTAACCACCACACAGAGGAAAGGAAGCCAAGGGTGTGTGCCCACGTGGTGGCTGGAGATGAGGGTCCCCTAAAGGGTGATAGGGATATCATGGAGCCATTAAGATGACACTGATTGGATTTTTACAAAGTGTGATGAAATGTCAGCCAGAATATCTACATAATATCCTGTTATTTTTGTTAAACTCCTAGAGGTGAGATGAGGAGGAACATTTTGAAATATCAATAGGGCTCTCTTTGGGATAGGAGTATGTAACAAACTACTGGATTATAAACGACAAAGCTTTGTTTCTCAGAAAGTAAAATGTTTAGAAGACAGTTCAATGGCTCTCTCACTGCAATTGCCCCACCACCACACCAGTCTCTTTTCCCCTCCCACCTTTGTTGCTTCCTGCTGGCACTTATGCACAGCATAGACTACATGTGCAACATTATCGGTGCCTTGGTCATCACTCCAAAACCAGCGATTTGTCACCCTCCTTGTTTCTATTTCTGGTCCTTGGGCCCTTGTGATCTTTCCTGACCTCTGATCTCTGATGTCTAATCACAGAATCCCAACCACATCTCAAGGCCCTTCAGAAATGCCACCTCCTCCGGCGACTTTCCTCCACCCTTCCAAAGGGAATCGTTCTCCAACCTCATCTGTGACTCCACATTTCAACCTCTCTTCCAGTCTTGCTCTGTCCTGCAGTGTCCTGTGTGCCTGTAGCTTTCCTCTACCAAAACTCAAATTTCCCAAGGGCTGGAACTGTTCTTTGTATTAGCTCCCCACAAGGAACATGACACTTCATATCTTCAATATAATAAGCATGTGATAAGCACTGACTGAATTTATTTGACATAAAGCCTATGCCACATTGAGAAGGCCAGGTTCCTTCTTTCAGCTTGGCTTTTAAATGTGGAAGGTGTGAACTCCCTGGGAAAATGAAGGGAAAACAAGAGTCATGAGAAAGAGCCATCATGTTAAGAATTTGATGGAGAAAGTAAAAGCTGTGTTTCAGATCTTTTGGTTCTGCCCACTATGAAACAGAAAGATTCCAGAAGACAAACCAAGATTTGGGAAAGGGAGGAGGTTGGGAATGTGACTGAAGACAGATAGCAAGGTAGGAGTCACGTGTTCACGCCTTCCCCACCACAACACAGTATGCTGAGTGGACTGGAAACAAGCGGTGAGGGTGGAGTGCAGCTCCATGGCAGAGCATTTCTCTAGCATGAGGGAGCCGCTGGGTTCAATTTCCAGCACGAAAACAAAACAAAATGAGCAAGAGGCAGGAGAGGAGAGGCACCTCTGGGATTTTAGGAGTAGTTAAGTTCCCAGGAGGAGAAAGAGGTAAATCATCTGAACACTGGGCTTGGAGTCAACCACACAATGAAAACAGCCCACTGAGAACCAGCCCAGGATGCAGAGCCAAATTCAACTCGCTTAACCAGTACACTGTTAATGATAATCTTAGGTGAAGTATTTAAATTCAAATACTTAATTTTATTTTCCCACAATAATTTTCTCATCTGGACTCTTCACAATCAGATCTTCAGCAACCTGTAGTGAATGTGTTTGCTAAAATTTCAAGTGGAAAAAACTGCATGGAGTATGTTCTTTTTTTAAAAACTTACTATTTAAGGCATCCAGGAATGAAATCCTAACAGTAATGCTTACATTGTCCTACAGCTGGTACTGGAGAGTCTACTCAACAACACTAACATTTTCCTAGAAAGCTACAATCTTAATATGGGATAATTTAGCATAGTCATTATTGCCTATTTACACGCACGTAAACTGATGCTCCCAGAGTAACCAAAGTTTAAAATGTTAATATAAACATTATGCCTGTTTTAATTGCAATAGACACATTCCTAAGTAATTTAATTCCAACAAGACCCCTTACCAATAAACAAAAAACACATTTTTGGCAGCTTCCCTATACAGCACAAAGTAGGGAAGAAAGTAAATGATTTCCACAGCAAGGCCCAGCAAGAGCCCTTCACTCCCTGGATTTTGAGGCCTAGGTTGTGGATACAAATTTTGGTTCAGAGTCAGTCATATGTTGGTTCTCAGAACAGCTAGAAACTCAGGGGAGTCTTTAAGCCTAGAAACCTCTGAGCTTGTGGATCTGACATGGGAAAGTACAAAGAGCTCAAACCACTGGGGATTATCTACCTGGTGTGATTGAACTGTACAGTGAATGTTTGATTTTTTAAGTTTATTACAGCAAAACATATTGCTATGAATTTCCCTCAAGACACTCCCTCTCACTTCAAACACTTTTCACATCAGTCTTGCCACTTTCTGAATCGTCTCTGAAAGTCTTCTTTCCTGAGTGTCTTTAGTTGTGCTGTTGTGGCTGCCTGATGTCCTGACTTGATTCAAAACACTTTCCTTTTAGGGTCCTTTTGATTTGGGGGAAGAGTCAGAAACCATATAGTGCCAGATCCATTGATTAAGGTGGTGAGGACACAGTGTCATGTTTTTACGAGTCTGCCTTTCCATTGGATGACACTCGGCACAAATATTCACTGTATTTTTAATCACATCTCATAAAGACATTCAAGAAAGAAGACTTTCAGAACTGTTTCAGAAAATGCCAAGAACAATGGGATACATGTGTTCAAAATGAGGATCATTAACTTTTTTAGCTTCAATATTCTATATATATATATATATATATATGTATGTATATGTATATGTGTATATATATATATTTTTTTTTTGTACCGGGAATTGAACCTAGGTCCTTGCGCTTGCACAGCAGGTGGCGAAACCACTGAGCTAAATCCCCAGCCCTATTCACTATATATTTTGATCACTCCCTGTAAATGGTGACTTCACCAGAAATACTCTGCTTCCTTTTGGAGTAGGCAGGGCCCAGAACATGTTGGTGAAGCCAGATGCTATAATTGGACATGTCCCCGAAGTTGGTGCATTGGAAATGTCAGCCTCTATGCAGCAGTGTTGGGAGGTGGCAATTAGCTAGGGCAGGTCAAAGTTGCTGCCCCCGCCTGCCCTCTTGCTCTCATCCTCTCTTCCCCCTCCACTTTCTGCCACAAGGGGTCCCAGCACCGAGGACCTTCCAGGATGCTGGTCCAATGTTCTTGGACATCCGAGCCTCCAGAACCACAAGCTACAAGGACTTCTCCTCTTCATAATTCCCCAGATTGTGGTGCTCTGTTCCAGCCACAGAAAACAGACTGAGACAGCAAGTTACCAAAGCATCTGCTACCCCAGCCTGAGCAGAGCAGGCCCATCAGCAGCTCTGTATCCCTGAGAATCACCAGGCTTGGACCCAGCAACTGGAGTCAATTTAGTTCACTTAAATAATATGCAATTCCATAGGAGTTTGTTTTTATTAACCAGTTGGATAATTGGACGTGACATGATTGTGTTCCAACATGGAAAACAGAGAGGAATTCTCTCTGTCAACTGAAGAGTCTGTATGACTTTCTATCACAGTGGATTTCCTTTCTCAAAAGCTGAAAATCTTTTAACATACTTCTGTGTCCTCATGTTCTCATTTAGGCTTTAGCTCACTCATTGCCAGACAAGTGACCATAAAATTGGCTTCTTCTTTTCCAACCTTGAAATAATTATTACTGAGTTCATCTGTATCATGTGCCCATCTGGACTGCTGAGCTTACAGAGAACAGGTACCTTGGAAAACATTTTAATACACATTTCTGGCAAGGTATTTATACCATGACACCTGAATTTATTCTTATAATACTGATATTTGGTTTTGTTTGTGGGTTTGTTAGTTTTGCTTTGTCCACCAAAGCTACCACAGCATTTTGTTTTACGGGAAGTGCAAATGAAAAATACCAGGCATGTGTAGGCCAGCTAGAGATTTCTGTACAGCAGTGTACATTTGATTTACAGGGGCGGGGGCAACTTAATCACAGGTTGCTGGCTTTGATAATTCAGCGTGGCCCCATTCTCTTTAAGAATTCACCTTGCAGTGTTTTTTTCTTCTTTTTAAATTTTATTTTATTGGTACATTTTAGGTATACAATATAATGACATTCATCATTGGAAATTTGCACCTTTACATAATCTCTCTTGGTTCTTTTCTCCCCCCCCCTTCCTCTGCCCTCCCTTCAACCCCTCCATCCCTCCCTATTTACAAAGACTTTGTTTCCATTTTTTCATTTTCTCACATTAATTCCATTCCCTTCTTTCCTTTCCCCTACCCCTTCCACTTCCTCTTCCCCTTTGCCCCTTTTCTTCCTATTTCACATTATCTATTATACCTTTTAGTCCTTGTTTACACTTGCAGTTTCTCACACTAGGGAAGCTATTTGGTATTTACACAGATGTGTCCTATTTATTTCACTTAAGAGTATCTCCTCAATGGGCATCCATTTAACAATAAATGTCTCTAGTTTCTCATTTTTTATGGCTGAGTAGTACTCCATTTTATAAAAAAAACCCACATTTTCTTTATCCAGTCTCGAGTTGGTGGACAATTGTGCTGCCTCCAAGTTTTAGCTATTACAAACTGTGCCACTATAAACATGGATGATAATATATCACTGTGGTATGATTCTTTTAATTCTTTGGGGAAGATGCCCAGCAGGGGAATAGCTGGGTCAAATGGGACTTCCAGTCATAGTTCTTGGAGGTATCTCCATACTGATTTCCACAGTGGTTGCACCAGTCTACACTCCCACCAGCAGTGGAGCAGGGTTCTTCTTTCCCCACAGCCCCACCAGCATTTGTTATTGGTTGATTTCATGATAGCAGCCATTCTTTCTGGAGTGAAGTGGAATCTCAGCGTTGTTTTCATTTGCACCTCTCAAATGACCAGTGATGTTGAACATTTTTTCATGTATTTATTTGCTATTTCTACTTCTTTGTCTGAGAAATGCCTGTTCATTTTCGGATTGGGTCTTTAAATTTGAGAGGTCTGATCTTTTTAAGTTCTTTATAGATTCGAGATAGTAGACCTTTGTCTGAGGGACAGCTGGTGAAAAATTTTTCCCACATCGTGGGTTGTCTCTTCACACTGTTGCTGGTTTCTCTTGCTGTGCAGAAGCTTTTTAGTAAAAAGAGATTCCACTTGTTGATTGTTTGTGGTAGTTCACGGGCAAGTGAGTTTTTGTTCATAAAATCTTTTCCTACACTGATATCTTCAAGAGTTCTACCTAACCTCTGTTCCAACTGGTTCAGTGTTTCTATTTTAATATTTAGATCTTTAATCCATTTCAATTTTAGTTTAGTGCATGGTGAGAGATATAGGTCTAGTTTTAATCTTTGGCAAGGTGAAACCCAATGTTTCTAGCACTATTTATTAAAGAGGCTATCATTCCTCCAGTGAGGGTATTTGACTCCTTTTTCGAAGATGAGGTGGCTGAGTGTATCTGGAGTTGTTTCTGCATCTTCTAATCTGTTCCACTGGTCCTCAGATCTGTTTCTTTGCCAGTACCATGCTGTTTTTATCATAGTAGCTTTGTAGTATAGTTTCAAGTTGGAGATTGTGATACCCCCTGCCATGTTTCTGTTACTTAGAACTGCTTTTCCTATTCTGGGTCTCTTCCTATTCCAAATGAATTTCTGGATTGTTTTCTTAAGGTCCGTGAAGTATGCTGCTGGGATTTCAATTGGGATTGCATTGAATCTATAGAGCAATTTTGGGAGTATGGCCATTTTCACTATATTAATCCTTCCTACCCAGGAGCAGGGGATGTCTTTCTGTTTTCTGATATCGTCTTCAATCTCTCTTTTCAGAGTGCTATAGTTTTCAAAGAAGAGGTCTTTGATTTCTTTTGTTAGGTTGATTCCTAGGCATTTCAGTTTTTTGGATGCTATTGTGAAAGGAATTGTTTGCCCTATTTCTCTCTCAGTGAGTCTGTTGTTCATGTAGAGGAAGGCTATTGATTCTGGAGTGGTTTTGTGTGTGGCAGGAAGACACAGAATCCCTGTCTGTGTGACATTCATGTTGTCACACAGAGCAACATGGAACATGAACCCTGAGGTTTTGGTCACATCTCTCTAAACTTTAGGGAAAGAATAGTGGAAAGTGTAAACTCTGACCTTAGACACTTTGATGTTCTCTTAAGGGACTTTCAAAAGACTTGCTGAGGCACTGAGTCTTTTTAGGTGGGCAGGATCTAATAAAATATAATTCTTAATATTATGACATATAACTGAAAATGTTTAATTACCATAAAATAGAATTAATTGTGCATGTGATAGAAACATCACCAAGGGATAAAACCCTAGCATTTATGAAATTAATCAAATAAAGAAAAAATAATATTTACTTCCTTATATTAAAAAGACAAATGGAGACCCAGCTGATGTCTGCACTGGGACTTCACTGAGAGACCCAAGGGACACCAGGACACTGAATGTCACTCAGCAGGCACAGCTCCTTCTTTTCCCTGAGGCCCTGAGGACTGGTTATGTGCCAACTGGCAGTCGTCTTATGACCAGGCAAACACTAGGGCCCACGCTGAGTGCCCACCTGTGCAGACTTTGGAGCTGGCACCAAGAAACCTCAGCCTGGCTTTGGGTCAGTCCCATTGATCACATAGTGAATCCATCACCATCTCCAGTCTGGTTGTGGGCATGGTAAGAAGCAAGGATGACCATGGGATGCTATCACCAGTAAGCCAGGCCTGTCCCAGCCTGTTTCCCCAGCTGAGTCCTCAAACCCCAAGTCTCCCAGGTCTGGTAGGCAGTGTTATCCAGATCCTCAGAGGAGTGGCCTAAGCATGAGGAGAGACATAGAAGGCTTTCAGGAAAGAGGGAATGACCCTCATGGAAAGGAAGGTATAAAGAGATCACTGTAGACACAAAGGACACATGCAATTGGTGGATGTTTAAAATCAGGACCGAAAGTGTTAAGCCTTGGTCTCACAAAGGCCCTATGCTGGCCCTGTTGGAATGTGGCAAGACCTTTAGGAGATATAGCCTGCTTGGAGGGAGTTAGGTCACTGGAGAAGGAGTGTCTTCCAAGAAGACAATGGGACTCCATTCCCACTTTTCTTTCTTTCACTTCCCAACTGCCATGCAGCAAGTATCTCTAACTCCACCGTGATATTCCACCATGATGTTCCACTCTGAGGTTCTCCCATGATATCTCACCATGATGTCCTGCCATGATGTCCCACCATGGTGCTCAGCCATGATGTTCCCCTCTGATGTTCTGCCTTGCCACAGGCCCAGAGTAGCAATGGGCCAACTGACCATGCATTGAAATCCCAGAAACCATGAGCCAAATGGGACCTTCCCTTCTTTTAAATTGATTATCTCAGGTATTTTGTCCCAGTGACAGAAAGCTGGTAAACATGGAAAGGGTTCTTTCAAGGAACAGAATCTTGGCACATTGTGAAATAACAAGCTGATGAGATTTCAACAAGAAAAGGAGAGGAGGCCCTGACAAGCCATTATTTTCTGTAATCTCTACTCAAGGATCCTCTGCTAGGGGTGATTCGTTTGTTTGCTGTTCTCTATAGGAACTGCATTCTCTTCTGTACAAGTGGAAGTATCCTTGTGAGATTGAATTCAACTACATTTCTTGGGATTTAAATTTATCTATACATTTTAACAGAACATGAAGAAGCATTTATTGAACACTTGCTTTCCATGTACAAACCTCAGAACAACTGTATGCAGGAGCTCCATTGCCAGCCACATGTTACAGAGGCACAGAAAGATCAGCAGCTCCCCTGGAGCTGCCCAGCTGGGGAGTGGCAGAGCATGAAACCACAGCTTGTACTTTCTCACACTGCATTCTATCACACTCAATCTGCTCATGTTTTATTTCTAAATGAATTGGATGTGCAAGAAAAATTTTGGCATATACAATATTTTGAAAGAATACAAGAATTTAAAATACAAAACCTCACCTATGAATCAACTACAAAAAGATTTGTGCAAGGAGGGAGGGTTTTTTAAAATGTATTATATGCTCAATTTGAAAATCAAACTTAAAATTTCCGATAATCTTCGCGAAGGGTGTAACCTCATAGAAATTGTTAACCAAGAAGGATGAGCTTTTTCTCTAGCCGATGTGAAGTGCTTCTGGGTTTTATTCAGTAACAAATGGACTGGGTATCTGGGTAGCAAATCCTGTGTCATTGTTAGGGACAGAGAACAAAGACCAAGAGTCTGAACTATCGCCTTTTGACCTATGGCAGAGCCTGATAGCCTTCACTCTCAGACTCCTTGCCCTCTGCCTTACACATAATGATGTGCCCTGTAGAAAGCACACTAGTGTGCTCTCAAGAGCCATTTCTACAAGTCCAAGTCTAATATGCTTAGGTGACAGCAGGTTCATATCAGTATGGCATGCCACAGTATTTCATCTGGACACATTGTTTCCCTCTTTATTATATATCACATAGTAGGTATCCAGTAAATGCTGGGTAAGTTAAATGGATTGACTAACAAATCTTAAGTTAAATATAAATAGAGCAGCATTTCCTATAAGAATTATCATCCACAGACTTCAGGGATAAATTTCTTAAACCTCTCTCTATTATTTTATTTTATTTTATTGTAGATCACTCATTCTTGTAATTATAAATATATCACATTATTGTGATTTTAGGAGTTACATTGGCAATACAAGCCGGACATCCCATGAGAGAACCTCTAATAGGTAAATATATATTTTTTTAATATCAACTTAACAACAAACCAAAATTCTGACGTTTCACAAAGAAGAAAAAGAGTGATAATTTTCTTTATGTAAATAAGAATTTTACACATGAAAATATTCACCCATTAATAGATAGATAGATAGACAGGAAAGAGAGAGAGAGAAGTAGGTAAAAAGGAAATAAAAATGAAAAGAAGAAAGCAGAAAAATTTCCTCTCCAAGCAGCAACTGTGAAGGAAAAAAGATACCTGAAAACATCAATGGTACAAATGTATGCTAGACTGTATTATCATTTCTTAGCTTGTCTTATCAAATACAATGGCAAGTCTATGGGAAAAGCTCACCCAGTGTTAACTCAAGTCCACCAAAAAAATTATAATATCCTGTTTAAAACTGAAAGTTCAATCATCTCTCAATAAACTTTTTAAAAACAACAAGAAAAGGAGCTACTAGTAACAATAGAGTAATATTTTCATAAAAGAATATTCAAGAAAAAATTTAAAATAAAAAAGACCACAACTGGGCCACAGACATCTTGTTCAAGATAGGGGACTAACAGAGAGAAATGAGAAAACCTTGCAAAACCCAAAATAAATCTCTAAAGAAAGAACACACTCTATTTTTTTACTGATTTCAGACAAAGAATTTTGCCTAACTCACCTTTGTTTTGTAGAAAAATTTGTAAGTATTTGAGTAATTTAAAATTTGAATATTTTAATTCCCAAGGGTAGGGTTTGGCTGGTATGCTGGTCTCTTACCCAACTTTTTATGTTTCCAATCACTTACCCACTGCCAAAACTTTGATTAGGAGAATCAAGGAAATGTGCCTATTGAAAAGGTGATTTTTCTAAGCATACGGGCTTGCACTGCAGAGTGTTTAACTAAGGTTACCCCAAACTAAGCAAACCAAAAATAAAAAGCAAGAAGAGCAGGGCTCCCCCTTTCCAAATTCCCACTCATTAGAATGCTCTCTTGCTTAGCATCTCCATGTATGGTCTCCTGAGTTAATGTTCCATATTTTCCATGGTTTGATGAAGACTCCAAAGCCCTTAAGATATGAATTGCTATAATTCCTAAATCAAACAGCATTCAATTCAGTTCCAGACCATTGCTGGGTAATAAGACTGGTATTTCTTATTTTAATTAGTCACTTTATACTTCTAACAACTTCTTTGACAATCTTGGATTACTTGTTTGTTTATATATGATAAAAGCCATGTTTCTCTAAAAATACAAATGCTACATTTGAATGTCCATTTACATTTTAGTAGTTATAGAAATAAACTTTCTAGGCCTTTAGATTATAGCTTTTTATAGGCACTGAATACAATCACCTAATCCCTTTTAATATTATCCCTTTCAGCTGTCTCAAGAGTATCTCCTAACACAGCAGAGATACCAAGTTGATAACGTGAATTCAAGACTAAATGCTTGAATACTCATCAGAAACTGCCTTTTAGTTTGCAGAGAAATTTGTGTCTGACATTTGAAGTTTTTGAGATAAATTTTTTAAAAGTCATTTGGCCACATAGAAATATTATGTGCTGTTACTAGATTGTAAATCCCCAAGTGTGAAAACTAATTCTTACTCTTACAACCTGAATATAAGACCTCCCTTCACACAGGACACTTGCTTCATACCTATTCCCTGCATCAATAAATAGATGGGTAAATAGAGCTTATATCCTAATTAAAAACTTCTTTTTCCTCAAAGTGTGTAGGTCCTGTAGTGACAGCATTCTCCAAGCACAGAAAGCAATTAAAGTAACATGAAAAATTAATGTGTTTATATGGAGAGATTCAATGATATGTATCAATTCTTCGATTATTGACAGTTATATTCCTGTACTCAACACTTACTATGTATCTACTATGTTTTATATTTCATGTCAGATTTTTTTTAGCATATTTATTCTTAGCATGAGCATAAAAAGAGAATTACAGTCTGCTTATTACAAGGACGTGAGGTTCCATGGCCAATGACACAGCTGTAATGCCCCTATAGGTTTTTTTGTTTGTTTTTTTGAGAGAGGGCCTCACTATGTGGCCTAGGCTAGCCTCAAACTTATCATTATTCTCCTGACTCAGCCTCTTGGGTGGTGGAGTTACAGGTCTGTGGCACCATGCCCACTTCCCATCTGGATTCCTACCTGTATCTAACATTGAAGTCTTTCCATGAACCTGTGCTCTCTCATCTTTGTTCACTTTTATTTCCATGCATAGCAAGTGCAGGAAACTCATTCCCTGGAAATACAGTCCTGGTAATAAACAAATGTGAATGCCTCTGAAGATTTGGAGACACTTAAGAATCACATACTTGTGTCTCTTTACAAGCATGCAGACTTCACCTGCCCATGGGGAGGGGATGTCAGTCACTTCACCCCTTGCTACTGCTGTTGTTAAAAGGGTTCTGGGATACCTCCCAATCTATGTGTGAGTTGGGGATCCCAGAAGCCAGCCCTGTCAGCAGCAACATCATGATGCTGGTGTGAGTTCTCCATGTCCTCCCACTTCTCCATGTCCTCCCACATGCATGTGCTCAAAGATCGTTCCTCAACTTCAACACCCAAATGGCCTCTAAGGTACCTTCTCCTCAACATGGGAACATAGAAACATGGGGAATTCATGGGAAGAGCAGAGGAGGTGACATTTCCAAAGCTCAGAGCGCATTTGGGAGTGATAGAGTTCTGTGTGTGTCAGCTGGGTCCCCAGCTCCCTGTGAACAGCCTGGTGTTGGAATTACAGCTCCAGTTCCCCTCCTCCAAGTGGAGCTTCACCAAGCCACCTCAGATCCCCAGGCTGCAATGTTCCCTCCTGTATGGAATCCTGTGTGAAATGACAATGTAGCAAACAAACACGATTAGCCTCCCTGTCTCCTGCCTACATCTCAGCTTCTGGCCACTTTAAGGCACCCCAGGGCCCCCAAGGATGCCAGGCACCTCCAGCCTGAGCCATGTCACTATGAGACTATTAATTCCATCCTCAACTCACAAAACTGCTAGAAATTTCTACAGGAAGTACTTTACAAATCGAGAATCCCTCAGTCCTTCTCGTGACCACGTTGGTCACTAGGAAACATAAGGTCCAGAATGCATTGTTGAGCTGTGTAACTCAAGTCACAGAGCCCTGAAGGTGTGACTTCATCCCAGAACCACAGAGGGGAATCAAAGTTGCTCCTTACAAGCATGAGGACTTTGCTGAGTCCAGAGGAGATAGAGACACAAAGATAGGGTCATAGTGACTGTGGAGTCAGACCCTGGGAAGCAAAGAGAGAACCCAGGAGAAAGAAGGGCCCAGGAGACAGCCAGGGCAAGCAATGCTGAGTCCCAGGGCCAGGAGTCTGCAAGGAGTGAATTCCACTGCAGGTTGAATATTGGGGAAGTGACCAAGCAACCAGAAGTGGAGCCTCATGGTGATCAGTGCTACCAGAACTCTGGTCACTATCATGAACTCTTGAAATTTCACCCTGTTACAAAAGAGGTTGGCACATGTGGGCCTCCTCCATCAGCATAGACAGGAGAAGGTCCCAAAGAAGATGGATGAGCTTGGTGGTCTAAGGAAGAGGAGGATAGAGACTACTACTGGTTTCCCCTTAGTAAACCAAGGCTGAGTGCAAGGCAAGGGGATACAGGAAGAAGAGAGGAGGGGAGTCCCAGTAAGGAGAAAGCAGGGAGCTGGGGCAGGTAGACCACAACTTCCTCCCACCACTTTCCACCTTTCCTAGTTTTCTTTATCTGCTTCTCTGCATCTGTCTCTCTCCCTGATGTGGATGTGAGTGCATGAGACACCCCATTCCCAGTGCAGGGCCTGACTAGTGTTGGAACCCAAAAGACAGTTGACAGAGAGGATGAGAAGAGAAGTAAGGCAGACAGGAGGAATCAGGCCCCCCAGGCTCATATAACCACGATTCAAGTCTAGCCCACATTTCCTAGGGAAGATGTGTACCCGACATCATCAGCACCTCAGGAACCAGAGAGCCCAGAAACATTGGCACCCTTGTGAGCTGAGGTGAATTTTTGGGATAAGCTACAAGAGGACTCCCCCAGGCAGACCCTCCTGCTCCTCTCAGCCACCTTGGTGTCATGCCCCTTGAGAATGGCAATAGGGTCTCCTTTGGACCACTCCCATTCTCAGGGGACAATCCCACTTTCCCTGAGGTGGGAATAGTGGACAGCCTTGTTTCCCCCTGGTAGCTCAGCCCTTCAAACATACAGTGGCCATCAGGCTGACCTGAGGACAAGGGCATTGCTGTGACTAAGTCCAGGCTCTTTCCAAAATCACTTGCCTCCACAGGTAGGGCAGGGAGCATTTCATGAGGAAGGGCCCTGTGAAAGGTAAACAGGTAAAGCTTTGGCATGTTGAAGCCAAGATATACCAGTGCAGCCACCTTAGTGTCCTTGGATAGAGGGTCTTAGGGAATTTGATCCAGCTTTTTTGTGTCCTAAACAAAGAACTGGCAGGACACTCAAATTGAGTTGCAAGGGTAAAATTTATCAAAAACAAAAAGACCATTCCAAAGAGCAAGAGTGGACCAATGAGAAGAGCTCATGGCCTGTTAGGGAGGTTATGGGGTTATGGGAGGGTCTACAGCTGGGGACTGACATGAGTCATGGCATCCCTGTCTCAACACTCCCCATGGGAGAAAGAGATTTTGATCATACAAGTTTTTACAGTAAGTATCATGGTGTACTCGCTTCAGCAGCACATGTACAGCAAGCATCATGGTGTCCAAAGCCCACTGGGGGAGTGTATCTGCCCCTGTGGAGCTTTTCTTAATGGCTGCTCCCTCAAAGGAGGTCTTCAAAGGACCTCCACTTCCTTCACTGACTCACGTTACTCCTTTTTCATAAATCTTACTCTTGCTACTCTTTCTGAGCATCCTGCTCAGTTCTTTCTTTGAGACACCAAGAACCTGGATGCAGCTTCCCTGAAACCCCCATCCAATAACAATTCTGGCTTCAAAAGGGAACAAAGTCCAAACAGGTTGATGACGACTGGATCTGAAAGGAAAATGGTTGAAGTCCAAACCCCTCTTGCTCCTTGTAAATGTCCCACAGGGAATCAGAGAAAGTAAAAAGATACATGGCCAAGGGAGACCATATTATCCCCAATAGTGGCACCAAGAAGGGTGACTATGAACCATTTGACAGTAGCTCTGGTGGCTTTCAGGGAGCCCAGATTCCTGCTTGCATGGGCCCCTTCCCCCTTAAATTTAAATTTAAAATAGTATTTTTCAATTATGTAGGTATAAATACAAATAATATTATATGTGAAAATATTTTCTCTGACCTAAGTGTGCGTTGTCTTTTCCTTCTCAACTTACAAGCAATGAAAACATTTTTGAGCTCCTAAGAGGGTGATAGGTCCTGGGCATGAGCCATTCTCTCCAAGGGATTCAGAAGTCCAGACCTTGCCAAGTCAGAGGCCCTGTTTGCCCGTTGTCCTCATTGTTCCTTGAGGTTCTGCTTCAATTTTCAAAAAATGATGACTTATCACAGCCACGCCATACATAAGATCAAAGCAGAAAACCTGTGCTTTCTTCTCTGTGATGTAAGAGAATTCTCAAACCTCTAGCTATGCTTTTAATCTCTCCACTTTTGTGAAGCTTCCAAGAGTTGAGCAGTCACCAAATATGTTAGTGCTACAAAACATCACAAAGTCAGATGAGCTCACCATTCCAGCTGTTACAATAAATGGACAAAATACAGGAAAACCAAAACCCCAATGGGTCTTAATGCAATGATTGATGATTGATTTCTATTTCTCTTCCCTCCTCCCCTGTATTTGCCTGCTAACTACCAAGCCACCTCCCCAGTGTTTCTGGCCTTGAGTAGCACTGCACCTCAGACAATGTGCAGAAATTGAGCCCAGCTTCCACACCTTGCAACCCATGATTACTCAATCCCCAGCCGTCTCTGCTTCAGCCATAATTAGCTGTAATGTGTTTATGGGGCCAAGAGAATTTAAAACATGCAAGACATGAGTCAGGACAGCATGATATCAAAATCCTTATTTATTCTAGGTTTTAGTCTAATCTCATTGGGTTCCACACACATCATTGTTTTTCTTGAATATTAGTAATGGAGAGAGAGACAGCAAAATCCCTGCAGGATTTTCACTTTTGGGCTGGTACCCAAATGAGTCAGGTTTCCTCCTAGAAGGGTTTATGTTCCTTAAACTCACCCTCTAGACAATGTGCTCGGCCCTGGAAGGTCATGTTTGTTTTCCTTTCATTTGGCTAATAACCCAGTAAATATTTGCTCTCATGGCCAAAAATCATCTCAGAATTCATATGAGCCTATTGAATGTCAAGAAAACTAGGCAGTGAAAAAGCGAATGCCAGCTGCTGGGTGATGTTAGGAAGGTCTGACAGCCATTGGAAGAAATCCCCGTACAATGGCCCAACATCTCTGCTAACATCCAAAAGCCTCTTCTATGTTCTTCCCATTTCCTTCATTCATGAACTCTATGAATTCTATGGTTTCTAAAGGCAAAGTTCCACCTGGCTTCAGAAAGTAGCAGACTAGGCAACTAATCCTATATTGTGATTGAAAGCCTCCTTGTCCCAAAGAGATCCCAGCCTTTGCCCATCTCAGCCCCCACCCCTCTGACCCACTGTCAGGTCAAGATTCAAGATGTTACTTGGTGTTCCAAAAGCGAGAAGAATTCTGACACCTGCTTCTCCATGGATGAACCTGGAAAATATCCTACTTACAGAAGGCTGTGCGTTGCCTGGTCCCATTTTTGTGACATTATGGATGGACACAGCAAGAAAATACGCATTCACAAGTCAAGAAGCATTTTCCTCAGCACAGCCCAAACTTGCAGGATGCTGATCTCAAGTTTCCAGCCTCCAAAACTATAAGAACCACACTTTTGGTGGTTTACCCCTCAATCTAAAGTGCTTTTGTTGTAGCCACTCAAAGACACCTAGAACAGGTGAATTCAAAAAGGAAGTAGAAGCTGAAGCAGCCCACTGCAGACAGGCAGCCACCTGGTTCCACACTACAAAGACACAGAGGACACTGGATCACCAGACCACTGAGGTACTGAGTCCTGCTGCTCCCGGCCCAGGAGTAGGGCCTTCTGAGCTGCTGTCCCACTGCTCCTGGACCAGAGGAAGGGGTTGCCTGGCCACCATCCCTCCCACTGCTCCTAGCCCAGAGGAAAGGGCTTTTGGGCCAGCATCCCTACCTCTGCTCCCGGCCCCTGTCCCACCTCTCCCAGTTTAGAGGAGGTAATCCGTGCAGGTGCCAACAGCCACCCCACCCCCCCACCCCCGTCAAAATGAAAAAAACACGTAAATAAGTCTCAAAACCAGACTTCCAGATCACCTACAGCAACCCCAAAGGGAAATGAGATGAAACACTCTGATACTCAACCACCCGGACCCACTGAACTGGCAACAAAAGGGGATCTGGAAAAAATGAAATCAGAAATAATTTCTCAGATAACAGGAGAAATTGTGCCCC
>NW_004624749.1:8933015-8965059 GCF_000247695.1 Heterocephalus glaber
AGCGCACAGAGTTTCAGGTGGAGAAGATGAAGATGTTGTGGAGAAGGATGGCCCCGATGGTCATACAGTGTGACTGCACTTCATTCTGCTATGCTGTGCTCTTAAAACGGTTGACCTGGTAAACTTCATACTGTGTGTATTTTGCCACAATTTTTAATAAAGGATCCCATGATCCATGCCCTTCCCTTGTACAACCACCTCTCTCTAACATGCTTTCACTGAAAAGCAAACACATTTCCCAAGGCAGTTTGGACACAGACAGTCTCTAAGGCAGGAAAGCAAAGGTTCCTTGGCCCTGGGTCAGAGGACTCCAACTCGGGCTGGAGAGAGAAGTCTGGAAAGGGTTTGTGCTATGCTGGATGCTTCTGTGGGGCAAGAGTGACAGGGATAGAGAGAAGAGGAAATGGCTTAGATTCTCCAATGAGCCCAATCACTCAGATTCTGCCTGCTAGGGTTTCAGGCTCCCACCTTGTCTTGGGGATGGAAGGAAAGTATTCATGATGAACACCATGACAGTAACAGCTGTCTCTTACAAAGCACTTGTTCTGTGTAAGACAGTCATCTACGGATTTCTCCAGCTATGTCAAACAATTCCTGTAACAACCCTACATAGGATCTGCCACTTGGATTTTTCCAGATTTTAATTTTTTTAATGGTGTTAAAATAGACTTTATATAAAATTTGACATTTGAAGCATTTTTAAATGTACAGTTCAATGACACAAGGTGCATGTCTTATGTCACACCTTGTTGTGCCTCCAGTACCACCATCCTCCTCCGGAGCTCTTTTCTTCTTCCCAAAGTGAGGCTTTGTCTTCATGAAATGCCAACTCCCAACTCCTCTGCCCCCAGCCCCTGACAACTGCCATTCTCCTTTCTGTTTCAATGGTTTTGATCACTCTAAGTACCTGGAACAGATGGAGTCATAGGATTTTGTGTCTGGTGTATTTCACCAGTGTAATACCATAGAGCCTCACCCACAGCACAGTGTGTGTTAGAATTCTCTTCCTTTTCCAGGCCAAACAGTTATATAGAGGCACCACTCAGTGTCCATCCATTGCCATACCAGTGGATCTTCAGGCTGCTCCACCTATTGCGAACAATGGCCACTCTGGACACAGGTGTGCAACTAGGAATACAGGTGTGCAAATAGCCACTGACTTCATTTTCATTTCATAAATGTGGACATGGACACATCAAAGGAATTTGCTGTCAGAAGTCATAGCACTGGTAGAGGCAGAGTCAGACTTGAACCAGAGTTCCAGGGACTGCATTAAGTTTGTTGTGTGCCTTGACCCAGTTATCAGGAGCAGCAGACTCACTGCAGCACTGTTCACACCAGTCAAGAAATGCAAAGAACATAAGCATCCACCAGCGGGTGGATAAATGAATACAATGTGGTGTATACACACAGGGGAATACTATATAGCCTTAAAAAGAGTGAAGCACTGTCATTTACAGCAACTTGGATAGAACTGGAGATTATTGAGCTAAGTGAAATAAACCAGGAACAAAAAGACAAGCGCTCATATGTGGAAACTCAAAATGTTGATCTTAGAGAAGGTAAAAATCAAACAGCAGCAACCAGAGGCTGTGGGGAGGTGGGTGGAAGAATACTGACCCCGAGGTACTGAGATACAGTTGCACAGGAGCAAGAAGCTCTGGTGTCCACCACATGGTAAGATGACTATGAATCCTGTACTATACCATTCAACAAGCTGCAAGAAAGGAGTTTGAAAGTTTTCACTTTGGAGAAATGATAAATGTTTGAGGGAAGAGCTATATTCAACCTGATTTCAGCATTACACGATGTCACATGTATGAAAACATTGCATGGTGTCCCAGTGCTATGTGCAATTTCTCTATTTTAATGTATCAGGTAGAACAATGGAAAGACTAGCAGAGGAAGATCATCACGAACTATCATGTTATCGCAGTTTCCTTGTTTAGACCCTGTCAGCATCCAACAGCACTTACAGTTTACTAAACAATTAAATGACAGGTGACATGGGACACCATGGAGCCAAGGATGAACAGGAACAAGCAACAGGAACAAGTAGACTGAGAGACAGTGCTACCCAAGCTTCTACCTCAATGTGTGGGGGAGGTAGGGGTTCTTCCTGCAGCGAAGATTTTACTCAAATATTTGGGGGAAGAAGTAAGTTCTTTCATTAGCAATGTAAAGACCTACATTTAGAGTAGAACAAATTCAACATGGTTTAAGCCAGAATAGGAAAGTTACATGAATTTTGATATTTCCTAAATTCTTGCTAGGCAAATTTTATTATGAAAATTTTTAAACTTCAAACTAGAGAGACTTAATGAGCCCCTGTATTGCCTCACTGTCCTCAAATACGATCAAGACTTTAACATCATTTATTCTTTTTTCTTCTTTCTTCCTGCTTTTCTTCAGAGTTGGTAAAGAATTTTAAAATATCAGACCCTCTTGTCATTTCACATGTATCTCTTTAGCATATATGTCTTTAAAAAATAAAAATAGGCATGTCCTTACATAACTAACACGCCACTATAACACCCTAAAACTTAAAAATAATTGCCTGGTGTCATGGAGCACTCCATCCATATTCAAATGTCCCTGAATGTCTCGGTTTGTCCCTGGCCACTTGGTCTATGTGACTCTGGACCCTGAAGATATTCAGAGAGCACAGCTGGTCATCTCCAAAGTCCACTTTATCCACAGCTGCTCCTTGTTCATTTTTGTCCATATCATTGACCTCTGAAAGTTCAGCCAGATCAGTTGTCCTACAAAATTCTCTCTCTGAACTTATCTACTCTCTTCTTCCATCTACTCTCTTCTCTACCTCTCTACCTCAGCTTTTTTCTGTAAATTTGAGGCTAATTCTGAAAAATCATGGATTATCTGAATCTTTCACACCTTGCTTTTTTTTTTTTTTTTTTTTTTTTTGGTACTGGGGATCAAACTCGGGACCTTGCACTTTCAAGGCAGGTGGTGGAACCACTGAGCTAAATCCCCAACCCCACACCATGCTTTTTCTACAAGAATATTTCACGCATGACGTTGTAAAGGCTTGTTTCATCTTAGGAGAGCCCAGCTGTCTGGCTCTTCCACCCTTAGTGACCTTCAGGTGGGAACAGCTGCTCCTCCCACTGTAAAGTCCTCACTGAACAGCATTCCCTGGTCTGTGCCTTCCTGAATCCTGTACCTGATGATTGGTCAGGAAACAGTGACTTCTAATGATGTTTTTGCTACCAAATTAGAAACTGTTCCCAAACAGAATGGCTTAGAACAATAACCATTTTCCCTGCACATAATTGCATAGGGTGTAGTTTGGGCAGAGCTGGCTTGGGCAGTTTCTCCTGATCCACCTAGGTGGCCCTGGGAGAGACCACTCATTCTGCCACTGTCACCTGGTGGCTGGGCCAGTGAGTCCAACAAGGGTTCACTTACATGCCTGGCTCCACAGTGCTCATTCCTGTGGCCCAGCCTTCCATATGGCAACCTTGGGCTTGCTCACAGCTCCATGTTCTCTGGGCAGTTGTAGAATAGGAGGCTTTGAGAAAGGAGGATTCAAAGTACAAAGGCAAGAGCCATGGGTCTCCCAAGGCCCAGCCTGGAGAACCATTCTCCACCACCTCCAGCCAGTCCTGTCAGTCTGAGCAAGTGACAAGAGGGCTTCTGGGTGATATGGACAGAAACAGACTCTCTTCTGCTGGGTGGCTGCATGGCCATACTGCAAGAGGACAGGAGGTACTTAGCAGCCATCACTGGGAGTACAGTCACAATCTTGGTGGCCACCACCTGGTCCCTCCACCATGAAATTCCCATCATATGCTCTCTAATTGTTTCCTTCACATGGGAGTTTCTTTTGAATCTTGCTAGTCATTATATGTTGGAAAATGGTCATCTCCAAATTCAGTCAGTTTTCTATCTTTTCTGTGAAACATTTTTCTTCACTCACTGAGGCTATTCCATTTGCATGCAAAGGCAGAGAAGGCTGGATTCTTTTTTTGTCTGTTTTTTTAGTGGCAACACCTGAGCAAAGGATGTGACACCCTCATTAAATTCAGTGGCCACCAATAAATCAGAGTGCATAGAACTTTGTTGCCTTTGGTTGTTGTTTTTAAACTTTCCCTTTTGTTATCAAGTTTATATCTTCACATATGTAATTAGTGTTCATTTCTTGGCCACAGATTGCTCTATTGGTGGCTGGTGAAGCCCTAGACATGGTTTAGTACAGCATTCACTATGAGCCCATGGGTCACTAATAGCTTCCCAGCTTCTCACATGCCAAGATGTCTAGCTTATTTGTACATATGCCTTTGCAGGACTGGTTTTTTCCTGTGGGAAACGCATTTACAGACCCACACCTAGGAATAAGTACCGCGTTTGCTTCCAGACAGGGACTTTTCCTTATCACTTTCTAACTTTACACTTGTGTTTGTTTTCTTGTATGCCAAAAAGATTGGCTCCAATGTATCAGATACTTTATCCTACAACATGTGTCAAATGATCATAAATGAAGATCACCAATATTATTACTAATACGAAGATGCTGAATGGGAGTTAACACTGGGTTATAGCTCTGTTTGTCCCCACAAAATATCCCTGCTTTGAAAGAATGGTTAAATAATATATTCTCAAATAACGAAATCATTATATTTTCACTGTGATTATGTCACCAAGTTAACAACTGATACAAAGCCAGTTTATTTATTTCAGTGAATTATGCAATTTAGGTTTTTCACTTGTTGACTTCACAAAACGTGGATGTGACTCTGAGAGCTCTTCTTTTCATCTGCCCCCGTGTCCTTTCCTCTGGGGAATGGTTTATATTGATATCGATTATTTTCCAGAGTTCCTTCTTGAAAATACAAGCAAATAGGTAAATATTTATATTGCCTGTCTATGTTCTGCTTGTTTTCATCCTAAAAATAAAGTGTGGAACACATGATATTTGTTCATAGGGATCTTGTTCCTTTCTTCTTTTTTCTTTTTCTCGTCTTTTTCTCTTTTTTTGGCTGAATAGAATTTCTTTGTGTGGATGCTTCATTGTCTATTTCCACGGTGCCCTATTAAAGGAGATTCCTGGGATGTTTTCAATATTTTGCTAATACAGATATGCTTTGGTGACTAATTTTGTGTCTTACCATGTCTTTGGTGCTATGGGATAGATTTCTATTTCTAGAAGTGTGTTTTCCGGATCAAAGGGTATCGTCATATATAATTTTTCTACGCACTGCCTGATTTCCTTCCATAGTGATTGGTTGTACCATTTTATGTCTTCCCTAGCAATATCTGACAGGACTTTTCTCCCACAGCCTAGCTTCCAAACTATCTTGACAAAGAGAAGTATTGCCAATCTTGTATTCAAGGTACTTTTTCCTTTCTTTTCCTCCCTCTTCTGTCTCCCTCTTTCTCTTCCTCTTCTGCTCCTTCTCCTCCTCTTCTTCTTCCCTTTCCCCTTCCTTCTTCTTTGCCTTCCTCTCCTTCTCCTCCTTCTTCTTGTTTTTCCACTTCTTGCATATCTTCTTTTATTTGAAGGAGGTTGAGCTGCTTTCCTCCTCTCCTCTGTGAGCTGCCTGCTGTCTTCTGAATCTGCTTATGGTGCTTTTTGCCCACATGGATTTGAGATGACACCCAGCATTTTGAAGATATTCTGTGGTCTCATGACCCAGCTCCACACACACAAGATTCTGTGGATCCATCTGTGAATCCACTACCTGGGATGGGTTAAGGTACTACCATCGGCCCTCAGACTCTCCAGGAAGCCTTCTGAATCCCCACTGCATCAGCCATCATGGCAAAGAAGGGCTCAGCCTGGTCCCTTCCCAAAGAGGCAATGGAAGCATCTGTCCCTTGGTGGCAGCTGCTTCTGAGATGGCTCCACTCCTACCTTGAAGCTACTCCTCTCTGATGGGAGCAGGGCCTGGTGGCTTCCAAACATTTCCCACATCCTTGCCCAATGAGAACTTAAGTGAAGCCCATCACATCTATACCAACAGGGCCCAGAGAAGCAGCTCACAGACACACACTATACCCCATGCCCAGGACACCATGAATGCAGCATGGTACATTCTTGGTGACAGATCACTCTTTTCCCCAGTGACTAATGGGACCAGAGATCTAACGCAGTAGGTGGAAGGTGGTGTTGTTTGTGTCACAAACTCTTATAGTGGAGGTCTAAAATGTACCCGCAAAGGTTTCATGTGTTTGGAAGGTGATTGGATCATGAGGGCTACATAGCTGACTGTGCTGCTAGGAGGTGGGGCCTGGTTGGAGATGGTCACTGGGGAATGACTCAGAAGGGTGTGTTCTTATCCTCAGCTCCTCTTTCTCTCTCGGCTTCCTGGCTGCCATGGGCTGGGCACCTTTCCTTCTACTGTGCCCCTCTGCCATGTTGTTCCTGCCTTGGAGCCAGCTAACCATGGACTGAAACCGTGAGCCAAAATAAAACACTCTTCCTTTAAGTTGTGGGTGCTAGGTATTTTGTCCCAACAACAGGAAAGTAACCAATACACATACTAAAGCAAGATGGTGTATTCATGGCAATGGAAACCCAGGGGGCTGAGAGGGAACCAAGACGCTTCATTCTCTGATGGGAGAAAGAAAAGTGAACACAATATTTTAATGCATCAATGCTCCCAACCCTGATTATAATCCAACATTTGAAAAGTAGTTATAGGATAGTTAATGCATACATGAATTCATTTGCATAGGAGGAAATAACTGCCAATGCTGACGTACAGTAGGACAACTATGGTTAACAACAATTAATTGAATATTTCAAAATAGTTATTAGAGGGGATTTTTATGTCCCCCCAAAAAGAGAAGAGTCACTGAGGCAATAGGTCTGCCATTTACCTTGATCTGATCACTATGCATTGTATACATGTACTGAAAAATCACACTGAATCCCACAGATATCTATAGTTATTATACATCAATTAAAAATAAAAAGTTAAAATAATGATAATAAGGTAATGATATCCCACCATGAAATTTTATACTGTGCTTTAAAATGCACAAAACATCTTCCTGTTTGGTGTTCACAACCACAGGAGTGTAAGGCAAAGCCATTCTTGCCAGGGTCCCTTGGGGTTTTTTGGCATAAGAATTAAAGTAGCATATCTAAACTTACTGAAATAAGTTTTCTTGAGCATCCCTTGCTTAAAGCAGGGTTGATGTTCTGGTTTTGTGTAGAGATGATGTCCAGCTTAGGGAACACTCAGAACCCACCACACAAAGCTCCAGGAGCTGCTCCAGCCTCAGCCCTGTGCCTGGAAAAGACCATGGGTACTAGAGGACCGCTTCATGTACCATTTCTTCATGGAGCCTAAAACACTTAGGAATTAGCTACTTTATTATCTAAATCAGTCCAAATTCCTCTGCTAGACAACCAAAATGTAGCAGAAGGTTTGTTTTAAAAATGTTTATTTTTCTGGCATATTATCATACTGGACATTGGTCCAATATGTAGGTCACAATATGAAACTCCAAAATCTATTTTTGTAAATAAATATATGATACAGCATGACACATATGCCTTGTCAGTGTTCCCAAGAGTTTATGAGCAATACCCTTGTGAGCTGAGAGACTTCCTGCCACTCTCAGAGGCACCAGATGCAGCCACAGACCCAGGAATGTCTCATGGGTAGTGTCACCCTAGCATCACCAAGGGCTTCCATTAAAAATATATCTCTAATTTTCCTGCAAAAATGCATAATATTTTTTATCCAACATTTGCAAACTCACAGATTAACTTACAGAATATCAGATGGAGAGAAAATGAGCAAGAAGAGCTAAAGATAAAGAAAATGTGATCTCGGTATAGTTGCTTATTCTGAAAGCATTTTCTAGGGAGCCCTTTATATGCTGGACCCCTGACTCAGCACTAGGATTCCAAGAGAAATGAAGCAAAATACTTTAGGAAATACAAGTACCTATAGAATGTATAAATTATCTATTTTTTTCTTTGTCCTCCTGGGTTAAATGCTAAAATGCTGTATAAATTTAAAGAAGAAGAGAGATGCCCCTCACATCCATTAGCTTAAACAGCTTGCTGCCCAGTTTAACCAGTGCTTCCAACAAGTCGATTAGAGAAGATCTTCCAGGTATCCAATTTGATTTATTATTCACTTGGGAATTAACAAAGAATGGATCTTGATACAAACTCCTCTGTAGGTTTTATTATATTGACATTTTGGTGGGTGGATAATATATAGAACCCCTGGGTATATCACTATCAAGGATGCTATTGATTCTATCAGCAGCATTATACTGCAATTTTCCCTCATAACTATTTATGCAACTCTCCGTGATTTGTAATTCAGCAGTAATCATTTCTGCGGTGGCTGCAATCTTCTTGCTATGGGTACCTGGGCTACATCCTGAAATTCAGCCCAAAAATTTGGGGTACCATTTCAGTAGAATAGGGAGGAGATCAAAGCAGCTTGGGAATTAGAATGAATTGTTTTGAAATGAGAAGGAAACATTAGTCTCTTATTTTATTAGTTTCATGAGGTGGATCAGAGATAAGCAATAACAAAGTGGGAGTATGCAGATAATATCAGAGGCGATCTCAGGAGGGTCACGTGAGAGGAAATTAGCAGCAATCTGATACCCCAATGGAGTGGCCTGCCTTTTCCCTGCCGGCTCCTCTGGGAGCCTATCAAAGCGCCTGGCAGGCTGGAGCAGGGCCTGGCTGGGACCAGCTCCCTCGGAGGATGACGGTGTGCAGGGGATTGGACAAAACACCACCTTTATGCTTCTCCATCTACAGCCCAACACCCAGGCTCAGGCTCCTCCAAAACAGGGTGGTGGTTTCAGCCCCAGAGGCTCAAGCACAGCTCTTCTTTAGGAATCTCTAGGGGGTTTGAAAAAAAGGAATTTGATGAGGTCCATGCTACAAAGGGTACCTAAAATGCCGGAACTTTAACTCCTCATTCTGTTCAAACTTGGTCTCCAAGATCACACGCTCTGGATCACAGAGTTGTTGTGTGTAATGCAAAGGTAGCATACAATCCTAGGGGAGCAGCTCTGTTTTCCTGTGGCTTGAACTTGTCCCACAGCGGGGCCCCTCCTACTTCCTAAGATCAGCCCCACTGGGTGCTAGAATCCATCTCATCCGGGGCTCCAGTCCTGGTGCGCGGATCATCGCACCCCTCTTTGTTCCATGACTTGGTGGAGAGGCTTCTGGGAAAATCTTGTCGGGGATGTTGATTTCCCCTCTCCTCCAGATGAGGGCTGAACTGGGAGGTGGGCTCCCCTCGTATGTGCTTTCTGAAGCTAGGGAACGCACAGGAGCCTCTCGCCTTGTAATACACAGTCTGTCTCATTCATAAAGCCTTGTCCTGGAAAATGCCCCATTCATCCTGCAGAAGAGCCGCCATTGGGAGGGCGAGGGCATTCAGAACCTCGGGAGGTGCGAGACAATGCCGAGTGCTTGGCAGGCGCCGCCGGGCTGCTTTAGCAACGTGTCCCCTTGCTAGGGAGGGGATAAAACGCTGCGGTTGTTTACTCGTCTCTCAGGAGCAAAAGAGTCTCTTTGCCTGTGATATAGATGCCAAATCCTCAGGACCCGGGCGAGGAAACGATGCGCTGTGCTGGGGATTGGCACCAAGTCCTGTGCTCCAAGATAGGAGGCATTTGGCTTGAAAGCGTTCGTTGTTTAAAGAGAACACGAGAATTGTGGGATTTTGTTGTCAATCAGGGGTCAGTGGCTTCCTCTCCCACTGCACGGCTGCACAGAATGCATACCAGGCCCCCCTCGTCCTGCAGGGGACCCAGGCTGGCCCTGTGCTTGGTAGCCAGAGGCAGACGAATGCCACCCTTTCAGAGTCCCTTCACAACAACTCTAATCTCACCACCGTCCCCACATTAGCAACTGCCCAGGAACCCAACATGACAAAATCCCGATGACGAGGGCATGGGGTGCAGCTCTTTTACAGGGAGAGAGCCCTCTGCAATCCTGAGCATAATAGGTCTGTGTTTATTTCTCCACCAGCAGCATAATGTGACTGATTTACAAGAGTTTAACTCAAGTGGTAATCTGACAGTGACGAAGAGCTCCTCACTGGTACAGTGGCTTACACGATCATATTAGTTCCTCCTCTATTAAGGCAGTGTGGTCGATAATTGGAATGCTTTTATGTCTAGTGGTTCTGACAAGCCTCTTCTTCAGGTCATATATGGGCGGTCTAGCTCTCCGCTCAGCCCAACAGTGGCAAATAATTTAAACTGAGAAAGTATTGTTCTCCTCGCATTGTGGGGCAAGGGCAGTTCAAGGGAAGTAGAACTGCGTGAGGACTACCTGCTGGTGTGTGGTAAAATAAGATGGACATGATACCAAGTTGGGAGCACAATTAAATCTATTTTGCAGCGATGTGTTGCTGGACAGATGAGTTTCCACATGACAGGGCTTTATGATCTTTAAGGTAGACTGAACTAATAGATTGGTGTGGAGCGCACTGAAGTTACCAAGGATGAGAAAGCAGGCAGCACTACATTTGAACTACAGGTTTCTCATATGCTGCACGTCATGCTGAGTTTTTATAGCTACTGGCTTTCAAAAAGCCTGTTTCAAAGAGGTTTGCGCTAGACTGGGCATGCAGTTTCGCTCTGCGGATATTGTCGCTACCGATTTAGTGGAATGCAATTAGGAAGCCTAAATTAAGTGGTAATGGAGAACCAGCTCTTGAAACTGGGGTTTCCACGGCAACCACTGCTTACAATACAGCCTTCAGTTAGTTTCCCCACTTTATCTGCAAAATGCACAATTGAGCTTTAAAACAGCTCCGTGCCGAAAAACGCACTGTAAACAACTGTTTCCAATGAGAGTTTTACACTGTCTTTAAATACAACAAACTATCACATAAAATTTACTTGTCCACACTAATACCGCAAAATCTGTGTTGCCAATCAGATGAGGGTTTTCAGTCTCTCCCATTTTCAGGTTTTGGGTTTTTTATTTATTTATTTATTTTTTGGTACCAGGGATCGAACTCAGGTCCTTGCGCTTGCACAGCAAGTGGCGAAACCACTGAGCTAAATCCCCAGCCCTTTTGGGTTTATTTTTAATGGAAGATGTCTCAAGTCATTAGGTCTCTCAACTTTGGCCATTCTTGCTCCATTTTCAGCTCCCTGATAATCCCAGCCTCTCATAAACCTTTGCCAAAACGCATATCCCTTTCAGGAGTCACGGAGTTGTCTTCAATAAATGTACAATGGCTCCTTGTCGAAGTTCTTCTCATATTTGGTGACATTTTGCAGATTTTTTCTTATATTTCCTCTTTCCTAGTCACTAATTTCTGTCGATCCTCTTTCTAGATCTCAAGTCTTTGCAGTCTCTGAAGGGTCAGATCACCTCTGTATCCAGCCCTTGGATAACTGGCCAGGAACTTCCTGTATCCCCAGAAGTAGAGGAGACAGGGAACAGGGAATCCCAAAGTGAATATTTTCAAACGCACAGTGGTTTAACACAAACACGGAGAATCTAGACTTTTGTGAAATCCATTTTTGTTCATGGCAGGGCATCTGTATTTTACAATTACAGGGTTGTGGCTTTGGTTTTAGTGTGTCAGGATCACACACATGTGATCGTGTGTTCAGCAACACACACACATTTCACAGTGGGGGGAAAAAACACACTGGATTTTGCAAAGAGGAAAGGAGGGTGGAGCGAAAGAAGGGTCTCCTAGCTGTGACACTGTGTTTAATTGCCAGTCTTAAAGAGGTGATCTCAGGGACACGTCGAGACAGATCCCCGCAGCTGGTAGAAACCTCACCCCAGCACAGTGCACAGAAGGTAATGTTCCCCAGCAGACTGTGCTCTGTCAAGTTTGTCGTCTTGTCCCCGTGTCATTTTCACCGCGAGGACATGCTGGGAGTGTGCTGTGACAAGACTGAGGCCTTTGATGAGAAGACTAGACTTGGGGTCCATATCAAGTCTAAGTGTCTAGTTTACTGTTTGTTTGTTTGTTTGCTTGTGGGTTTTATTTTGTTTTCTCATACTGGGGATTAAACCACGGGCCTTTGAACAAAGCTACATCCCCATCCCCTTTTGTATTTTTTATTTTTGAGACAGGGTCTTGCTAAGTTACTCAATTGCTAAGGCTGAACTTGAACTTGCAATCCTCGGCCTCGGACTCCCCAAGTCCCAGCATTACATGTGTGTGCCACCATGGCCAGTTTAGTGTCCCTTTGACAAGTCCTGCACTCAGGGCACCCTTCATGGTAAACATGGTCCTTCATTTCAGTTCTACCCTGTCGCAGTCTTCCGTGTTGACTCCCACCGTGGCTCCTTCCATTTTCACATTCTAAGAATGTGCATGTGGAAAAAAATCACCAAGAACCATCTAAAAACTTTTGGCTAATATGTTATTAAATAGGCTGCTGGTATTTTAAAAGCGCCTTTGGTTCAGTGGCTCACATCTATCATCCAAGCTACCCAGAGGCAGAAAGATAGTAAGTTCAAAGCCAGCCTGGGAAATTTAGCAAGACTCAAAATTAAAAATTCAGGGCTGGGATTTAGCTCAATGGTTCTGCCACCTGCCTTGCAAGCTCAAGGTCCTGAGTTCGATCTCGGGTACCAAAAAAAAATTCAAATAAAAAGGGAGGAGGGGGCTGGGGGAGTACCTCAGTGGCAGAACACTGAGTTCCCAAGCAGCAGCCCTGGGTTCAACCCCCAGCCCCAGAAGAGAGAAGGGAGTAAGCGCCTTTGTTGCATCTCTTGACTTGGTGTAAACTGGACCAATAACATGAGAAATCCAACCCACCCCATCACACCCCAAGTGTGAATGAGGCAAGTTGTTCATCATCCCTAGGCCCTAAAATAAAATGTTAATTTGGTGGTTTCTAAATTTAAATCCTCTATGGGTGGAAACCTGGAGTAGTAGTGTGTTCCCAACTTCCACTATTCATCTCGCCTCAACACTGCTGCTGTTTTCTCCAAAACATCCCAGGACAGACCCCCAAAACAACCCTCCCGGGGCCCAGGGTGCGGCGGAAGTGTGTGCGTCCAGTTCCGCCAGACGGGCCCTCGTGGTGGGGAGGAGGTTCCAGCAAAGGAAATATCCTGGTACACACCAACACTGTATTTTTTTGAAAGCTACATTTTTAGATTAAACATATGTTCCACGATTTGCCCTCTCCAGGGAGCAGGTTTGAATCTGAGTCGCTGGGAGTGTGAAGGCTGTGCAGTGGAGGAGGGGTTGGAGTTAGGGACAGGACATGTCTCGTCCTCTCGCTGAGCTATCCTCCTAAGCAGACCGAGAACCAGGTGGTCACTGTGCCAGGGACCATTGTGATCCCTCTAGGCAGAGCTGACAGGCTGTCCCCTCCAGGGCTACCCTCTGTATGCTTGACTAGCACTGTGCAAAACCTTAACCAGGTCCAGTTTTCTGCCTCAACAAGCCACATACACCCTGCAGAGAAACAAATGTATGCTCCTGGGAGGCCGAGTCAGGAGGATCACAAGTTCAAGTCCTACCTGGACAATTTAGTGAGAACTTCTCTCAAAAAAATAAAAACTGAAAAGGGCTGAGGATATTGTTTAATCCCCAGAACAGAGAGAGAGAGAGAGAGAGAGAGAGAGAGAGAGAGAGAGATCTACAGTCTTTATAAAGTGACAATTACTCTTTTAACTCTTCTAATTTCCTTCTCCTTCCACTTAAATGTTAATTTCAGGTATCTTCTCGGCAACACAGAACTCACGTTCTGAATAGAATTAAAAGGAAATTAACTTGGGGTTCAGGGTGGAAGTGGGCATTTGGCTTTATTTTTTCTTTTTGGCCTCATATGGCCTCTTAGTAACACCAAGTCAAACCTGAATACTGGGAACATTATTAACCTGTCTCCTTTTTTCTAGTCTAAAGTCCTGTTATTTTGGTGATGGTCCTGAATGGCCCATGTCAGGAGAGTGCTTCTGAGAGATGTGGGGAAGACCTGTAGGCCTCTGGTTCATTTCAGCTTTCAGGATCCAATGCATGCTTCTTCCTTTCATGAACACAGAAGTGGGTTGCTGCAAATTATGGGGTCAGGTGTTGGACTTCGTTCAGCATTCAGTGTGTGTGGGATAGGAGCCGGGGACAGCTGGGGATGGCTGCTGCATGTGTCTTTTCTCCAGTGATGCTAGTTTAAACCTGCAAGCATCCTGAGGTTAATTTGGATTAACATGCTGTCTGCTGTGAACTTTAGAAATTGCAGTAAATGCAGTGGGTAAAAGAAGATGATTGCTGTTTTGATTCCATGGAAATGCTTTTGTATTCCTTTTCTTCCAGGTGAAGTAAACATCTTAAAATAAGCACAATAAATATGTTTCCAAACTCTGTGCATTGTAATTGTAATTAGCTCTTCCTCTGTGATGAGGTTCCATGGGTCAGATCACGCTAATTACTCCCAAGCAGTTTGCACTTTCCTATTTTCATGAAAAGTCTCACATTTTTACAACCAGGAAGATGCTCTTTTGCTTACACTGAAGACTGTAGGGGCAACTCACCTTCTTTCTGTGTGAGAGGGAAATGCAAGGTGAGCATCATTTGGGATTTCTCTTCACTCCCCACAGCCAGTGCGCACTGTGAAGATTCTTTGCCTGCTCTGCCCACCGCTGCCCTGAGACAAATTTTTGCATGTATAGACTTCTCCTTGACCGGGTAGCTGGTGATACCATAAACATTGAGCATTTGTGATATTCTCATCTCTGCTTAAAATGTCTGATTGCTTCTCTGCAGACTTGGATTGGACTTTCTGGATGCAGGGTGACTAATGAAGGAAGTCCCTTAATTGGACAGAGCAGTCCCAGAAAGCCAGTGTTGTAGATAGGAAATCTGACCTGAATCATGTCAAACTCAATGTCAGTAGAATTTAAGGTCTTGTTTTAATAGAAATGAAGATGCAATGAGTTTTCTATGTTTCAAAAGTTTCTTCTTATGAAATTTTGAAACTCTGTAGAAAGTACTAACAGTTTATGGCATTACTTGGAACATCTGGACATTTATAAAACTATTTTCTGCAGATATAACACATCCTAGAATCTGTCTTCTGGTTAGCATCTCCAGACACATGACTTGGAATTCCATGGATGATCTTAAATGCCCTATATATACACTGACTAGATTTAAGACTGCATTACCGTGAAAGCTAGACTGATGGATACAAGAGACCGATTCTCCAGAAAAGAAAAATCACATAATCTTAGAGCAATAATCTAATGACAACTACCCTTAATCTCATGTATTTGTTATCTAATTTAACAATTATGGATATTATTTGATCTCCTAATTAAATAGACACATCAATTTATAACTAAACATTGTTTTAACACCTCTCAATTTCTTTAGACAAGATTTGTGGTTAAAGAGATATGTAGTAAAATTATTTTTGGCACACCAATTTGCTAAACTGGTGACCAGATAATAGTGACTTTGATTTTGACCTTACTTTCTTACAATAGTAACAGTTTGGGTTGAGCCAAGCAAATCATGCTTCTGTCCTATCTGAAAATGACTTTGATGACCTCTGCATCTGAACATATCTGGGAACAGTGGTGTCCACCCTCATTAGCTCAGGGAAAATTCTGTTCTTGCTAAAATCTGCAGAGGCACGTTCTTCAAGTGGGTTTTCCTTTACACCCCATCAGCCTGAGCCACCAGGTGAACATGTCAAGACTGCAGGTACCAACATACTATGTACCCATGCACACAAGCACGCACACACAAGCATGCACCCACATACACATCATGCACACATACAGACATGACATACAAACACACACACATATGTACCCATGCATACATGCACACACAGGCACAAACACATGCTGCTTTTCCAGGCAGTGGGTTCTACTGCAACTCCTGGGCACATGGTGGGCATTTCGTGAGTGTTCTCCACATTGAATTGACAGTCATCACTTGAGCATATTTTCCTAACTCACAGTTATCTGCTGAAACAGCTACTTCCTATCCATATTCTTTTATAAGCACTTTATCAGATGTTGGTACTCACTCTTAAAGAAGAATTCTGAGAGGAAAGGTCAAATATTTCAAAAGATAGTAGGCAAAAGTCAAAATTTTCTTCTTCTAATGATATGAAGATGTGTGATGAACAAAACCAAACATTTGGATTTCATCTTCCATCATAAAAACCGCCCAGATTCGTAGGTTGTTACCAGATGTTGAGATCTGGGGTCTATTAATATGGAATGCAACACACACAGAAGGACAAGGAAAATAAGTAAGGCAAAAACTACTTCTAGAAGATCACCTGTGTGATAATTAAACCAAATAATAGAAAACAAAAATGACTTAAAATGTATTACATATAAGAATCAATAGTTTAATGAAGCCCAAAGCCCCTGACTTCTCAGTATAAAAATCAGGGATTACATGTCACTGAAAATCAGATGTACTAGGTAAGTTGCACAGAGTCCTTACAATCCCCCTAGCCCTGTCCCTGTTCAACCTCATTTAATCTCCTCAGTCAACCCGAGGGAGGGAGAGAGGTTGGATTACTCTACTTAACCAGAGAGAACAGAAGACAGGAGAGAGCGAAGACCTTCCCCTGGGTCACACAGAGTAAGGGCTCTGTCTTAGTCTCTGGCTCAACACAGCCCTGAAGAAAGTGCATGCTCAGTGCCATTCCACCCAGACCTGGAGCAAAGGTGTGCTGGCCACTGTGATGGACCATTGCCTCTAGAGGACAGAAGATAAGTAAGTACTGCCCCTTGGGAAGCAGAGTCATTTGTTCACAGGTTCAGGCCTGGAGCCAAACCAGGCAAGTTCACACCAGCTCTCCAGCACTTTCCCCCTGCCACCCACCCAACTCTGTAGGATGCGTGGAGATGCATGTCCTCTGACTCCATTCAAGTGACAGTGAGGACAGACATACTCTTCCATGTTGTGTGTGTTGTTGTTGTTGTTCCTCTACCTACCCTTTTCTTTTAAACAATTTCATCTTTTGTACAGATGGTCCACAGGCTTCCAATGCAGGAATTGCCTTCTCCAGGTTGGAGCCAGGCCTTCAGTCCTGGGCTTTGCCTGTGAGATAAGGGTGCTATTCCAATGTTGAAATTCAGAAGAGACTGTGAAGGAGTGGGACAGGGAGGCTCCTCTCTGCACCACGCAGACGTGGTTTCCCTCCTCAACCAAAGGATGGAGCAGGGCCTCCTGCTTCCCTTCGACATCTGTGTGCCTAGCAGTGTCCTGGACAGGGTCTACATGGGAAGGCACACATGTGCACACCAATAGAAGGTTCCAAACATGATGGCTTGTCATGAGAATGGATGCAAACAGAAGGGAGCACAGGTGACCAGATGCGTACAATTTGTGAACCCTCTGGAATGGTTTTCTGTGGGAAGGATTTTCAGTACCAATTTTCCAGTTGCAGGAGAGTTGCAAAAGATATTGCAGAGGAAAGTATGCTGTGAAAAGGTCTGGAAGAGTGAACACCCTGCATAGCATTCTAGGAAGAGAAAAGAGCCTGGATGGGGAATAATAGGCCAGTCACCTGCTTTGGGACAGTTACCAGGTAAGGCCACTTACATGTTCATGGGACAAAAGGCACTGGCACTGGGCACAGAGAGCTGGACCAGCCCAGGCAGTACTTGCAGCCTGGTGGAGAGCTCAGAGTCTAGAGGAGGGGCTGAGCCCTGACGGGGCATTGGGTCTAGCATGCACACCCTGATAGCCTGAAGTTAAAATGTTCTAAACCAACAAAAAAAAAATTTTAAAGACATAATCCAATTTGTAAAATGTTTAATGTTATCCATCCATTTTTAAATGTAATTATTTAATGTGCTACATTTATTCTTTTAAAAAAGAATGCTACAGTGTGCTACTGCTGCAGAGATAGAAAGATCTATCCAATACCTGAGCCACAATAGTAACAGCAAAACCAAAACACCAAGAAGAAAATGTAATGAAAACATCATTCATCATCTAAATGAAAGGTTAAAAAGTCTACCTGTGCTTTAAAAGTAGGTGCCCATGGCATCCAGAATCCTGGAAAGCTAGGCTGGCATTCAGGTCCCGTGCCAGATATTCTGCTCTCTCACCTGTCCATACCACACCTGCACCACCTGCCATGTTTCTCCCATGCTGTGCATGAAGACGCTGAAGGTGAGAAGCACCTCAGTTCCTCATGGCTCATGTGCGTAAGTGCTGCCAGAATTGGGGTCTGAGTCATAGCATTCTCACCACAGCACACACCTTTGGTGACCAGCCACCTCTTCTGTTCCCAGACAGAAAGACACCATAGCTGATATATGGTTTGAGATAATTTTTAATCAAAATATCACTGGAATTTTAAAAATCCTGACAAAAATTCCCTAAATTGTATTGGCATGAGGTAACCTATTAATATAACCAAGACATGTCTTAAAAATAAGAATGCCTGAGTGTGAGACTGATGTAGAAACAGACTAATGGACCAGAAGAGATGGTCCAGAATCTGGCACATTTTAAATTGATAATGAAAGACCATATCATTCACATACAGCCAACCTCTGTGTGCACAAGCTCCACATCCAAGGATTCGACAACTGTGGCCTGGAAATATTTGGAGACAGAATGCATCTGCCCTGAACATGTAGAGGGGTTTTTTCTTGTCATTCTTCCCTTACTGATACAGTGTAGCAACTGTGTGTGTAGTGATTGGATTGTATTAAGTGTCAAAAGGAAACTATAAATGATGGGATGCATACAAGAGAATGTGTAGGTAGTGTGCAAATACTACACCATCTTATATAGGGGACAGACGTGAGCACTCATAAATTTTGGTGCCCTTTGGAATATGGGAACAAGTGGATCCCCATTTGGAAAATAGAAAATTGGACTCCTATTCTATATCATATAGCAAAACACAATACAGGATTAAAGATTTAACACAAAAGCCAAAACTATACCAAAATTGTTGAATATTTATATAATCATAAATTAGAACTTTAAAAATTAAACTCCAAAATCAGCAGCCATGGCAGAAAAAAAGTTAAATGTTTGAATACACAAAAAAATTTTAAATTTTCGTGGGCTTCTTTCAAAAAGAGACATGTATGTAAAAAGTTCTTATAAACCAATAAAGCAAAAACAGGCACACCTGTATAAAAATAGAAAATAAAGAACAGAGATTTTTTTAAAATAAGAAAAAACACTAGAATAAAAGGTTCAGCTAATCAAGTGCATGATAAAATCACAAGAAAATGGCTTCATTTACTGAGCTGATCAAGCTGAACAGGATCCCAGTAGCTAAAGAGAAGGGGCTGAGGGAGGCTGAGGGTCCACAGTGCTGGTGGGTCCTGTAAACGGTCTCCCCGGAGCCCAGCTCCAGTCCTCATGTGACTTTCTGCTATGTGGGGGGTGGAGAGCCCCCAGCCTTGGGAGCCAAGGTCTTGAACAGAACTCAGGATGCACCAGTCAAAGACACTCACCACCAAAGAGGAGAAAGACATTAACCTCATGACAGCCACTGGCTGCTGAATGAACGTTCCCTACAGTGGTAGAAGGAGCTTTCTCAACCCTGGTGGAGAAATGGCAACCCTTTACCTCCCAATTAGTCCTGAGAGCTGAGCTAGAGGCTCAGTCTCACATTCTAGTGACTCTGAAAGCCACTCCTAACATAGCAATGAGTAAGGACCCTTCTGGTGAATCTACTGCAGGCAGCTTCCTGTGTCTATTACGTGATGCTCTTCTCTCAAGTCCCATCCATGCTCTGAAACCAACAGAATCAGGAAAAAGGGAATCTGGATGGGATCCTATTAACATAAAGGATGGTGAATTGTCATTGGTGGTCATCTGGGGTCTACTGGACACAAGGCTCTGGCTGGCTCCATAGCTGATAGCTGTCTGCACAAATAATTATGGCCAATGGAAGCTTTGCACGGAGGGGGACTTAGGACTTCTGATCATGCTGGAAAGCTCAGAGAAAGACGTGAGGAGCCAGGAAGGCAGGCTGTCTTCCAAAAAAGAATTTTTTTGTCAAAAGTCTGGAGTCACCCAAAATTGGAGCAGGACCTGAGATGGAAAGGTGGTAAATGACAGTAATCACCAGCCTCATCAAATCATACACAAGCATCAGAGACTTGACCATAAGTGGAGGAAGGACTTCAAAAATTGGAAGACAAACTTTAAGAGCCATTGAATGAGTTCAAGTTGTCTCAATCTTGAAATCTTGCAGGTCATTCTTGCTCCCCGTGGAATAGGCTGTTCCTACCTCCATTGGAACCATGGTAACAGCCTCTCCTGGGGCCATTACTTACAAGTAGATGCCAGTTCCCTCATGTCCCTGGGCCACTATCATGCTTTTCTCCATGGCAGGAATGTGTGCTCTGAAATGCATCATTCCCTGATTTTACTGCTTTAGGGACATGACAGAGTGTGCTCATACAGCACTAGACAGTGGGTCTGTCACTCTCTGGCCACTGGAGGCAAACAGGAGCTTCTGGAGAAACATACAGTCTGCTTTTGAGTAAACTCTGTGCTTTATAAAATAGAAGGCGTACACCCTAAAATAACAAGAAAAATTCAATAAATTATAAATAGTAACTTATTAATCTTTAAATAATTAAAATTTAGTAAATAGTAAATATGCAAACCAGGAACACACAGGTGTTTATTATCATTACTAAATATTGCACAGTGCACATCATTGTACATGCTGTCTTCCTATGGCTGGCAGTATAGTGGAGTTCCTGACTCAATGTCAATGTGAAAGTAAGATGGTGCGCTATGACATTACAATGACCATGACTAGGGCACTATTAGATGACAGGATTTTCAGCTCCGTTATAATTTTATGGGGCCAACATCATGTACGTGGTTCATCATTGACCAAAATCTCATTATGCAGCCTTGACTGGATTCAAATTCCTTCCAGGTTGTAGTCAGACCCTGGAAAGGATGGAGCCAAGCAGGGAGAGAGAGCCCTGTCCCACCAAGGAGGTGGCAGGTCCTATGCCAAGAGAGATGCCAAAGAGTTCAAGATGGAACAGGGGTGTGCTCAGCGTGTTTAACCCCCAGAACCAAATAAAAAGTTAGAGTTGCAAGGTTTTCTACTTGAGCTGATCAGAAACATAAGGAAATGTGTGAGGATGGACTGGGACAGGGCAGGACATTGGAGGGAGAGATAATATTTTAGACTGGGTCAGATTTACTAATCTAAATGTACTTACCAAAGCTTTTTTGTGCTGTCTCGATCAGCTGGGCTGGTTGACTCAGTAGTAGCCTGTGATAAAAGAGCAATGTTATTGGTATAATGTATAAAAAGACATAGAGTAGACTTATCATGTGACATCACTCAGCTACCCTTTCCAGTGTCCCCCAGGAAGACTCAGAAGAGACCCCATTCACTAAGGCATTTGTAAGTTAAAAGCTGAGGGACAATTCTGAAGCCTTGAGGAAATGTTATAGGAACTACATTCTGTGCACAAGAAAGGAGGGGAAAGGTAATACCAAGCAACTGGAGAACTGATCTTGCCATTCATGATCTCAGCATTGTAGAAGCCAAATGGTGGCCCTAACCAACGAGGTAAAGGGCACAGCTACTGCAATAACCAACATGACCAAGATGGCAGCCAAGACAGTCCCCTAGGACACAAAGAGCTCTTTGCCAGGAGCTCGTCCAGAATGGGAGAGGAATTGGCAGCCCACAACCACCACACCAAAACAGCATGCTACCCCCACACCCAGAAAGCCCTCTCAATTTACTCGTGGTGTCAACTAGAGCTCCAAGATGGAGAGTTGAGTCAACTCCTTCCAGATTGACCTGAGTCAGACCTGAGTCAGCTCACAGATTAATAACTCCTGTAGGAAGGATCCTATCAGAATGCACAAACATCTGAAGCACATCTCCCCCTTGCCTCTTTCAAACAGCACATGGCTAATTCCATATTTTTCTACTAAATGAGAAAAGTAAAGTGACTGCATCTTTCAGGGATTATCGTATACTGACTCTGAGCTAACTTCAGTTCCTGGAGACCCAGCATGCCATTGGGTGCACCAATCAAGGGAAGAGTTATGGAAACAAGATGCTGAGTAGAACTTTGAGCCCATCCTGTGGTTAGTGCCTCCATTTCTAGGTGTGTAGTAGAAAAAGAGAGGCTTGGAAATTGAGTGGAAGCGTGAAGAAGAGCCCAGTGGAAACCATTAGAACTGTATTCTCATTCTGCGGCTAATATGAAACATCAAACTTAACGCAACTCCACACATTCATCCCAGGTGGAATCATAGAGAAAGGCCCACCATCCCGGGCCCCAAAAATATAAGAGGATTGATTCATCTTGCATCCTAATTGGATTCACCCACTTAGTCTATGCAAAGGCATTGAAAAATGATGTTGGATTATCATAAACTTAATCAGATGGTGATATCAAATGCCCCTGCTGTTCCTAAAGTAATCTCATTATTGAAGCGAATCAACAGATCCTGGTACCTGGTATACATCGATCAATCTGACAATTTTTTTTTTCTTTCCCAATAGCCATAATTCACTGGAAGTACATCAGTGTATTTCCTTAGAAGTACATCATCCCCATCTGATCTCAGGGCACCGCCAGTCCTCTAACTCTTTCTTCATTGACTTCACAGAGATCTTGCTCACCTCACTCTTGAGTATGACAGCATGTTGAGTGTGGTGCCCTAGGACTCTTGGTGAGACGTGGATCACAAGAAGACAGGAGATAAGAGCTCAGAGACCTGCCCCACAGCAAAAGCCAGGCAATTCCGGGTGCCTGAACACATCAGAGAGCTGCTTCAAAGTGCAAGAAAGGAGGCTGCAAAGTGCAACACCGCTAAAGAAGCAGCCTCTTAAGTTTCAAGGACAATAAATTCTACCTTCATTTATGTTGTTTTTGTCCAGTTAGCAAATATCCCCTAAAGGCACCACTGTGAAGAAGGCCCAGGAAAGAGAAGAGTACCTGGGTAACCCTGTGCCTATAAACATGTGCACCTTGAGATATAATACACACTGCTGTGCTTGAGTTTCTGAGCCAAGGCGGGCTCTTTTACAGAGCCCACATAAACCCTGGTAGGAAGACAGCAGTGCCTGCTTGTCAGGGTTTGAACCAATGTCATGCTCCCAAGAACAACTGTCCTCCTTTAGAGAAGTAATGCTTGGCTTTCCAAGGGTCCTGGTTGTCTGAATACTTGACTGTGGGCCAAGAAGTCAGCAGGTATCCTGAGTTGGTCACTGGAACTGGATGTGATCCCAGTCACCAGCCATAAAGTCAGATGTGCACCACACTCAATGTATGAGGCTCGAGCCTCCTGGACAGTTATTTACGGGCAGTTAGCTAAAAAAAGAGAAAATATAAAAAGAACCTGGTTTACAGGCTGCATAATAAAGCCAGTGACAATCATGAGTCCACTTTTGCCCATCACAACAGCTCTCCCTGGAAGATAGCAGAAGCAGGAACCCTCCTGTTTGGAAGAATTTCACCAGCCCATCTGCAGCAGGGCTTTTCCCCCTTTGCTTGCTTGTTTTTGTTTTTATTTTCCCTAGAAAGAGAGTTAGCCAGGGGTACCAATCTACACTGATTCATGGGAAATGCTTGACGGTTTAGTCATATGATCAATAGCAATACTGTAGAAAACCAGAAGTGAAGGGTTAATGATAAAGAGGTTGGAGAATGGGTGTGTAAATGCATATTCTAGAATAACCTCAGGGTGTGGAAAGTAAATCTTTACCAAAAGGTCTTCTGGAGATGCTGTAAGTCATCAGAGTGTTCTGTGCATGTCCACCACCCTCCCTTCCCCAATTCCCCTAATCTTTTCCAATGGGCTCATGAAGTAAGTAGCCATGTTGGGGCAGAGAAAGGTGGCCCATGGGTGGCCTCTTCCAGGCCTAGTCTGTCCAGCCTCATAATTTGAAGGGTCCAGCGAGCCTCCAGGTAGCAGCTCAGTTGTAACTGGATCTCTTTCAACATGGTAGGGACACCAATGCCTACCCTGGCATGAAGTCAGCCAATATGATGTTCCTTACTAGTAGCACCAACTGAGAAACAACCTGGAAAAGCTAAGGAGCATGGCAGAGCATGCTCTGACTCAGCAGTCACTCTATGTCACTCCCTCAGTCACTTTCTCATCCTTGGGACACGATACCTGACACCCACAATGTAAAGGAGGAGAAGTTTACTTGGGCTCACAGTTTCAGGAGTTTCAGTCCATATTCAGCAGGCTCACACAGAAAACAGCATGGTAGAAGGGCTTACCATGGAGGAAAGCTGCTCACATGGCGGCTAGGAAGCAGAGAAAGGAAGAACCAGCCAGGGAGGAAGAGAGAGCTTTCCAGGTCAGAACCTGTGACCACATCTTCACCCAGACCCCACCTCCCAACAATACTTTTAGCTATATAAAACTTGGAAGCAGCCCAATTGCCCATCAACTGGAGACTGGATAAAGAAAATGTGGGTTTTTTATAACATGGAGTACTACTGAGCCATAAAAAATGAGAGATTAGAGATATTTCTAGCTACATGGATGAACATTGAACTGATACTCTTAAGTGAAATAAATAGGACACACATGTATAAATACTGAATAGTTTCTCTAGCGTGAGAAAGTGAAAGTGTAAATAAGGACTAAAAGGTATAATAGATAATGTGAAATAGGAAGAAAAGGGGCAAAGGGGAAGGGGAAGTGGGAGAGGTAGGGGAAAGGAAAGAAGGGAATGGAATTAATATGAGAAAATGAAAAAAATGGAAACAAAGTCTTTGTAAATAGGAAGGGATGGAGGGGTTGAAGGGAGGGCAGAGGAAGGGGGAAAAATAAGAACAAAGAGAGATTACGTACAGGTGCAAATTTCCAATGATGAATGTCATTATATTGTATACCTAAAATGTACCAATAAAATAAAATTTTAAAAAATACTTTTAGCTATAGCACCCCATGATTCAGTCACCTTCCAGAAGTCCCTCCCATGAGCACATGAGGCTGTTGGGGAGCATCTAGCTCCGAACCATAAAAGGCACTGTTTGATTCCTTTCAGAAAACACTGGCCAGGCATCTAAGAGAAGGAAGCAAGGCTGACAACACATTTTCCATTTAACAATGCCCCCACAAAGCCTGTCTGTTTCCTGTGCCTGCAACCTTGGGCTGGATTCTTCCCAGACCCTAGTACCCTAGTAGCAAGGGTGAGATGATGGGCCCTAAAACTGCTACCTCTCTATAACTCCAAGGTCACCTATAAGCCACTGCAGTGTCCCTTGCAAGGCATCTGTGTCACTACCCAGATTTCCATGGGGACGCTTGGGGTTTTCCATCAGCAGCCTCCTGATATGGCAGCTTCCTGTGACTGCATTGACTATTGGTTAGCTGTGGCACAGGGGCTGAAATTCCCCAGTTAGTTGTTTCCTACGCTCAGCCCAGACACATATCCTCCAGTCTTCTGATAATTCTGAGCTGGGAATAAAACCTTTGTGTTTAAACTAGCTATATGGAGTTTTGATGTTTACAGTTATTCAATAATTGATCAAATAGTGGAAGTACATTTAGGAATATGTATCAGAAACCCTTAAAATTTGTGTTCTCTTTAATTCAGAATTCTCTTCTAGGAATTTATCCAAAGAAAATAAGTGGACAAGTGTGTCAATACTTATGCACAAATGCATCTTTTCTCTAATAAAGAAAAATTGGAGTTAACCTCAAATATAATTGGTAAATGAATAAGAGAACAGTATGATTCAGATCATTCCAGAAATTTCAGAATATTTCACCTTTCAATAAAGAAGACAAATCCTATGGACTGTAGAGTGAATATATGTTTCCAGAAAAAAAGTACACTCTGCAAAGAGTATTTGACTTTCCTCAAATGGTTATTCTTTTATCTTATTTTTGGAGGAAAGGAGAAGGAATGGTGACCAGCATGTACAACTTTAAAATGCTTTGGATGTAACCTGCCAGATTTCTAATTAAAAAGAAGTGTGCATTTTTTTTATTATTTAAATTATGTACTAAAGTCAGAGGACACATTCTGGTCATGCTCTGTTTCACAACCACTTAATAAGTGCACACTGCATGCCTAAGTCCTGGGGAGCCCAAGATAGCTAAGACACAGGTCTTCCCTGAAGAATCTTCAAAAGCGTCTATGAAACTGAACTCCACAGTTAAAGTTCAGAGGTTGGTCCTAATGATACAGAGCTCTGTCCTGGTTCTCACCCTTCCTGCCCACTGGACATGACCAAAGGAAGCCAAAAGTGACTTCAGGATATGGTCACAGTACAAACCTAATGTACGACGAACATCTTAAGTTATCTCCCTTCTACTACATTTTAGATTGAGGGGTGCTGGTTTCCAAGATCATTAAATATTTTCCTGATCTTTATTCTTCTTTCTTTTATCTTTATTGTTTTGTGGCTCAGAATTTTAGTAGCATCCTTACACTCCCCAGCAAACCTCTTCTCCAACTCCAAAGGTTGTCTGCATTGGCCCAGCATAATCGTGATCTGTATCGCCATCTGTGGCAGGTCTGCAGTTGTGTCTTTGGTCCCAGCAAGTCCATTTCAGAGGATGGAAATCTCCAGTGTTGTATCCACAGCACACATTCTTGATTTCCTGGCATGCCTGAAGCTGCAACTAGACACCCTGAATTTCACCTGTGCATTGATGTGTGTACATTGATGGAGCCCAGGACCCCCATAAATAAGCCTTATCTGACCCAATTAACAGGTTCAGGTATTGAAGCCTTCCTGGTCCTGATTTCCTTAATCATTCATTTACAAGCAGCTGTTTATAATTTGAGGAAAAGAACAATGTTTTCCATTGTGTATTAGGATTTTTTAAAAACTCAACATTCAACAGTTGGAATGTTTCAGGGAAGTCACTGGTATGATCTCCCACATACTCCCCATATGAATTTGGGTGCTTTGGGAAATAAAAATATTTCCTGTATGTTCAAAGTTCCTGTTTTTATTTTTTTTATTTTTTTTATTTTTGGGGGTACCAGGGATCAAACTCCAGACCTTGTGCTTGCGAGGCAGGAGGCGGAACCACTGAGCTAAATCCCTGACCCTAGCTCCTGTTTTTAAAAAGACAGCAACTCATATTGTTCACATATTGCTTCTTCATGCAAAATGTGACTCTTAAGCTCCAAGACACTTGAGTAGGGCAAAGAGGAGGACACAGATTCAAAACCCTAATAATTATTAAATTCTGGGCTAAGGGGACTCAATCCCTACAAAGATGGTGGTGGAGCAATGAGGAGAGAGATGGAGAAATCAGGAAGGATTGGAGGGAATTGAAGGGTGGGTTAGCTGCAGACAGCAAAGGCAGGGTGAAAGACATTCCAGGGAAAGAGGCAGCAGCCTCAGATCGCAGCCTCAGTTGGGAGCGACACAGTGAAAAGATTCTTCATAATGTGTCTCATCCAGCTTCCTTACACACAAGCAGCCAGTGTGCTATAATTATGCCAGGTCCTGGGCTATGTGTGTTACCCTCATCCTAATGAATACCACAGCAGCTCTCAGAAGTTGGTGTGGTTGTAAAAGGAAGAAGCTGAGCTCAGAGAAGTTCAGCACTTTGGGCAAAGTCAATAGCCAGTAAGTGTTTATGGAAAAGGAAATCCAGATTGGTACTGCTCCACATTCTGAGCTCTTTCTCCCTCTCTTCACTGCCTCCCTGGAGCAGCCCAACTTCCATGCCATGAAATGCAAATGTAGAAGGATGGTCCTCCACTGTCATAGACAAAGTTAAGACCACTCTGATTTCACAGAAGGGTCCAGGTCTACCCATGTCATAAGTATCACCCCTACCCAGGTTGTCCTTGATGGGTGGCTGCTCCTCAGAGCTCACTGGGGTACTGGGGTACAATAGCCCTGCTTGTGCCTTTGGAGACACCTTTCCTAAACCTCCTAGCTATGGAGAAAATCCTGTAGCTGACCCTACTGAGAACTCCCGGAAACAAAGGAGTCGTTATTGTACCTTGGCTGGGGCTGGTACTGTAGTGGCGCTCAGGGCACCCAGCTGCCACCTGGGCTTCAGTGCTGATGTTTGCTTAGGAACCCTGGGGTAGAGGGGCTTCTTTCTCTCCCTGTGGGCACTGAAGGGAAATTAGGATAGCACAAAAGAAATGTTGGCAACATTAGTAGTTCTGTCATTTACCCTGGAAATCCCATCATTCAACCTCAGGAGTCTGACCCTAAAAATGCACAAAATGAGAGAATTTAAGGCAAATAGATAGGACTTTTCATTTTATCTTGAGTGTCCATAAAAATCCCAAACTTGGACACTTGTAAAAGTGAGAGGAGTTGACTTCAGGAAAAATGCCACATGCTCTCTCATATGTGGAAGCTAAAAAGTTGATGTTCCAGTGGAAAGGAATAGAACAGGGATTACAGAGCTAGGAAGGTTGGGAGGGGCAAGGCAGAGGAGGTTGGATGATGGATACCAAAATACAGTTAGATGAAGGAAATACACACTCATGTTCTCCCACACAGTGGAGGGACCATAGTTCATAATGCCTCCTTATATGTTTTATGAAAAACTAGAAGAGAGAAGATTGAAGTCTTTAGACATTAACAAATTATAAGAGGCAAATGCTAATTATCTTGCTTTCATCATGGCACATTTTATGTATGTACTGAATTATCACACTGTACAATATGCACAACTGCTATGAATGAATCAAAAAGAAAAATAAAATTTTAAAAAGAAAAAAGAAAGGAATGGGCATTAAAACTCACATGGACAATGGGAATTAAAGTATCTTTCTTCTGAGATTTAAAACATTTTTAGTGATTTTATAGTAACTGCTACTACATGCACTATCTGTGACACATAAGGGGAACTTGGGTAAAGCATAGGGATGTGGTGGCAAATCAATGGAGGACAGCTCAGTCCAGGGAGCAGAGACTGAAACCTACCACGATTGTGTCTGCTGAGTGTAGAACACACTGGCAGTAACCCCATGCAAGGGAAAGAAAACACAAAATGATCAATAGAATCATACAAAGAAGTATAACTGTGGCCATTTTTTTTTTTGCAAAGCAGTCTTTTGCCACATACAATATGGTTGCTTTGCTTTAGAGTTATCATTATTTGAAATCAGTGTAGCAGCATTGCTGACCGTATCAGCTACCTATGGCTGTGAAACAAAACTTCCGAAACTCCATGGCTGAAACATGTGTGGTTATTTTCCTACAGTTTCTGACGTCAGGAGAACAGGAGTGGCTCCACAGTGGTTCAGACCCAGGGCTGCAGTTGACATCCTGAACTAATTCAAAATGTTTCTCTTTCATTGTCATTCTGACTTTGGGGAAGAGTCAGAAGTCACAGGGCACCAGATGTGAGTATGGTGAATGAGGACACAGTGTCATTTTTTTTTTATTTGACAGAAATTGCCATAAGTGGTTGATCAATTAGGTGTGATCAAAACATATGGTTAATTATCAAATTTTTAAAAATTATCTTAAAAAATACATTGCCATTATTCCCCTTCAAGATACTCAGAACACCTTCCTCACTTTGAACACACTTGCCTTAACTTTCTTTGCCATCTGTCTTTTACTGTAATAAGACTTTTTTTTACATACCTTTTGACCACACTTGTCTGTGTTCAGTAGAGGGGCAACCCCTATAGGCCTGACTGCATGTTCCATCTGCAGTCAGCTGAGTCCACAGCTGCAGAGCCCACAGGTTAGCAGGAGCAGCCAGAATCTCAGAACTGATGCTCACTGTTTCTGTTCCCTTCCGCTGTTCCCACAGATGAACCTGGCCCCAGTCCTGTGCATTCACACAATTACTATTAGTGGGGATCACTGCAGGGAATTTTGGAGTCTGGATACCACATCAACTTTCAGTTTTGCTCAATTTTTTTAAATTTTAAATTAATTTTATTGGCATATTTTAGGTATACAATATAATGACATGCATCATTGGAAATTTGTACCTTTACATAATCTCTCCTGGTTCTTCTTTTTTCCCCTTCCCCTGCCCTCTCTTCAACCCCTCCATTCCTCCCTATTTACAGACTTTGTTTCCATTTTTTCATTTTCTCATATTAATTCCAGTTTTGCTCAATTTTTAATCATTGTTGGTATAATGGTTATCTCAGAAATAAAAATGAAATTTCAGTGCTAAATACTAAAAATTCTTAATGTTTTTACATTTAATTCATTTGACTGTGGAAAACGTACCGCATTCATCATTTTTTCTAATTTCATCTTCAACAACTAAATACCTATTTGTGTTATTTTTCACTACCCATGTCCTCAAATAAGACAAATTTTTTTTATTCAGCTCTGTTTCGAAATCCCTTTTCCCTTCCTTCTATCCCTCCTCCCTCCATCTTTTGTTCCCCTTTCTATTTGAAAAAGATCTTTCTACTTCCTAATATCTATCTTTTTTTGCTCCTGTTTACACTTCGGGTTTCTCCTATAAAAGAAGCAATTCGATATTTAAACATGTGTATCTGATTTATTTCACTTAAGATTATGGTCTCGAGGTGCATCCATTTACCTAAAAATGCCTCGTTTATCCTTCTTTATTGCAGAGTAGTACTCCATTAATTTGTCAGCAAATACCACATTTTCTTTATCTGTTCATCTGCTGATGGACATATAGACTGTTTCCAAGATCTAGCTATTATAAATTGTGCTGCTATAAAAAGGGGTGTCCACATACCACTGTAGTATGATGACTTCAACTCTTAGGGGAAGATGGCGCAGTGGGTTGCTAGAATGGGAATTGCTGGATCAAATGGACTTTCTAGTTTTACTTTTCGAGGAATTTCCATTGCCAATAGTGAGGGGAGGATGAGTTGGTGGGAGGAGAAAAGGAGGTTAGGGGAAGAGGTGAGCTAGGATATTCCCAGGAAGGGAGAAAGCCCTTCCACTCCTCTGCATTGTGCCACACCTTGCAATGAGCAACAGGTGTGTTCCTTTAAAAAAAAGGAATTAATTTTAAAACACCCACACACCAGTAATTTAAATTCACTAGAGAATAGCTATTTAGAGAAACCCTGTTGTAAATCTTTTCACAAACTGAAGAACATTTAAGTAATTACCCTCTAATTTATGTGCTCTGTGAGGTCAACTATTTAAATGTTGGGCTTTCTTAATTCGAGGCACACCCATATTTATAGACTGTCTTTAGAACTCATTATGTCTGGAAATGTATTTCTTTCTTCAACAGAAAAAAATAACATTTTGGTGACATAGGCAGAAGTTATCCATTATTCTGGCAACTGCTGAATTTCTTACTACAAAAAAAGGATTTTTGTGGAACAAATCAAAACTCGTTATGGTCTGGAGTTACGTGTCTTATATTTAAAGACAGACTATGCCAGGCAAGGTGGCTCATGCCTGTAATCCCAGCACTCAGGAGGCTGAGGCAGGAGAATCATCATGAGTTCAAGGCCAGCCTGGGCAACATGGTGAGTTCAAAACCAGTCTGAACTACATAATAAGACCCTGTCTTTAAATAAATAAACAATTGTGAGCATTTTGCTCTTGTGGTGCTGGGGATGGACCCAGGGCCTGCCACATGATAGGCAAGTGCTTTGCCACTGAGGCATGGCTCCAACCAGCTACACAATCTTTAAACACCTGTAGTTTGTATTCACTCTAGTCTTAATTTATCTGGCTGTTAACCCTGTATTATTTTTTTCTAAGTAAATGTAGCTGAAAAAGCTATGTATCATCATGAGTTAATAATAGGTGTATTAGAAAATATCTGTGAAAATACTGAACTAGTAAGTTCACTTTCACATGTCATGAAGCCAAGATAAACAGACTCGGGAAAAATTTGGCTCCTTATTCGGAGCAACATAGGTTTCCTCTCTACACCCTTAAGAGAAAGTGAGGCATGCATTAAGAAACAGTTTCGGGGGCAGATTAGTGCTGCAACTTGGGCTCTAATCTCAGGTAGGCTGAGAGGGGCCCCAGGGTCTGACAGATTTCTTGTTTTGTTTTGATTTGTTTTTTTTTTTAATATATATATTTATTGGTACATTTTAGGTATAAAATACATTTACATTTATCATTGGGTGTTTGTACCAGGACATGATGCATCTTAGTTTTTATTTTTTCTCCCATTACCTGTGCACCCTTCACCCCCTCCGCCCTTCCCTATCTACACAGAGTTTG
>NW_004624749.1:8971774-9078305 GCF_000247695.1 Heterocephalus glaber
TATCTTGTGGCGCTCAGGACAAGGGTCTTTATAATCTCCTGTGCCTCTGTAGTGTGGGACCAGGTAGCAGAAAAGCCAGAAGGTAGGCGGTGCACCGAGGCGGGGGGTGGGGGGTGGGGAGGGTGGTGACTGAGCGTTGTAGGCACCTGTGAGGCAAAGCGGACCTCACCGTTCTGTGGGCGTGGCCCCGGACGGCCTCAGGAACTTCAAGCTGCTTGACTTGTCTCACCTGGGCTGGTCGCTGGTCGCTGCAGCTTTGAGAGGGTCGGGTGGGGGTGGCTTGATTTGTTTTTTGAGACAGAGTCTTGTTATGTAGCTCAGGCTGGCCTTGAACTCATGATAATCCTCCTGACTCAGACCTCCGAGTACTGGTACTCAGATTTCAAAGGTGTTTCAAAGCTAACACTGCAGTGGGTTTCTAGTCAGGCTGGGTAGCACACAGTCCTGTAAGAAAATGGTCTGGTACCTCAGGAACCCCCACAAAGCAGCTTTCAGGGTGGGAAGGAGAGTCAAGAACAGAGCCATTGTCTCTCTCTTGGAAAGGAGAGGAGTTGGGGCTGCACCCTGTGGCTCTCTGGAGCCAGGGTGGAAACTCGAGCCCTCAGCTCAGAACCACAGCCCACAGCTGACTGCAAGGTCACATTTGCCACAAGCCGAGCCTGACCTGGGCCTGTTGTCCTATTCTGTTGGCCTAGGGCTTTGGAGCACTCAATCTGCTTTATTTGTGTGACTTTCATTTTCCACACCTAGCTCAGACTTCATTGGATGAGACTAAGCAGGCTGCGGTGGACTACAAAGTGTAGTTGAAAACTATGGTGGATGTTCAATTTTTTTAAAATTTATTACAGTAAAAGCTATACATCCTCCCTCAAAGTCTTCCCTTCCCTTCAAACACACTGATCCCATCATCACTGCCACTTTCTGCGGCAGCCCTGGAGTCCTCTTTCCTAAATGTCTTTAGTTGCACTGACCTGGCTGCCTCCATGTCCTGAATGGATTAAAAACATTTCCCTTTCACCATCATTTTGACTTTGGGGAAGATTCAGCAGTCACATTGTGCCATATCTGGTGAATAAGCCAGATGAGGACCCAGCATTATGTTTTATGAGCTTGCCTTTCTGTTGGATGTCACTCAGCAGCAGCATTCACTGTATTTTTTATCACACATGGTAAAGACTGTGAGCTGGGCCACCAGTTCTGGGAGAGCTCCACTCTCTCCTGAGTCCTGTCCTGCGAAGGCCACTCAGCCACATACAGGAGCCTAGCAGGAACGGCACCCCTTAGAGCACAAGCAGGCAGCTGTACCAGGTATGACAGCTGCCTGAGGTGTCCTACAGCTCCCATGACCTCCTCCTTGGTTCAATTCCACAGGCCCAGTCCACACTTCGAAGGGTTGTATGACTTCCCCCTTCACCCTGGCCATCCTGGGAGTCAACTGGTGGACAATGGAAACTTTTAACAATTCTCCACTGCCAGCAACTTCTCCTGCGCCGCATTAGGACACCTCCGAAAGGTCCATGGTGGTGAAGGGGGCAGGAAATAACTGGGGAGGCTGAAAGCATAGGCTGAGAGCATCACCGAATAGTGCTGCACAGCACAGAGACACTGACCAGCTGACCAGTCACCCAGCCAGGGAGCAGGGTGGAGCAGGGCAAGGAACCCAGAGAGTCAACTTCAGATCCACAGCTCTCTGTACTACACTTCATCAATCAGACAAGATAATATGAAGGAATGTGAGCTTCACATCTGCAAGCCCTCACCTGGGCATTCTGCAGTTCCAAATCAACTTGCTTAAAAAGGCTGAAATGTTCCATTCATCTGAAATCTTCAGGTAATTAAGAAAAGCAGAACTGAGCTGACTGAACTGACTCATCTACACAAGTGCTGCGAGCTCGCTCTTTGCGGCTGTTGATGCTGTGGTCTCCGCTCTCAGGTCCTTCACTCCTCCCTCACAGCAGTTAAGCCCTACACTCACTGTTGACAATGCTGGACCACTGGACTGGAAGCAGCTTGCAGACAGCTCCATTCCCAGACAGCCAGGAGGGACCAGCTCACCTTCCAGGGCATCACAAGATCCCTGTTTTCTTATTTGCTCTAAACCAAAGTGTGGGACCAAAGAACATTGGCTAATATTTTTTCAGTGAATTCTCTTTGAAAATTTCTTATTTTATAAGAACAATTCTTACAGAAGAAAAATGTGCATGATTCCTTTCTCAAAAATAGAAGAGAATCCAGTAACAAAAATCTGTGTTTACTGAAATCTCACAGTGGCTGCCAGGCAGCAGTTTCCCCAGGTCCCTTCTGAGCTGCTTGTACTCTCTGGCCTCCAACCCTCCTCTGTCTTCTCTGGTCTGCCCCAAACAAGGATCCCCTGGAAATCCAGTAGAAGATTTCTCTCCTCACTGGATGTGAGCCTCTTGTTACCCACAGCCCCTGGTCCTGGCCCCCAGCCCCTATAGACACACACAGACACACATACACATGCACATACACACACACACACACACACACAAACACACACATGCTTTTCAGCCAAGCCCAACCACCCAGCCATTCAGTTCCTGGTAAACACACCGCACTCAGTATCATTCCACCTCCAGCTCTCTGAACAACTCATATTCATCATCCAAGGCCAGGTGCCAATGCCAGCTTTGAGCCAGCACTGTGCCTCTGCTGGGCCCCCATAGTGACACACCCAAGCCAGATCATGCTTGGTGCATGCAGCATAGACACTGTGTGCAGACCTGGGTACGCTACTTCCATGCTGCTCACCGAGAGGGTCACCTGTGACTGAGTGATCCTAGACAGGCTTCATGTTGTAAGTGTGGTGGCAGGCACAAAGATGACTACCTTGGACCCCCCAGCCCTGGGAATGTGTACCTTTCTGTGGCCAAAGGCACATGGATCGTGGGACAGAGCTCCTCCTGGATTATTCCAATCATCCAGGGTCATCACAAGCATCCTTAAAGAGGGAGGCCAAAGGGTCACAGCCAGAGAATGAGAGGCGAGCAGGAAAGCAGAGGTCATGCACTGCGGGTCCAGTGAGGACCACTGCAGAAGCAGGGATGTGCTCCCTGAGAGCCTCGAGAGTGAGCTACCGCCCACATCCAGCCTCAGTCCTGCTAGACTCAACTGCTTTACATAAACAGCTCACCTGTTGCTGCAGCCTCGGAGACCAACACAGATGCCAAGAGGGGTTGTAACCACCTCTCGGTATTGGGCATTGAGTAGGAGCCCCAGCAACATCTGCCGACGTGAACCAAGGGGAGCACCCTGTGCCGCTGTGTACCCACCTCGCTGTAAGAGCTGACAGAAATTCCTGTGAACAAGATGGGCCTTCCAAAGGAAGATAGAGAATTGGAGCTGAAACTCACTCAGCGTTTACTAAGTGGTAAGTTAACAATATTTTCTCCTTTTTAACTCTTTAAATCCTCTTACCTTCCAGTCTACATGTTTCCGGGCATTTAGAGTTAGGGATTTTTGACTCACTAATAATGACAAAAAACCCTGAAACATTACACATCAACCACAAAGACTGTCCATGTCAAACTCAATTGGATACCTCTCAAATGAGTTCATGTCATTCTCCTAAAGACTGTTTTAGTTTGGGTGGTAATTAAGCATTGAAGCTTTGGTAAAATGGCACAATGTTCTGAAAGTTACAAATGGGTGGAAGCAAGAGTTCTACTGGATAGTAGTAATTCAAACCTTCAAACATTAACCAAGGTCCAGCATCTCTAAAACTTAACCTGAGTGCCATGCTGTCACTGAGAAACCCAACTGCAATTAAGCTTCATGGGAGAAAGAGCAGGAACAGAGACAGTAAGCTGTTCTGTAGTTTGCCAGAATTAGAATTACAAAATCATATAATAATCTCACATTTCCTGATCTGCAGAAGAATTACACTGTTTCCATATAGTGGTCTGGTCATTCCCTAGCATGGTCATCATACAGTGTCCACTCGATGTGACCACAAGGCACTTGGAGAGTTACGTGGATTTATTTCCTTTGTCCTCACTCGTGTGCAGCCCACTCTTACTAACTGTCAAAGGGAGGGCAGAGACAGATCAAAGGGATCAAAGTATATTGAGAGGAACCATCTTGGGGCCCGGGATCCAAGGCAGGCACCATCTACACTAATCCCAACTCATGCGTGTGGTGGATGAACCTGGCCCACATGTTAAAGGATTGGTCCCTAGCCCCCCACAGTACTGAACAGTTGTGTGAGGATCAGAAGGCAGGGTGTTGTGAGGTTCATAGGTCACTGGGAACAGGCATCAAAAGGGCCTTGGGGCCCTGGTCTGCTGTTTTCTTTCCACCCAGCCATGAGATGAACAGGCCTCTCTACCCCATGCCTCCACCCTGATATACTGCAATAGAACTGGTCAGCCACTCCCGTGAACCAAAGCTGACCTCTCTTTCTAAGCTGATTATCTCAGGTGTTTGCTACAGTCACAGAAAGCTGACTAAAACACCATCATTCCAAGACAGGTCACTGGGCCACAGCAGTGCTGTTCATCCTGTCCTGTCACTATGCACTGAGTGACAGGCGGTGATCACCTTCTTCCTCTTAGGCCCTGGGCTCAACCCTCAGGAGGCTTTTACAGGAGGCCATCATCATGATTCCAGAGCCGTGATCCAGGATAGCAGGGGCACCATGAAGGGTCCCAGAGGCTCATGCAGGGTCACAGGGCCTCTGGAAGCATCACAGGTTCCTGGAAGATGATGTCTAAGCTGAGACCTAGGGGGCAGAGTAGCTTGCAAGGCTGGGTGACTGTGGGGACAGGAAGAAGCCAGGGGTGAGAAATAGCGAGAAGGGAAAAAAGTAAAAGAAATGAGACTGCAGACATGGGTAGGGGTCAGACCACACCTCCATTCTGGGGAGACAGCCAGCGTTATCCTTCACTACACGACACTGTGTGGGGCCCAGACTTGCTTGTGAGTGTTATAAACATTCACTCCATTCTGCACGATGGCAAGTGGGGTAGAGGAGAGGAAGCCTTGGGAGGGAAGGAGATGCTTGATTAGCCATACCAAGAAGCCAGGTGGACTGAACCTGGCTTCAGCAAGTGTGAACTGACCTTCTAGATAGCTATGTGAGGAGAGGTGCAGCTCACAGTGAGCTCAGTCCAAGGTCTCATGCAGCTCACATTTACAGAACAAGGTAAGCATGGGCTTGTCACACATATACATCACTAAAAACCAAGGTGAATACAAGGAAATTGCTTAATACTCTGCCATGTGGAAGTATCCGAAATTTAGGTGTCTTTAGTTGTGCTGTTCTGGCTGCCTCAATGTCCTAAATTGATTCAAAATGCTTCCCTCTCATGGTCATTTCAACTTTGAGGAAGAGCCAGAAGTCACATGGTGCCAGATCCAGTGAATAATACAGATGAGGACATACTGTAATATTTTTATGAGCCTGCCTTTCAGTTAGATGGTACTCAGCAGCAGCATTCACCTAATTTTGATCCACCTGGTTATGACATGAAAGAGGACTTCTGGAACTGCTTCACAAAGTGGCAAGAATGATGGAATAAGTGTGTGCAAAGTGGGACATGGGGGTTAAGAGGCATTAATGACACAGTGTCTCTACCCCTTGTACCTCAGAAGAGACTTGCATTGTCTTACCTAGAATTACAACAGATAGATACCAATCAATCTCCCTTACACACTCTTGCTCCTCTTCAAACCCAAATGAAGCACCAGAGGCTTGGTCAGACTTGGGACAAAATTGGTAGACTCAGACTCACCCCCCCAAAAATACTAACTTGTCCACAGAGTGATCAAACCATTAAAACCTGCCTTGCTCATAAAATGAGTAAGTCACGGAGTATCTTGTGTTCTCCTAGCTTTAAAAATCCTACATACTCAAGTTCTGCATCATTGGTGTTTAAGCAGAAGTTTGTTGGTTTAGACCTGAACTCTTCTGTTAATCAGAGAGGGGCAGCAACTACAGCAAGCAAAGAACATTATATACCTCCTCATTTGAGAAACAGAGAGCCATCCAAAGGACTCTACAATAAGGAAAGTTCAGGATGGAGTTGCAGTAAAGACAAGGATGTGTATAGCAGTTTTGGGTCTCATAATTCAAAAGGAAAGTCCAGTTACTTCAGTGATTGTGGAAGTGGAAGGGGAAGATTTGACGATTGTGGACAGAATGACTAAGATGGTATTGGCAGTCGTGACAGAACTGGCTTTAGCAAATTTGAACATAGTGGACATAGTCATTGGTGTGACAGATCAGATGAAGATGATTGGTCAAAACCACTTCCTCCAAGTGAATGCTTAGAACATGAACTTTTTCGGAAGGAAATACTGGGATTAACTTTGAGAAATATGACGATATACCAGTAGAGGCAACTGACAATAACTTTCCTCCACATATTGAAAATTTTAGCAATGTTAACATGGGAGAAATTATCATGGGAAACATTAAACTTACTCGTTATACTCGTCCTACTCCAGTGCAAGAAACATGCAATTCCTATTATCAAAGAAAAAAGAGACTTAATGGCTTGTGCTCAAACAGGATCTGGAAAAACTGCAGCATTTCTTCTGCCAATCCTAAGTCAAATATATACAGATGGTCCAGGAGAGGCTTTAAAGGCTGCAAAGGAAAATGGAAGGTATGGGCACCACAAACTATCCAATCTCCTTGGTGTTAGCCCCAACCGGAGAGTTGGCAGTGCAGATCTGCGAGGAAGCCAGAAAATTTTCATACCGATCTAGAGTTCGTCCTTGTGTAGTTTATGGTGGTGCTGATATTAGCCAGCAGATTCAAGACTTAGAACGTGGTTGCCACTTACTAGTTACCACTTGAGGACATCTGGAGGATATGCTGGAAAGAGGAAAAGCTGGATTAGACTTCTGCAAATACTTAGTGTTGAATGGACCTGACAGGATGCTGGATATGGGTTTGAACCTCAGATAAGGCATATAGTTGAAAAATATACTATGTCACCAAAGGGTGTTCATCACCCTATGATGTTTAGTGTTTCTTTTCCTAAGGAGATACAGATGCTTGTTTGTGACTTCTTAGATGAATATATCTTTCTGGCTGTAGGCAAAGTAGGCTCTACTTCTGAGAACATCACACAGAAAGTGGTTTGGGTGGAAGAGTTAGATAAATGGTCATTTCTACTTGATCTCTTGGGTGCAACAGGAAACGATTCACTGACTTTAGTGCTTGTGGAGACCAAAAAGGGTGCAGATTCTCTGGAGGATTCCTTATACTGCGAAGAGTATGCTTGTACCAGTGTTCATGGAGACTGATCACAAAGAGATCGAGAGGAAGCATTTCAGCAGTTCTGCTCAGGGAAAAGCCCAATTCTAGTGGCCACAGCTGTGGCAGCAAGAGGTCTAGACATTTCAAATGTGAAACATGTTATCAACTTTGATTTTCCAAGTGACACTGAAGAATACGTGCATTGCATTGGCTGTACAGGATGTGTAGGAAACCTTGGCCTTCCCACCTCATTCTTTAATGAAAGAAATGCAAACATTATAAAGGATTTATTAGATCTACTTATTGAAGCTAAACAAGAAATGCCAGCTTGGTTGGAAAATATGGCCTTTGAACACCATCACAAGGGTAGCAGTTGTGCACATCCTAAGAGATTCAGTGGAGGATTTGGTGCCAGAGACTATCGATAAAGTAGTGGTTCCAGCAGCTCGTGTTTTAGTAGTAATCGTGCAAGCAGTAGCTGCAGTGGTGGAGGTGGTCACAGCAATAACAGAGGGTTTGGTGGAGGTGGCTATGGAGGCTTCTACAATAGTGATGGATATGGTGGAAATTATAACTCCCAGGGGGCTGACTGGTGGGGCAACTGAATCTCCTTTACTACATTCATCATCTTTTCATACAAGATAAAATGGAAACCACATGTAACTTAGCCAGATTATAATATGTAGCTTCAAGAACTTGCAGTACATTACCAGCTGTGATTCTCCTGAAAATTCCAAGAGAGCTCAAAGTCACAGGAAGAAATCTACAAAACAACTACATCCCTATTCAGAAGTTGAAGATTTAGTTGCTACAGTATGGATTAACTTGCCCTGCTTAGTCCCACCCAAAACTTCATTTATAATTCTGTAGACTGAGGATCATTTGTTTGTTAATGTACTGTGACTTTAACAGCTTATTATTTTGAAGTCCTGTTGGCTCAGTAATGCTCAAAATATCAATTGTTTGGTCAAAATAAATATACTGAACTTGGGCTACAATTAAACCTTGGCACACAGGTGTGATTCTATTTAGCAGGAATAATTAATTCATCAATAAATATAAGGGAAAAAATAGTGCAGTAGCCTGTGTTAGGAGTTTGGTACTTGTAGACCCTGCTGGGAAGGAGGACACCTTAAAATTATTTTCTAATATGGCAAACTACTAAAGTTCTGACTTGCTCACTCTATCCTGGATAGGCACTTCGAACCTTAAACTATAAGAGCCATTCTAGTCATGAAGTGTGATGTGTGAACACAGCTGTAATATTTTTTGAAAGCACTCTTTAAAGTTAATGCAGGTAAATACAGCAATTCCCTGTTTAATATTTAGGCTGTTTACTAATTTTAAGTTAGGAATCTGTGGGTATACTATTTACAGGAAAAGTTTAAAGACCTGATAAAGTGTTGGGGAGGATGTATTTAATTAGATCCTTTAATGCCTGCCATAAATGAATTTGAAATGTTAGAATGGCTATCCATAGGAATGACCAATCTTTTATAGGCCTTACTAGATTCTGGTCTTCACTGGATGCAGCATTGTTGTGCTTTGGACAAGAGAGTATGGACTGAGAGGTTTATGCAGCAGGCTTTATTTTAATGCAGATTCACATTGCTTCATTACAGCTGCATTGAAAGGTTAAAATGGCTTAGACTTGGGAGATTTTGTAAACGTAAGGGTAAGGAATTGAGATCTCACAGGTTGGAGATATACACTAAACTGCACAAGGTGTCAGTTCTTAACAGTGCAGTTTTAGTGTATTTTAGTTGCATAGGTTTCCATTGTAGTTATAGTCTCTGTGCTAAATTTGTCCAAAGATGACTGTCCACTACTAAAAAGGAAATGTCTCTCCACTTGGGATGTTATGGCAAGAATGCAATCTTTAAAAATCTTTAGAGTGGCATAAGTTGGCAAAAATTTCTTATAACGTGCAATAGATTTTCAAGTGTATTGTGCCTTGTTCTAAACTTTATTAAAGTAGGTGCACTTGACAGTATTGAGGTCATGTGTTATGGTGCTATTTCAATTAGTGTAAGTTTAGACTCTTAGATACACATTTTGCCCATAATTTTTTACAAAGTACTTATTTTATTGCACATTCGGAGAGAAATATATATATATGTATATGTATGTCTTTTGTATGAGTCCTGAAAGTTTCCAATCTTATTTTGTCTCTTGATTGTTGAATAGAGTTTGCAAAGAACTACTTGCTAAAATTGTACTCAGGACCATGAATGACAGCTAAGAAAACTATTTGCACATGACAGACCTTAGATACTTTTTGCTGCTAGTTTGTATAATATTCATTGAACATTTTGACAAATATTTATTTTTGTAAGCCTAAAAGTGATTGTTTGAAAGCTTATAGAAACTTGACCAAAAGACAATACAGAAACACTGGCACTTGAATGTTGAATGTCACCATATATGGAATAATTCAGGGTAGTGTGAGCTGTTAATGTTAAGTCCTATTACAGTCGAATTACTGGCATTGGAGATAGAATTTTCTAATAAAATTTAAGACAAATTACAACTTGAAATTGATATATGCCAAGGGTTTGCTATACTTGTCTTTTAAGATAATTAATGAAAACACTTCTAAAATGATAGAAAGCATCCACATTCTCAAAGTTTCTCTGAGTTTTGTTTAGTTGTGTGTTTGATTTTGTTTTCAGTGATTGTCTGGCATATTTGCAATCTTCAAACATGTGGTTATCTTTGTGTATTGCCATAATCAGAGACTTTTACATTCAGCAATATTAGCCAGCAATATTTTCAGTAAATAATAGGTTTAACTTGCTGACTGTAAACACTGAACCTCAAGTCACTGTAAGTTTAATTGCTTATTGTATTAGTTTTAGATGGTAGCATTGCATGTGCTGTTTGTTCTGATTTTACTAAAATAAAAATTTGAAGTCTTAAAAAAAGAATCCTTACATACTCATTTCTCTTCTCAGATCATTCAGCTTTCATGTGTTTATTTAATAATCTGAATATTGATATAAATTACTCAGGTTCTTAGTGAAGAGCAGGAAATTGGATGCTATAAATAATTGCTTTAACAATCCACTTCTTGATATAAACACAACTGTTTCACATGCAGCTTTATGGAAACAAAAGCCCACCACAGTAGAAATATCTGTATACACCGAGACCCTGCCCTGGAATCCAGGCTGCTCACTGCCTGAGCAAATCCGTCCTGAACTCTTCCACCTCGTCATCTCACTGCTAAATTGGTTAATCACTCATCTCGACTATAGCCAAAGCTTCCAAATCACCTGGCTTCCTACGACCACACAGGACGTCACCCTAGGCCGACGTGTCTTTCCCAGACAGAGCTAAGGCCTGGATGTGTTTGGCCCCCAGTGTCATGGGTCCAAGCTTTGTCCCAATGGTGGTGGTGCAGGAGTTGATGGAACCTCCTTAGCGGGCATCCTGAGGTTCCTGGGGACACTGTCTCCTGCAGGTAGCTGTTATAAAAGCCTGCATCTGACAACTGGATCTCTGGCATCCTGTTTCGAAATGCGGCTCTTCTGAGTTCCTGCCATTGCCTACAGACCCCAGGCCACAACCAGCACTATGCTGTTTAGACTTTCAGCCTCCACAGCGGTGCACTCAGTAACCCTCTTTCCTTTACACTTCGTTTCTTTTTAAAGTTAGCCTCTCAGGTGTTTTCATTACAGCAATGAAAACAGACTAATACTGGTGGCCTAGAAATTGTCATTGAAAACCACGTTTGAAGCACTTTGAAAGTAGGCTTGAGCTTGGAACAAGGTAAGCATGACTTTGTCACATAAATATATTGTTACAAATGAAGGTGAATGTAAGGGAATTGCTCAAATACTCAGCCACGTGAGATATCAGGAATTTAAGTGTCTTTAGTTTCACTATCATAGCATAAACCCAGCTTCCAAAGAAGACTAAATAGAAATTCCATCAGAACCATTGTGGACTTTATCATCATAGCTTACATTATTTTTTCTAACTACTGCCAAGCTTTGTAAAAAGCCCTCCATTGCTCCACCTTATTAAGCCATAAAGTTTAATACCAAATAGAAAAATGCATAGCATCTGTCTACAAAACACCCAAATATTGCTTTTTCTCTGTATTCAACACTATTCAATATCAGACAAAGATTACTGACATGATCATGCTGAAGCATGAATCTGTGTATTCAAACATCTCTTTGGACTACACTATGTCAATCAAATATGATGCATCCAAATATAGCTCCTAAGACAATGTGAAAAATGCAAAAATACATGGAGTATTTTTTCTTTATGTTAAAATGTCTTAATTTTTTTTTTGAGCACTTAAAAGGCTTTGGTACACCTTGGCAGTTCTTGCAAACCCTGGACAAATTAGTGGGAGCCAATCTGAAGTCAGCAACACCTTCCCCTCCATGGTGCACCCCGATCCTGATCCTACCCTCCTGCCCCTGTGGGGTGCCCAGGTAACCACCATCAGCTGTGGGAACTCTGCAAGCTGCTACCAACCTTGGAACATGGTCATCGCTTGCAGAACCCATACTGTGTGCAGTATGTGTAAACATCATCCTGTGTCATCTACAAATGCACAAGCGGATGGGGTCAGTGTCATGGTGCTGCTGCATAGTGGAGGGAATTGAGGTCAGACCCTGTCAGAGCACAGATTGAGTCCATGGAACTTCACCTGCCCAGGGTCCTGAGGCCAGGCACCTTGTGATGGCACTGGTAGCTTATGTCTTGCTACACCATTCCCTCCACCATTTCTGGTGCAGCAAGAGCCCATGACCAGATGTCAGTACCATGCTCCTGGACTTTCCAGGCCTCAGAACTACAAGCCAAGTAAATTTCTCTTCTTTACCAGTTACTCAGTCTCAGGTGTTTTGTTTTAGTGGCAGAAAATGGACTAAGATGGGGGCTCAGTTTCTTCCACCCAGTTTCCCCAAGGTCACCCGGTACCACCTACATCTGCTTACTGCAAGCCACCTTAAGGTATTCTGTATTCTGGAACTAAGAACAAGGCTGTGTGCTAGAACCCAGCCCTACAATTGTCTCCCAGCACTGCCACCTGCATCCCTTTGGCAAGAACATAGAGTCACACCTGCAAGGTGCTCCTGAAATGCAGTCCCCGGCTACAAGGCCACATGCTGGGCCACAGCCAGGTGATTCCTTGGAGAGTGTGGGAAATGGATTTGGTGGACAGGCAGCCATCTGCACCCTGGGATATATCCATGGTTCCACACCACAGAACAGAAACAGTGACTCAAGGAGAAAAGAAAACCTCATGAATTCAAATGGGCAATAAGCAAAGTACTCAGGAAGCTATGTGCCAAATGGGAGCCTGAGTTCTTCACATATTTTCTTCAGGTTTCTGCTTTTCTTAGAATGAGTTTTTGAGGATGAAATGACACAGCACCTTCACAAGCAAAAGAGAGTTCTAAGGGATAAGGAAAATATTTCTGCATGCCACAGAGGGTCAAGGACGTGCCCGGGATGCCTCCAAATTGGAAAGTGATGCCGAGTTGGAAATCAAAACAAAATCTAAGACTCTCCAAGGCAAAACAGAAGGGCCTTAGACACACATATGGTTTCCATCTCTCGCTAAAAGAGCTGGATCTGAACGGCGTTTCGGAGCACATATGCAGTTTCATAAATAGCATTAGGTACATCAGGATGCCTTCCAGCCCAGAAGGTTACCAGTGTCCTTTGCACAACTCGAGATCCCCTTTTCTGAAATCCAGTCTTTGCAGAGCCTACCGGCTGGTGTTGGGTCCTCAAAAAACCTGGTTTTCACACGTGTTGGGGAAGCTTTGGAGGCATGCTTTGAGAGAAGTCTAATGAGAATGCCAGAATTTTCATTTTGGGGTAAAAGGTATAAACCAAGCCATCCATAATTTTAACATTTGGAAAGTATCTCAACAAGATGAATTTGGGGGATTGACCTTTCAATAAAATTTATGTTCTGTCACTAGACCAATCAGGTGATAACCACAGTTAAAACATGGACATTTATATGATCAGGAAGAATTTGCAGAATCTAGAGGTGTAACTCTTTCAAATTCTTTTTTCAGAACATTGTACCTGCCTGCTCTAAGGACTATAATTTTGAAAATACAAAAGAAAATTCAAAAATTCTGAATCTGAAGCAAGAATCTAATTGTCCCTACTTACTCCAGATTTACTAAGTCAGGGGTCAACACACACAGGGAAAGCTCCAGTGGAGGAAATGTTACCTCCTGCTACTTCATTTCCCAGGATGTACTGATTCACATATTACCTTTCCCTAATCCCCTCCGTGAAGTGGGAACATTAGAATAGTTCATTTTCCAATTATACACGTATTGGGATTGGCTGATTTTTTGCCCAAACTCATAATATAATTCTAATTGCTATGGATCTAGAGAATAAAAGGGGGGAGGAGGGAAGCCACAATGATTGTTTGTCCTTTAAATTGGTTCATTGATCCAAATGTTATCATTTTAATAGATTCCTACCCAGCCAGAAATACATAAATACAATAGTGACTAAATCATTCATGAAAAAGTATTCCATCTGATAGTTCTCAAAATAACCATACCAGCTGTACAAAAGCCAAAGTTCTCCATGAATTCCCAACCCTCTCCTTTGCTTGAGGTAAGAGTTACTGTGCTTCCGTGGGAGGAGGCTGGGAGTTTGTCCGGGCCAGCCCTGTGGTCCCGAGTCTGTGTGTTCCATGTGACACTGAAATGGCACAATCGCCAGGAGAATGTGGAGCCCTGGATCCCGAGCCCACTGAGGTGGGGTTCAGGGTGCACGGTGTGACTTGGCCTCTACTTGTCTTCCTGAGGAGCACAGCTCCTATGACTTAGCAGGAACCTTAACTCACCTTCCTGTGTGCATTGGGTGGAAAGAAGGCTCGAACAGGAGACCCAGCTGCCCCTGTCTACAGTGCTGTTTCCTTGACACACAGCTTCTGCCCAACTCTTCTCCACAGCCAGAAGCGATAAAGCTGGTCATGGGACCCTGAGACCACACAATCAACTCTAGAATGACTGTCATTTCCAATGAGGCAATGGAAAAGCTGGTTGCAGGGCCATCACAGAGCTTCAGCCAGCACAAGGTGTTATGCAGGAAGAGCAGATTCCTGGGGACAGACCCACACCCAGGCCACCTGCTATTCTTACTGGGGCAGTGGGACTCTAGCTGGAGACCATCAGAGGAAGCAAAGGGAAGGTTGCATTTGCTCCATCCCTCCCTCCTCTGGCCACTCCATCTGCCAGAGATGCCCCTGAGGCTCCGTGGGGAGGTGGCAGGGAGGAGGAGGTCAAAGCACACCTGTCCTCCCTGCGTGCTGTCATCTTTAAGGATGACACCCTAAGGCCACATTAAGAAGGTGGCAGTTGGCTAGACAAGACCTCTGTGTCCTTGGTTGGTAGTGTTGGGAAGAAGGGCTTTTGTTTATTGTTTTTGCTTTCTGCAGTACTGGGGATTGAATGCATAGCCTTTGCTCCAGGACACATTCCCAGCCTGTCTTTCTTTTTCTTTTTCTCTCTTTCTCTCTTTCTTTCTTTCTTTCTTTCATTCTTTCTGCTTTCTTTTCAAGATAAGATCTCCCTAAATCATCAGGTTGCCCAAGTTTGGCTCAAAATTATAATCTTCCTCTCTCAGCCTCTCAGAGTGCTGGGATTACAGGTGTGTGCCACCACATCCAGCAGTTTTCTTTTAATGAAGTCCAGGTCACCCTCTTCTACCCCAGTGTTGGCTTTGTGCTTCCTTCCATATGGATGAATTTTCCAGAAGCAACACAGATCCTACAGAGAATCTGGGTTTCTCACAAGCACTTCCACAGTGGTTTGGATGTGTCAAGAGCCTCCTGGATGCAAAGACCCTGTTCTGGGGCTGGGGTGGAAATCTTGGCAAGAACTGGCATGGGGATGTGGGATGGAGCCACAGAAAGCTGTACAAGGGCTCAGTGTCACAGACCTTGCTCTGTCTGTGTCAGTGAGTGAGCTGGGCTGGAGAAGGTGGCCCAGATGGGGACCCATGCACTCTTTCTTCACGACCAGAAGAAGGCTTAGACAACAGCCTGTGCAGCTGAACACGTTCCCTGTTAACTCGGGCTCACCCTGGACCAATAAGACTCACCTCCTGCCTGATGAGTCATAGTCTCTGGCACCCTGTGAGCTTGCTTTCTGGAGAAAAGGGTGGACTCTCTGCTGTCTCTCTCCTCCTGGGGCAGCCATCCTCTCTCGTCTCCAGCCACCAGTCCCATTTTGCTGATATTGGGCACAGATTTCAGACTGATACAAAATGGGCACAGGTCATCCCCTGTGGGCTGCCTGGCCTGGTGTGCACATGTCCACTGTTGGGTGTGGCCCTGAGCAATGGGGACATGGCCATGAAGGGCGAAGACAGCAGTTGACTCTGTGTGGCCCTGTCTCTTCAATTGTCCAGCAGGCCATGTCGGGCCAAGTGGTTCCAGGACAGCACATGGATTAGGAAGCAGAGGTTGAGGGGACATTTTGGGAACTATCCACTAAATACTGCTCTCTAATTCTGTCTGTTGGTGTTTCCGTTCATTACCAGCCACTTTAGCGCCTCGCTTCTTTGTTTTTAATCTTTATTTTTATGAGTCCATGTTTGCAGCATATCATGATTACATTCATCATGGGCGGTTGGTACATGGACTGCACCTTCAATCTTAGTTCTCTTTATGTCCCCTTCTGCTCTCTTCCCTTCCCTCTCCCTTAAGAGGAAACAACAGAAATAACTGAAGAATACAGAAAATCATCTCTTTCTTCGCTCCACTGTGCAACACTCCCTGAACTTCAAGCCTTTGAATATACTAGACAGTCACAAACATCGCAGTGGCAGAACTTAGTAAAATCCATATAGACTCCACCTGGTCAGTGCTCCTCGGAGTACACGGTATGCTGTGCTACACCAGCACATAAAGGCGAAGATAGCAAGAGCTGGGCCTGAGAATGTCTCTATCTCAGTGTGGCCAGCGGGTCTCAGCTGACCCCCAGGTCTCCCCTCTCTGTTCCTTCCACGCAGCAATGCTGTCATTCGACACAGTGCCTGTGGGGACAGAGCCCAGGCACTGTAACTACCTCAGCCTGTAAATGGCATTGCTTCACCCAAAGGCCTCAGGGAAGAATGAGTTAGACGACCTTGAACTACTTGCGGGGCAGCTCAGGAAGGAAGGGCCTGGCCGTGGTTACAGGACGCATCTTTGCAGCATCCACCAATGGTCAGGCTCCGACCAGATGCTCTCATGACTCCCTCTTCATGACTGTCAGTTGCTGTCCCTTCTAACAAGTGACCAGTCCTGTTGCTTCAGGGACAGTGACCTCACTGTGACCCCATGGCCACATGAGGAGCTAGGGTTTCTCATCAGGAGCATCACGACATTGCACTCTTGTCCAGAGACGCTGATGAATATCTGCCAGGCCAATGTCTCAGGCAAAACATCAAAGTGACAAGAGAAGGAAACTCATCCTCCAGAATCACTGCTTGCAGGGAAGTCAGTGGAAAGAAAACACTTTCATGCCTGGTTGGGGGTAAAATTCGCAAATGTTGAGGGATCCTGGTTAGATGGTAGAGCTGAGGTTCTGGTAGAGCAGGAGAGAACGGCCAAGGTGGGAGCCTCTCCTGGGATCCCCTGGTCCACAACAAAGCTTCTGACCTCAGATAGGGCTGGCCCAGGAGGGGACTTCATGGGAAGCGAAGCATGGGCACAAAATAGTGCCAGGAGGGACTGAAGCCTGAGAAAAGAGACTCGAAAGATGGATATGGGGAAGAGGCCGCAACTCACGGAAGTGCACGGGGAGTCACCCAGTGCAGCCAAGGGAAGAAGGTTCACTGAGCTTGGTCTGTACAGCTTGCATCTCCTGGGCACAGGGGGAGCCACCGGCTGAGGCCATGCAGGAAGGGACTGGGGGGGACCCAGAGCCTCCTGCCTTCCTGTCCCTGAGCCCCAGCAAGGTCCCTGAGATCTTACTCTGGCAATTTGATGGCTTTTCCACTGTGGACAGGAAAAGACAAGACTTGCTCTCTCATAGCAATCTGAGGAGTCCCAGGCATCGCCAAGCAGCACCGGGCCTCACTACCTACTTCAGACACCAGAAGTGGAACAGGAGGTGCACTCTCTGGACCACCTCAGCCTACGGGGACAAGGACAGTGTCTTGGACAAGGAAGCCCAGGTTTGAGGTTCCGAGCACAGGCTGGGCCTTGAGGTCCCCTGTGAGGCCACTGTCAGTGCCCAACTGAAGGCTTCGGGAGGGGCTGCTGCATCCCCATTTTGTCACAGGGGAACAAACCTGTGGGGTCCCCTAAGCAGCACCCTCTCCTGCACTGCAAAGTTGCTGCCTACAAGCCAGAAAGGTTGGGATACCAGCAGCACCACGGTGACCTGGGTGCACACACTGATCGTAGAAGAAGTTCTCACACCTGGGCTTGAAGTCAGCAGAACTTAGTGCTAGAAGACCCAGAAGCATTCACTTCCCCCAGGGCCTAGGCTAGGTTGGGGGACAGATGGACCCTTGGCTTCCAAATGCTGAAAAATGCAAGTGAGTTGCAGCACACAGCAAGAATGGGTGTCATTGTGTTAGGCCTTGCCCTTCCTTTCTTCCTCTCTTGATTCTTTCCCTCCCTCCTTCCTCCCTTCCTTTTCTTCCTTTCCACCCTCTCTTCCTTCTTTCCTTCCTTCCTTCTTTCCTTTCTCTCTTCCCTCTCTTTCTTCCTTCCTTCTCTCTTCATTCCTCCCTCCCTCCTTTCCTTCCTTCTTCCTTACTTGCTCCCTTCCCTTCCTTCCCTCCCTCCCTCCCTCCCTCCCTCCCTTCCTTCCTTCCTTCCAATAAATAGTAGATATCCTGTCTTCCTGTGGTGAAGGCCATGCTACATGTTCTTTTGTCTTGGTGACAAAATAGAAAAATCAGAACCTTCCTTTCATCTTTTTTTTTTCTTTTTTGAGAACTGATCAGAGTTTAGTTTTGAACTGACACTAATTTATCCTGGTGTTACAAAGCCAGATCACTTGCTGACCCAAGTGCCAGGTATTTCCCTGTATTCACCCTCTACTGTTTTTCCACACTATCTCCCCAAAGGAGGTTTTATTGATGCCATTTTTACAGATAGCAAAACAGAGGCCCAGGAAAATAAATCACTCTTTCCACAATTACACGACCATGAAGTGTCAGAATTGAAATGCAGACATTGGCAGGATATAAACTCAAAGTTCCCACATGTGATGACATTTCCCACTGCCCCAGAGCAGAATGAGTGGGAACTTGTCATGGGCAAAGCACCACCATGACAAGCCCCTGACTCTTTCTGAACGTCCACCTGAGACCACTGTCTCCTGTGCACTGTTTGAGAGAAACCACAAAACACTCGGGGTGCGATGGGGCTCCCTGTCTGGATCCAGTGCGTGGGGTACATGTTTCAACTTTGTTCCCCTGGGCACCCAGGGAACCTGCATCTCTCCCCACTCACTGCAGAGATGACGATGCCACCCACCTGATGCCTCCCACAGCAGACAGAGGCCCGGCTGGGGACACCCCCAGACCTCTCCACTCCCCCACCCAGGTCTTTCAATAATGGAAAGACAAGTGACTTTGAGGCTGTGCTTTAAGACGCTTTTCTTTGCTTATTTGAAAAATGGAGCTGGCTGAGGTCAGAGCCAGCCAGGAGAGGAGCCAGCCTGGGGCCTCTGACTGCCAGGAAGAGCAGGGGTGCCAGGGCTTCGAGGGGTGCCTGGGTGGCTGAAAACCACCCTCACATTTGGGGAAGGAGGGTTGGATAAGAAAGGATTGGACCTTTTACGTGAAATAGGAGCTCCCAAACGTTCAAGAGTGGCCAGGCCACTAAATAATTAATCAAGAGCAGGCAGTGACAGTTTGAAATGTAAATGCAAGGTGTCGCCCTCCAGGAGGATGTGCGGGAGTGGGAGAGCCTGAGCGCCCTGCCTGCACCAGAAGGCAGGCAGGTTAGGCTTCCAACAAAGGACCCAGCACCCTTCATTCCTGCCTTTGACCTGCAGTTCACTTTCATGTCCCTGTCCCCAAAGAGATGTTAAAAAATGATGAAGAGCTGGTTGTGGTGCAAGAGGGAAGGGAAGCCAGCTAAACCCCTGTTACCTGGCAGGCAGGCTGCAGGCCACACTCGTGAGAACACCTCTCTCTCTTCATGCTCCCCTGCTCCTTGGATAAAAAGGGCACCTTTTGTCTCTCCTCCCTCCCCTTCCCAAACTCTCCAGAGCACAGCACTTCCTGCCAGCGGTTCCCAGTGACTCAAAGAGGAGAACAGCTGCAAGACAGGAACAAAAAAGAAGATTGACAGTGGGAAGCGGCAGACAAGAGAGATTCCTTTACCTTATCAAGCCGGAAACGCCGTGGCTTCAAAAACAAGTGAATAAAATCTGTGGAAGACACTATGCCTCCCCTCTTGACTAAACATTGATCAAAATCCTCTATTCTAGAAAAAATATGACAGCTTGGCACTCCAAGAATAGTGACTGGGGTCTGGAAGGCACCGTAGCCCCCAGGAAGCCTGGTACACAATAGGTGCTAACTATGTGCTGGGCCACGTTTCATCTCTGTTCTTATTGACCGCCTTTCCCTCATGTGAGCCTGCCGCAAGCCTGCTGGCCTCTTAGGCACACTCCTGGTGCCCACTCCAAGCTGTATACAAAAGTGTGATGGAAAAACATAGGGGATGCTTAATTTTAAAATTTATTACAATAAAAGATACAGGGTTATTAATCCTCCTCAAAACACTACCCCTTGCTTCAAACACACTCATCCCATCATACTTGCCACCTTCTGCACCAGAAGTCCTCTTTCCTAAGAGTCTTCACTTGCAGTTGTGGCTGCCTCAATATCCTGAATGGATTCCAAACATTTACCTATCCTGGTCATTTCAACTTTGGGGAAGAGTCAGAAGTTGCAGGGCACCAGATCTGGGGAGCAAAGTGGATGAGGACACAGTGTCATGTTTTTACAAGCTGCCTTTCCGCTGGATGGCATTCGGCAGCTGCAGAAAGTGGTAAGATCTATGTGACATGTATGTTCAAAGTGAGTGGAAATATTTTGAGGGGGATTTGTGGCATTGTGTATTTTATTGTAATATTTTTAAAAATTTAAACATTCAGCATATATTTCCACCTCCCCTTGCATGTGTGTCACACCTGCCCAGCTTCCATGTGCACAAGGACAGTGCCTCTGTCCCTAGTGGCCTCTGCTGTCCCTAGCTAAGGAGCAACGTGCCACCTCAGGCAGGGAGGCAATTGGTTTGGGGAAATGACCATGCTCCAGGGTGGCAGAAGCCCAAGGTGCCAGGCAGGGTTGTTAGAGGAGCAGTGCCAGGTAGTCTGGGCACAGCTGGAAACAGGAGAAAGGACAGATACCTGTTGGGTCCCAGGGCAGCAGCTGGTGGAAGGAGGCAGATGGGGTGGTCTGCCCGGTGGGGATGGCTGGAGGGACCTGGCAAGTGTCCTCATTTTTGCTCCCTAGTATGCCCTGAGTGCCTAGGCCAAGCCACCATATGTCTAGGCATTGGGGCTCAGCCACAGAGGTCCTGGTTTGTCTTCTCTTCCTTTCCCCTCATGGGCTCTCCTCTGCCTCTCTGCTCCTTCCCCTCTTCTTGGCCCTTCCCTTCCTCCTGTGGCTTCCTTTCCCTCTCATTTTCTTCAGGCCTCTCCAGCTTCCTGCTCTTTCTCCCCTGGATCAAAACCATCAGTGGTTCCCTGTTTCTGGAGTCCACACCCCCCTCCAGGCCTCTCCATAGGTCTCCTGACTGTATCGGTCAGCCTTTCACTGCTGGGATATAACATCGACACCCACAGTTTAAAGGAGGAGAGCTTTCCCTTACAGTGAGGGTAGAACTCGTGAAACTGACTATTAGGATGCAGCCTGCCCTAAGTGCAGGGCTTGATTAGGTTCTTCATGAAATACATAGCCAGCCTCGAAGTTCCCACCCCTGGGGGCTCATATTTAGCTGGCAGGGTCTGGAGTCTGAACTGCAGGACCTTTTCCCCCATGTATACGAAACATGTTAACTGGTACCAAGAGCAATCAATGGTCAAAAAAGTCCAACCCCCACCTGAGCAAGTGTCACCACCATCTTGCTTTTAATGTCTTCTTATTCATTCGTTTATTTATTCTTCTGGTGCCGGGATCCAACTTACTCTTTGAACACATTTCATAGTTCACGCATCTCTTCCAAAGCCCTATAGCTCACTGAGCAGAGCCACACTCAATCAGCATTGATCCAAATGTCTCTGCTCAGCTTCCTTAGAGTTCTGCTTCCCTGTCAAGCTGCTATCAGTGGTCTGTAATGGTAGAAGGTGTCCGAGTCACCTTATGAGGGGGTTCCCAAGAATTTAGCCTTAGAGCCACCTGAAAGGGGACCCAGAGAGGCCAGACAGGTGGGAGAGAAGCTCCTGCTGCCTGTCCACCTTGAGGGACACAGGGGTTGGCATGGGGGGCTGTACTAACCAGCGCTGTACCCAGCCCTGGTGTCTGCCCACCACAGGCAGCCCAGGAGCCTGGGACTGCTGGAGAAGTCCCAGGTGTACCTCAGCCCTCCTGCAGATATACCCCAGTGCTGGGCAGAGGGAGCAGGACTCTGAGGACAGTCAGCCCCCCAAGCCCACAGAACCGGAGTCTCAGGTTCACCCACTGCAGCTGGAAACTGGGAATCACAGTAGCCTTTCAGTCATTCCTCTTTAAACCATGATGTCTACGACACCTGTCCACAGCCTGTACCTCATATTAGGAGTCCACGACACCCAGAGATGATTCAGGTCACATGGAAGGACATGTGCAGGTGACTGCTTCTGGAAGGACTCGAATGGCCAGGGCTGTGACATCCAAGCAGAGGCCCGAAGCCAACACTCCTCACCCGGATGCTGAGGGACATGTAGACCCCACCTGTCTCTGCCGAGCTGGTGGCCGTCTAAACCTTTCTCTCTCACTCTTGTCACTAAGAATTTAAGGTCTGATGTTCTTTTTACGTAAAATACAATTCAAGGGAAATAAAAATGTTTCCATGCCAAAATAGCATGCTGAACCCCATTCATATGTATAATGAATACGTTACTCAAAAATAAATATTAAAAATAATAGTAAAAGTGAAATGCTTACGATCTACATATGTTTGTGAGTTGTAAATAAAACACTCATATGTGGAATATTTCCAGCGCTGGGACAGGCCAACCTGCCGAGTGCTCTGACAACTGGGGCCATGTCTCTCCATGCCCGGTTCTTGGGCACAAGCCACATGCACATGGCCTCTGTTGTTGCATCGCTGTGTCACCTCTGTCCCTCCTGGGCTCGCAGCTGACTCCTCTGCCCAGCCTGGCAATTCTCTACCTGCTCGGGGATGCTGTCCACTCCTGCCTAGCAGTGACACTGTCTGCTGTAGCCCCTCCACGTAGGAGTGGGCAGGCCCAGGAGGCACCACTTCGCAGGTGACCCAGCTGCACATCTTTGTCTCCTGTCCAGCCCTCACCCTGAGCAGGGACACAGAGTAGGACCAATGTCACTGTGTGGACACAGATGGAAATCCTGGGTTGGGCAGGAAGCAGAGCCATCCACAGGGCCTTGGGATGGGACGGGCCAGAGGGTTCTATTCACTCTTAGGAGGGGTCCCCTCCCTCAGCTGTTGCTTGCTTGCTTGCTTGCTTTTTCTTTCTTCCTTCCTCCCTCTCTTTCTCTCTTTCAGTCTCTAGTACATTTCTTTTTAAGAAACTTATCAGAGAGAAGTTTAGAGTAACTGATGAGAATGCTCATTTTAATCATGAGGCGATAAACAGGGCTTCTTACAGCTTGCAAACAAAAAGACAAGAACGCACCGCCTGTCCGGTTGATTCTTTGCCAACTGACTGCCAGTCCGACCCATCGTTACTTCTGTTACAGTTTTTCCCAGGTGCTGACACACTTTTTTTCAGTTTGAGTGCGGTCATGAGTGAAGGAAGTGAAATTTCCTGACAAATCCAAGCTGAGCTGAAGTTTGCTTTTCTTTGTTGTTTTTTCCCTTTAATTTTTTTCATTTTTATTTTTATGACTCTGGGGATGCAGCTCTCAATGATCACATTCCTCCTGGGGAGCTGATACTTGATCATCACGCACACCTTTATTCTTTTACATCCCCTTCTCCTCCTCTTCCCCTTTGCAAAGGAGCCATCTCCCTCCTGTTGCTCTGTGGTTGATCTACAAAGCCATCACAATCAGTCTCATACTCAAAATCCTCCCACACCCAGCTGTCTCCTCCCAGCTCTGTTTCTCTCTTTGTCTCTTTTATTTCCTCTTTCCCCACCCATCCTTCCTGTCTTTCCTATTGTACTTCCATCTCTCACCTCCTGTTTCTCTGTCTCTATCTCTGTCTCTCCCTTTCTCTCTCCTTCTCTTCCCTCCCTGTGTACTTTACCCTATAAACACACCTGCAGCCCCTCATTTCGTCCTTCTCCCACCCCCAAACACCCCTGCCTGACCCCCACTCAGTCCACCCCAGGATGCCCTGGGCCATCTGCAGCCTCAGCCCTTGACCTCCCCCCCACATCTGCTAGTCTGTTATCCACTGTGGTCTTCAGTCTTCTTTAGGGAACACCTCACATGCCCTCCACTGCCATCTTCAGCCCTGCCTGACTCAGCAGGACCAACCTAGCAAGGCCGAGCACATGCCACCAGGACCCCACGGGATCTCATGGCGTGGCCAAGGAGACATCTCAACACCCCTGTGCTGCTGAGGAGGGTGAGGCTGGGAGGCACTGTCACCAGGTCCCCAGGCAGAGGCATCCAGTGTCCCCATCACTGTTGTGTGTGTCCCTCTGTAGCTCAGGGGTGACTCTGTCCTCCCTCCTAGTCTTGGGTCCATGTCCCCTGTGCTGAGCACAGAGTGAGTGCCCTGAGGGGAGGCTCACTGAATCTGGGACGGGTCAGCTGAGGAACAGAGGGATGATGGACATCTTTGGTCCCTTCCACAGCTCAGTTTCTCTGCAATGACTTCACTGGAGATGGTGAAGTCCCATCTTTCAAGTCCCTCACAGGAAGAGGTCCCCAGGCTGTTGCCATCTTTGTTGTTGCTATTGTTTACTGTGGGTGTCACCATGCTGACCTGTAAGCAGATGGCTTTGGGCTCCATTCATAATTTCCCTGATTTAGGAAAAGTCATTGTCACAGAAGGGAACCTAGTGAATGCCAACTGCCAGGCCCATGGCACCACTGGTCCTGGCACAAGTGGACATGATCTGCTCACGGGGCACCTGTGCTGTTTGCCCCAAGGATGAGGTGGGTGAAGGAGGGGGCCAGGGACACCCTTGCAGGGGACACTGAGATTCCTGGGCATGGCACCAACTCAGCCATATGTCAACCAGACAGGAACTTCTTCTTCCATAGATGAGCCTGACTAAAGTCACAAAGCCCATTTCACCTGAATCCTCTCAAGGAACCTCTGAGGAGCACATTGTGTGCCCTCCAGTAACCTCCTTCCTCAGGCTCTGCACATGTGGGACACAGGACATGCTCATCAGGTGCCACCCTCACTCCATGGGCTGCTTACAGTGCCATCACTATGTGAGGCGACACCCTGGCTCTGAAACAGGAGCAATGGAAACAATCCTAATGGCCAAATCCATCCTAATGTAGTCTCCTTTCAATTCTTTCATTTCTCCTGTCTTTACCTTTTAGAAAATGTTAATGTATTCCTGATGAAATTCAGTGTGAAAAAATATGTTTATCAGCTTAGGTTTAAATTTTTATTCTTTATCAGAAGACAGTGGTGTTGCCAAGGCAGTTGGCCTCCATCTCTGCCAGTTTCTCAGGCATGGCCATCACGATGACCCCAGCAGTTACACCAGGAAGGGACTCAGTGCCCTGAGAACCAAGACTCTCTCTGCCTCGGCGTGGGCCTGGTTCTACTCACGTAGGGCTGGGGACCTAGTGCCCTGATGACAGCCAACCCTACAGCTGTCATTTGGCCCCTCCAGTCAGGGCCAAATGGATGATGCATTTGTCAGTGTGATCAGGCACCCAGATGTGGAGCAAACCATACACTTTCTTGCAACATCAGGGGACTGGGTTTCCTGACTGCTCATGTTTCCTGATCTCTGTAGTACATGTGTCGCAGTTCTGAGGTTCCACAGCCACAGATATTCACTGTGCATCTCATAAAGGACCAGGAGAGAGGAGTTTGAAGATTCCAGCTGCAAGGAGGGACAATTCAGGAGGTGACAAATGCCAATCAGCATGACTTGGGCATGAACCATGTAGTGTGCACAATAACTGTCTAGCAATAAATGCATTTTCTCTAGAAAAAAAATGGGTGAAGGGAAGATAAGCCTGGGTCTTCCTCTCCTGGACTTCCCATACACCCCTGCAGCCTCACTGACCCATAACAGATCCCCCACCAAAAAAAAACACCTTTGGGTTTGTAACAGAGTCCAGCACCACAGCCACAGGTTTTAGCTTGCTATGAAATGAAAACCAAGGCCACAGATAGCCAGGCAGAGGGAGAGAGGAAGATCTCTCAGGCCAGATCTGAGGACCAGAGCCACCACTCCCCACTGCAAACAGCAGTGGATCCCAGCCCAGGGCCTGCAGTAGACAAAGCCACCTGTCCGTAGTCAGATGGGGACCAGGCAGCCTCCCATTGTTTGGTTTCTAAACCTTCCTCCACTCCTGAGGCCTTGGAGGAGGCTCAGAGCTGGCGAATCAACACAACATTTAATTAACTGCACATTAAAGTTTCCAGCGTTCAAGGTAGGAAACCAGGGACAGCGCACTCTCTGAAGCATACATGAATGATAAATAAATGCAAAAGCCTCCTGAGTTGAGGGTGGCCTTTGCCCTCAAGGTGGCTGCCTGTCCTGGTTCCCAGTCTGGCCAGGGCCCCTCAGGGTTCCCCAGTGGAGAGGTGCACTTCAACTGCCACCCAGGAGGGACACAATCACAGACACTGGGGAGCTATTGAGATAAAGAAGGACCCAGGGGCACAGCCACCAAGGGACACACAGGATACCAACAGGCATCCTGTGCCTCCGCTGAGCCACATCTCCAGCCAGCACAGCTGCCAGCCTCACACACTCCCATCTGCCCGCCATGGGACACAGCCATCTCCACCACAAGCTGCTCTGCCCTGTGCAGGTCCTGCTCTCAGAGGCAGGGAAACTGTCTACACCCACTCCCAGACTACCAGCAGCCCTGGCTGTGAACTATTGTCAACCCATCTCCAAACACACTGTCTCGTGTCTGGCTTTTCCAACTGTTACCAAGTTTTGAGAAAAAGAAGAGGAGCTTCCTTAGCTTTGTTTTGTGTGTTATGCGTATTTGCTGGATGTTGCCATGTATTTTATTTTATTCCTATCAAGGACATAGACACTACCCTGCCTTCTGGAAGGAGCAAACCAATAACAAAAACTGAATGATCGGTTTGGAATTATTGTTGGGGAGACACAAAGTCAGGATACATGATGAAAAGAAATAATAAAGGTAGGTGAAGATATGGAGCAAAGGAACTTTCATACCCTGCTGGTGTGAATGTACATTACGTCAGCCATTATGGAAAACAGTGTGGAGGCTCCTTTAAAAATGGAAAACAGAAGCCCAGAATGGTCCAGCTATACCACAACTGGGTATATAAATGAAAGAATTAAAATCATTGTATCAAGAGACCCCTGCACGCTCATCACACTCATCAAAGGCCAAGACGAGGCTTCCACGAGATTGGCCATCGATGGATGAATGGATGAAGAAAATGCAGTTTAATACACAGTAGAATATTATTTGGCTATAAAAAGATAAAATCTTGTCACTTGTGCCAATGTGGATGAACCTGCAGGGCATTACACCAAGTGGAATAAGCCAGGTCCAGAAAGACAAATATGGCATGACCTTATTCCACCATGACTGGTAGAAGCTAAAGAGTTGGTCACACAGAAGTATAGAGTAGAAGAGAGGTCATTAGACACTAGGAGGGGAGGCAGAGGTCATGAGAGGGTGGACAGCAGAGGGATTTTTGCACATAGCTGGCCTACAATTAGTGATTCTTGAGCAATAGATCTAACAAATCCAAATTATAGGTTGAGGATCCTTAATCTGAAAGTATCCAGTCAAAAATGCTACAGAATCTAAAATGATTTTTGCATTTTTGTTGGTGGTGATGCTAGTTCATTTGTTTGTTTATTTGTTTACAGTACTGGGCATTGGACCCAGGGCTTTTGCACTGAGCTACAACCCTAGCTCCTTTTAAAATCTTTCGTTTAAATTTTGAGACAAGATCTTAATAAATCACTAAACTGCCCAGGCTGGGCTTGAACTTGGGATCTTCCTGCCTCAAGAATCCAAAAGGCTTTGAGCACCAACACAATGCCACAGTGGGAAATTCCACACCCAGTCTCATGTGATTGGTCCTGGTTACAATAAAGGTGCACCAAAAATACCACGTGAAATTCCCTTCCAAGGCCATGTGCATGAGGTGTCCATGAAATACACAAGAATTGCTTAGATGTGGGTGCTACTCCCCCAACATAGCTCACTGTGCATCTGAAAATATTCAAATTCCAAAAAGTCTGAAACCTGAAACACTTCTGGTCCCAAGGACTTTGGATGAGAGCTTCTCAGCCAGTAACACATGTGTAGGCAAGACATGCTGTGTAGACCAAGCAAGCAGGCAAGAATTCCCGGCTTCCTAGGAGGTGGCCTGGCCTGGCATGGGCACCCTGTTCTGTCTGCTCACAGGAGCCCCCACTCCACTGGGAGCTCAGAGCCCTGCCACCCACAGCTGCCTTTTCCTGTCCCTCTCGTTTCAGGTCTCTGTCACTCCCCAGAGACTGGCACACTAACTGGACACCAGAGCCACAGGCTTTCATCCCCAAGGCCTTCACAGTCACTATTCCATCTGTGATTCTCATAGAGGCAGCCTCTCCATTCCTTACACATTCCAGAACTACAGAGTGTATGCTCATCCGTCCCGTAGTCTTTGTGCTGTTGGAATGTGTGTCTCACTTCGTGGTGGAAGGGGACACAGAGCAGCCCCAGACTCGTCTGTCAGGGGACTCTCCTGGTACTGGCCTGCATCCTCCTGGTTCCGTACTGTCCTCCATCCAAAGCGGGACCTAGGCGAGGCCTGTGAGCCAGGCAGTGTCCAGTGTACACATAGCTGGTGGATGAGCCACCACCCAAGAGATGAGCGCCCCCCTGATGTAATTGTTCATCATTGCACATGCCAGGGATCTGTCCAGGACCCTCTTGGAGGGAAAGGGGAGGCAGAGGGAGCCTGGAACATCATGTCTGTGTCACTTATGTGCACAGGCAGCAGGGGGCTCAGAACGTCCCCTTCCACCCTGGAGATCACTGGATGCTGTCGCTCTCTGTCTCCCTCCCTTCCTTCCTTGGACTTGGTGAACACTTCTGTTGTTCCCTTTGGCCAAGCACCCAGGGGCACTGTGAGGTCATTCAGAAGGAGCTGGTAGACAGAGGCACCAGTAGAAAGTTCAAGAACCGCCTGGGGCAGTGACCCCTGCATCAAGGTGGGCAGAGGGAATGCAGGGTACACAGAAGACAACCTTGCTACCTGACCCAGGGACAGGCAGGAGAGGCCAGGCAGCCTTGGAGCTGGCCTAGGTAGGAGATGGACATGGAGTAACAGTGTATGCCGGGTCCCATCAGCAGGTACACGGCAGACATATAGTCCTCCTGGGTCCCCACACAGGCCCCAGGGTTGGGGAGTCTCAGTCTGAGGACTGCATCAGAATCCCAGGAGTCCCCTCTCTCCCTCCAGAGAACCAAAGCCAGTGCACTGGATGGGGCTGCAGATCCTGCTTATTGACTTTAGTTCTCTGTTGGGGTTTGCAGGGGGTGCCCAGTTATTTCAATTCACTGATCCTCAGGACTGCCCTGCCACAGAAGCAGGCTCAGTTCCCCCAACGACTGTGAGTCATTCGGATCCTGGGCCAGCATGATTGAACCCTGACTGGCTGGCCTTGCTGCTGAATGATTCTTGTGGATGATGCTTCCTTTTCCTGGGCCCAGATTTAATTTGTGTTGCAATGAAGCCTTTTCCATTGTCAATGACAAAAGGCGATATTTCCAATACTCCTGGAGACTCAGCTTCAAAGGTTTCAGCTCTCTTTTTAAAGGCATTTCAGCTTATTTTGATGTGGGAGAAAAGTTTTGCATGCATCCTAGCATCCACTGTTGTGACAGCTGCATTTAATGAGTGCAAAATGATCAGAAAAACGTCCTTTGCTTCGAGTTGCCAGTCGGTGACAGAGGAGAGGTGGTGCTGTCATCTGAGCAGGAGAGTCTCACACACATCTGCAGAGGTAGAATGCCCACCCAGCTGGTCTCCTCCAGGTGGCTCGGAGCACAGCCCAGAAACCAAATAAGACCCAAGGGCCACACCTCAGGCCCCCTTCCTTCCACAGAGGGAGCCTCCGCTGGACCACCTCTGGCCACTCTGTGGGGCTGGGGCAAAGTCGAGTTTATCTTCAAATCACACATCTGTCTTGCTGAGAGTTTTCCTGCCTAATCTAATGTATTCATAATTAACAGATTTGGGAGAAAACAAAAAAGGCAAACTAGATTGCTTTATTCATTCTTTCATTCATTCATTTTTGCAGTACTGGGGATAGAAGCCAGAACCTTTGCACTGAACTACATCCTTAGTCCTACCCTTCCTTCCTCTTCCTCATCTTCATCTTCATCTTTGTCTTCTTTAATTTTCAGACAGTGTCTCGCTAAGTTGCTAAGTTCCCCAGGCTGGACTCAAACTTGCAATCCTCCTGCCTCAGCCTCCCAGAGTACAAAAGGGAAACATTAAATAATGCATGTGTAAAAAAAAAAATAAAGGACTTCCTCTAAATCTTGACATGTTTCATTGTTCAGCAAATATTGACACCCACTCCTTGGCACACACACAGGAGCCTGATGGGAAGAGCTTATTTCCTCATGCCCGTGATGCTGAGCCTGGCCAGGGGTTTCCTTTGCCCAAAGGGGCATGGATGCGATCAGGTGCCTATCTGGACCGCTGGCACCATGGCACTGCATGTCAGGATCAGCCCTCTAGAGCTCCTGCCTCCTTTCCAAAAAGATCATGCACCAGAGAGCTCTGCACGCTCAGCCAAACCTGCCAGAGCAAGAGCCCAGAAGAGGGCTGCCTTGCTGAGCCTGGCTCCTGCAGCCTGGAAGACAGCCCGGGTGACTGTTCATCTAAGTCACTGAGACTGGGGCCATGTGTAGTTTGGCAGCACTGCATTGCTCCACAGCCTTTGGGAAGGGATGTCTGACCTGCAAGCTGACCACGTGTGGAAGAAATGACTCAGCTGGCTGCACCTGCTACAGCTCAGTACCTGTAGAATGAAAGTGCTGTTGACAGGGTGCTGTGCGACTTTAGGCCCCACCTGCTGAAATCCTAGTCCCCAATATGAAGGCGATGGAGGTGGGGCCTGGGAGGTGACTAGGATGAGATCAGGTTGTGAAAGTGTCAGGCTGATGGTGGAACTGATGGACTTGAAACAGAGTAAGGGACTCGAGGTCTTGCACTCCCTGTCTCTGACTTTTGAGGATTCAGGGACAAGGTCTTCATCTGACACCAGGAAAAGGGTCCTCAGCAGGAACCTTGCTCGGCTGGTGCCTGAGTCTTGAACTTTTCAGCCTCCAGAACTATGAGAAATGAATTGTTGAAGCCAACACCCACTCTAGGGGATCTTTTAACAGCACCCTCACTGAGAGGAAGAGCAGATGGAGGCTGAGCACAGTCCCTATTCGAGGATCCATGCTGGGCCGTGGGGTCGCACTTAGAATGGATGGAGGTGCAGCTCCAGGAAGATCTCCAGTGTGGCTCCTCGGTCCCCACCTTCTCCGCTGGTTGTCGCCTTTGCAAGCCTCACAGGTAGGTGAAAACAAACAGATCCCATCCACCCCCAGACCTTCTGAGTCTACACCTGCTTCATTCCTGCTCAGCTCCCTTTCAGATCTTCTGGCTTTTTCTAGTCATGGAAGGTAGCAGAAACAAACTGTCACACTGTGCCATCACGAGCCCACACACGGCGAATCCTGTGGGTGTCTAAGAGCTTACTCTTAAGTTCTATTTGTTTAATTTATGCTTCTATTGACAAATAATTAGGGCACCAATTAATTTCAAAATGCAAATGTGCAATGGGTCTCCCCATTTTGTTTTGTTTTCCTTTAAATATCCTTTGTCCTCTGTTCTACTTTGTTAGAGTCTTAGTGGATTTAGTTTAGCCAAGGATTGAAATTATTTTTTCTAATGCTCTATTTACTTGATTGAATCGAACTTTTTATCAAATATTGACTACAAATGTTTGTTCAAGATCACATGCCATAGAGTTTAATGGAAATAAAAACCTGTAATTCCAAACCATAGCTTTTGCTATGTCTTGCAGGTGGTCTATCTGGAATGACAGCTAGGTGACAAGATAGGTGGCTTGTAGCCCTGTCCCTGCCTACAGGCACCTGCTGCTAATTCCTGATTATCTCTGAAATGTCACTTAGATAGTCAGTGAAAGGAGAGAACATTCCAACTGCACAGACAAGTATAATTGGCTTTATTTATTTTGCCTCCTCTGGTACTGGAAGGATGGGGAACAGGGTTGGGGTTCACTAAAAACATCTCTCATTTCTCTCACACACCCCATTTGCAGGCACCTACATGGCTCCCTGTTCACAAAGTCTACTCTGCTTCTGATTCTTTATGTACTGCTTGGGGTCATCTCGCAAGTGTGTCTGGTGCCATAGCCCCTCCCTAGAGGGTATGCCCCAAGAGGGAAGGGACGGCTCTGAATTCTGACCATCTGAGAAAGACCAGCCACCAGAGGGAACTTGGGAGTTATCTGTGGCTGCTGAAGGACAGGCGGATTCTAGGATGCAATGGGTGCCCAAAGGAGAGACGCCTTTCTCAGTGTGGGACATGTGGGAGGAGGATGGATAAAAAGCCACGTCAGGGTAAGCACAGCACCACAAAGGCCTTCATCTTCCTCTGTCACCAGTGCTAAACACTGATTGAAACGTTTCAGTGCCAATCACTAACAAGTGCCTGTTTTTAAGAACAGCGCTTGTCCCCTTGGGACAGAAACCCAAAGTCCTGGTTTCCAACAAAGTCCAGTGTTGCTGTGTGACTGACCTTGGTCACCCACCACACATGTTGCTATATTTCTGTTCCATTATCTAAATAGTTAAAGGATAACTAACATTTTGGTCTGCTTTACTTACATAATCCCACCATTCTCCATTTGCTTTTAATAGAGACTCAAGATGAAGAGAAAATAAGTTTCTCTAAACTTAGGGGCTAGAAGTATAGCTCAGTGATACAGAGCACATGCTTAGCACTAACAAGGCCCTGGGCACCAAACACAAAAAGACTAAACTTTCTTCCTATGAAAGTCTATGTTTAAACAACATCAAAATTATTTGCCTCTGTTTCTAGCCGATGTAAGAAAATATTTCATTCCTTCACCAACAACTAATAAAAGATCATCACAGACTGGTTTGTTCCTACTGCTTTCTTTTGTCTTATGGACTTTTGTTTTATAAGGAGGGAAACAAGGAGAAAGCGCACAGGAGCAGAGTCAGCCGCTGCCTCTGTCCACTGCAGGTAGAGGTCAGCGGTGAGTGGGAACAGCCACTTCTGATCTGATTTCGAATTCCTTTCATGTGTACACAGTCTTCCGCCCAGGAGGACAAGGATTTTTTTGAACTTCAAAAAGAGAGAGAGAGAGGTGGGATCACAATAAATATTTCATTGTGTAGTCAACCCAATTCATGAAGCCTGATTATCTCCTGCAGCCTCGCACACTGCTATGGGAAGCCTCCCCTGAAGGTCGCCTCCTGACCACACTGACCACTGTGTGGCACAAAGGTGGCCTGGCCACTAGGGCACAGGGAAGGATGGAGAGTGGGCTGCCCTGGGGTGTGGGGTCCAGGGCAGCATCTGGCCCTGTCTGCCCACTCCACTGCTCCTGGACCAGGCGTGCTGTCTGGGGATGGGCTTGGCTCACACTGCTCCCAGCAGGGACAGTCAGGGTGCCTGTGAACTGCAAGCTCCGAGGTGGCAGGGACATCTCCATGTCTCCAGACCCTCTGCAAGGCTGAGGCTGATGGGATAGATATTGGACAAGAAGAAAACAAGCATTTCTGGGGCCCTTGGGATCCCCACATGCAGGACCTGTTGCAGACCTCGAGCATAGTAAACTCTTGGAATGCTCCCATTCCTGATATAAAATGATGCAGGACTTACATAGCACCAACCCACATCCACCCATACACCTGAAATAATCCCTAGATCACTAACACAATGTGAGTGCTAGGTAAATCTTCATTGTGCTGTATTGGTTAGGGAATTAGACAAGAAAAATATCTGCAAAGTGTAGAAGCAACCATCCCAGTCCAGCCTGCAGTGGGATGAGTCCATGCATGTGGAATCATGGGATGAAGGGCAACTGCATGTAACACCTACTGTCACATGAACCTATCACATATGTGTGCTGCTGTGTGGTGGATTCTCTGGCTATGGCCGCTCCTCCTTCCCCTTTGAGTCACACAGATGTGTTTGCTTCAATCCTACCAGCCTCCCATTCAACCTCTCCTTGCACATGATCATTGGAGCTGTGCTTCAGTACCATCTGTTGCCATAAATATCATGCACTGGACATGAACCAAGACTGCAGGTAACACCTCCATGGAGGATGCCCTACCCTAAAGGCCTTTGAGAGTCAGACTCACCCAGCTAGATGCCCACAAAGACCATTCCCAGGAATGCTTACCTGGGTATTTAAAACACAAAGCCAAAAGCACAAAGTCAGTTGGATGCACCTAGTGCCTGGCTGCAGAGACATATGGTGAAGGCTACCGTGCTTGCAGCTACTCTGCTGAGAAGACCAGAGCAGGTGACTGGGACAGGAGATCTGGGCTACAAGCAGGACCTCCATGGATTCAGGGCCTCTCTTCTTGGTGATCTCAGAAAAGCCAGGAACTGGGGGGTCACCCCACATATTTCATTCTCTAACCCAGTAGGTTACGAGGCGGTGGCTGCAGATGATGCTAAATCATTCACTACATACTGACCAGGGCTCTTCCATCGAGATGTAATGATCACGTTTGTGTCTGCTAATGATCAATTTTTACTATAAATAGCATTCATACATGAATGAAATATAAATCATTTTGTAGGACACTGGATTTCTGTGTCTGTTTCTCATAATACATTCTACTTGGATTCCATAACTTTGAATTATTAAAACCAGAATTTTATAGTACTGCTATAAAGACTCAACTATTTTATCCATAAAATAAGAGTTTTAGGCAGATGCTTATCTATGTACTTTGGCATTAATGAAGAGAAAAAAGACTTCTGATTTAAAAAAAAAACTCTTCTCAAAATAAAAAGGTAAACAAAGATTTAGTTGCTAATTTACCTAGTAAGGAAATGTCCAAACTGAAGTTTTTGAATTTTTTAAAACTAGCTTTCATGGTCCTCCAGTAGAAAACTCATCAATTTTCTCTTTGGGTGAGTCACCGCTTCCCATGGCTGGGATCTGTCCTAGAGATGTGAGCTTAGGTTCCAAGGGGGTTTAGAAAGCAGCTGTGGTGCAGTGACATGTGCATAGGACAGTGGCCCACTTCCCAGGGTAATACCTGGCCTGCCCCAGCACGCACAGCCTCTCCCTAAGCAGAGCAGTCACAAACATTCCCAAGGATTAGACGTTCCTCAGACTTTCCATTCTTTCAAGCTTGCCCTGTGCTGGTTTCCTTTTCATTTAGGATCTAATTCTTTGGGCATTTCTGTCTTAGTGCAACTGATTACACCTATAAATAAAACACTGGCAAAATGACCTTAAGTCTTAGAAGCATGGTTCGACGTTAAAAATAAATCTTCTAAGCCAGGGATTTAACTCAGTGGTGCCACACCTGCCTTGCAAGCACAAGGTCCTGAGTTCAATCCCCGGTACAAGAAAAATAAAAAATAAAATTTTAAAAACAATCTTCTACCTGTCCAAATGTCTCCTAATTCAACTTGTCATCTTGCTCTGTTTGGCATAAGTTTTTGTTTTGTTTTGTTTGCACCAATAACCAAAGATATCCTTACGGCCTGCATCTGAACTTGCATTAAACCCAGAAAGCACTCAAATGAAAAGGTGGGATTGGCTCTCTGGGAACGCTGAGATCCAGGGGCTATTATTTTAATTTTGTCTCCCTGTGAGTCATCCTACTGAAAAAGGCAATACAGAGCAAAAAAAGTTCAGGAGAGCCCTTTCACACCAGTGTGGATATGATTAACACTACTGAACTACACACTAAAAACAGTTAAGATGGTTAAAATTTTATGTTATGTTTATTTTATCACAACAAAAAAGTTAACTTTTTAATTTTTTTTAAGAAAGGATGGAGAATCGCAGAGCAAGGGAAAGTTTGTTTGTAGTGGGAGAGGGGGCTAGGAAACTAAGAGATTCTGAGGCTGTGGGGGACAGCAGTCAGGAAAATGTGTCCACCAAGAACAGAACACAGTGATGATATCAAGTCACAGGAGGACAGGTCCTCCTGCTGGGTAGTCGCCAGCCTGCAGGGCCCCAGATAGAGGAGCTGCTAGAAATAGCACGAGTGCTGCTCCCCTAATGGTTCCAGTTTCCAATTTGACTAAATCAATGAGATTTTACCCAAAGGCTGAGCCCCAGAAATAGAAGTCCCTACATTTTGTCTCCCAGTTTGGAGGAAAAATCTCCCTGATGTGCATTATAATGTTTCTTCATACCCCACACGGAAGCAAGCATGGCAGAGGTCCTGAGTGTACTGATCCAAGTCATTCACTCCTCCAAAAAAACTGTTCCGGGGCCGGGCACTGCTCTTGGTGTCAGACTTTGGACTGGTTGCAAACTCTCTGTCCCCATGTAACTGGTATCTTGAGGCCACCCATCAGGGATGGACTTTTCTCTCCCACACATGTGGTATGCAGCATCTTTGCTTCTCTGTGCCATTTAAGAGTTGGTAAACTACATGAGACCTCAGAACAGGTGTTCATGACCAAGGTCCTTAGTGATGAGCAGCCATTGTGTGTACAGCTGTGGGGAGAACCCCAAGTTTAAAATGGCTGAGGCTGTGGCCTCGGCCCATCCGGGAGACACAGGGGTTGGACCTGTGTGTGTGACTTAGGATTTGGTGAGCCAGGCAAGTCCTCACCAGGAGACAGTGGACCCAAAGGCAACTCAGAGAGTAGCAGGAAGTGTGTGAATGAGCAGAGGCCAGGAAAGAAAGTGCAGCAGAAAAGACTTCTGGTCATTTGCAGCCACACCTATGGTGCACAGTGGACAGCAGGACCTGGGCCAACTGCTGGGGAAGGAATCCTGGCCCTTGGGGAGGACAGAGTTTGCAGTGCCATTGAGCCCCCTAAAGGGAGCCTTCCAATGTCCTTCCCATCTCTGGTCTATCAGCCACCAAAGGAGCTTTGTTAAGTACATGGAGAAAAGATTCGAATTTTTATCTTTTTTAAAATCTCATCCTTTTAAACTTTCACCTTTTTATATATTGCATAATGTATACAATAAATTCACACAATAGTGGGAACATACAATATATAGGTATGTATGCCTTGGGTGTTCATGCCAAAATATTTTAGTAATAAGGGTGATCAGAAAAAGTTTGGGAACCACTGCTCTAGGTAACCTATGCTTTAATAGCTTCTGTGTCTGTGAGACAGAAGGGGACACATGCTGCCTTCTGTGCCAGAGACTCAGGATGGAAGGAGGATGGAGGTAAAGTGCAGCAGCAGGCAGGCAGGGACAGTCAGCAGGAGCAATAGAAGCCAGAGGTGGAAGAGGCCAATAAGTTACCAGGAACAGAGGGAAAGGTGCACAGGGATTTCCAAAGGGTTGAGTCACACTGTAAGGTTTGTCTCCAAATAACAAATTTTCCCTTGGCATCCACATTCCACACTGCTGTATTCAAAAAACAAGGGATCCTACGGGCAGAAAGGTCTTCTCCTGGAGGAGACAGATTATATCCTTACTTGCTTTATTAATCCCCTGAGACTGTCTTAAAAGAGAACCAGAGCAAGTCCTCCAGCTGGCTGCATACTCAGCTGGATGCTGGCACTCCAGGATCACACACAAACAACCAGACACATGTGCACATGTGCACACACAGACACACACGGGTACACAAGCATGCTGATGCACATATGCATGCACACACAACACATACACTCACGAGCTTAAGTCCATGGCTATGAAGCATGGATTTGTGTGAAGTCTTTATTACTATAGTGTTAAGTGTAATACCTGTAAAATCATTAGCTAGTAAAAATAAATAAGTAAAATCTCCAAATGTCCATCATTTTCACTAAGTTTGCACCTTAATGAATCCAGGGGAAAATGTTTCTCAATTAAAGAGGAAGCCAAGCAAAATCCCAAGATTGGTAAAGAACAAGGAGGACACTTACAATAGATAGGACTGTTGGAAATTCTGCCTCATTTTCAGTGGCTCCTTGGGACCCATTATAGGGATGTCCAACACATTCTTTTATCAAATCTACTGATGAACATTGAGACAAGATAGTTTCTAGCTTTTCACAGCTGAAAGAAAACTTAGTTTCTAAAAATGAAGGCCCAAGGCACAATGATGCAGGATCAAAAGGCCTGTGTAGGGCCAAGGATTTAGCTCAGTGGCTCCACATCTGCTTCCCAAGTGCAAGGTCCAAGTTCAATCCCCGATACCAAAAAAAGGCCTGTGCAGTTCAAACTATGATCTGAAATCAGATTTCCCTACAAACAGAGTTACTGCAACCGAGTCTTAAAAGCCACTTTTCCCACAACCTTATTGTCACTGGGGTTTCTCAATTTTTTTCACCTTGTCACTCAAACAAACAACAAAAAAAGACATGTGTAAATTTACATCAATAAAATTTAGACCAATTATTTACAAGGTTGAACACCCACCATAGTGCACTTGCTGGTGAGTTGCCTTTGTCCCGGTTTGTACCATGTTTCTCCCTTATTTATTGTGCACTCTTCAGATTCTCATTCATTTGCAAGAGACAAATAAATTATATTATTGGACTCAGTAACTCTTTATCTATAACAAAACAATACTTTTCCCAGGTTAATCTGGTTCCATCCTATAAGTTTTACTTACAGTGCTTTTGCCATGGACAAGTTTTACATTTTAGGCCACTTTATTGAAAAGCCACATTGATCAATTTTTTGCTTTGCATTGCCTTTTTCTGTGAAGCTTAAAAGAATTTTTCTCCTACAAGATTAGTAAGATGGATGTCAATATTTTCTCCTGGTATGTGCAACTCCTTTGTTACACACTGAAGTATTTTATTCCTCTGGAATTCACTTCAGAGTAGAGGCAGATCCAGCAACCCATCTTCCACATGGCTGGTGTCACTCCCAATTGTCCAGCGTCCTTCCAGTCTGGCCAGATTTCTTCCACATCTGTTATGGGTCCCTTCCCTATCTTCCCAGTCCTGTCTATGGTCTGTCTACTCCTGCATGAGTTCCACCTCCTTGAGCCAGGACAGTCCAGGCTGTACTGCACAATCCTGGAGGGCAGGTACCTCTAACAACTCTCCCTTTCCAAAAGTTGTGTAACCTTTCTTCCTTCAGCTGAACCTTAAAATTATATCATGATAAAAAATAAATAAATCCTATTGAAACTTTAGAATTTCCATGCACAGCATCATGACAAAGTTCCCCAAAATTATTACTATAGCAAAGATCTGCAATTCTTCTCAGTAAAGGGCTAGACAGTACAGACTTAAGTCTTTGCAGGCTGCATGTTCTCTTTGACAACTACCCAGGTCTGCCATTAAATGCAAAAGCAGTGGTAGACAGTATGTAAAGTAATGGGGACAGCTTTGTCCAGGAAAACCTTACTTACAAAACCAGGGACAAGTGCCATGGAATTACTCAGCTGTACAATAAGTGAAGTACTGATACACTGATACACTCAACAATGTGGATGGATTCCAAAAACATTACAGGAAGGAAAAGAAGCCCGGTACTAAAATTCAGCATTCCTTTTGCAGGAAATATCCAGAACAGGTCAATCCACACAGACAGAAAGCAGGTGAGTGGTTGCCAGGGGCTGGAGAGGGGAGAAGGGAGAAAAGAATATCATTTAATAGGTACAAAGAGAATTTCTAGAATAATATAAACATTTTGAAAATAGGAAAAGATGACGATTGCACATCATTTTGAGTGTTAAATGTTACTGAATTGTATATTGCAAAATGGTTAATTTTGTGTAATGTGAAATTCACCTTAATTGAAAAGAATAATAGGCAGAGGGCTGGATTTGGCCTCTCTACCATACTTTGCCAACCCTGATTTATAGATTAAATGAAATAGAACAAAAGATAATTTTAATAGATAAAGTTCCAAAAACGAAGATCATTAATTTGATGATATAATTGTATTTTCTTCCCATTTTTGTCCTGTGGTAAAAAGCAGCCTAACCAAAAAGGAGTTGAACAGCACCTCCAGGTCAGAGCAGCAATAGATATGATAGAATACCGATGCTGGGGTGCAGAGCCGAGGGTGTAGATTAGTGAAAGTGTGTTTGCCTAGCATATCCCAAGCCCTTGGTCTAATTCATCACACTGCAATCAATGAATAGAAAATACATGAATGTGCACTTGTTATGGTAAGCTAGGCTGAGTAACAAGGAAACCCAGGTCTTGGTGGCTGCATGAGAAAAACTGAGCTCTTGCTCACTCAACAATTCTGGGCAGGTGCTCGCAATGCTGGGGCCACTCTGCCCCTATGCAATCATTTCGGAGCCCATATCCAGCCCTTGGGGACTCCATGGTAGAGGACCAGGCATTTTGACCCAGGCTTTAATCTCATCTTGTTCAGATGCAGATCCTGACTTTGCAGTCCTGGGTGGGAGAGGACATTTTGCATCTCTGACCAGCTCAAGCTGTGATGCTGCTAGGCTGAGAACCACACTCTGGAGGGGGCAGAGTGGCCAGGACATGATTGGCAGCTGCATGCAGACAGCAGCAGCAGGATGCAGGGAGGGACACAAGTACCATCCTGGGAGCCGCCTCGGAGGGGCAGCTGTACTTCCTTCCACAGTCCAGCCATACGGCCTCGCGTAGCAGGGGAGGCTGAGTACACCTTGCATGACAACAGTTCTCCATGTGCAGAGAGGAAGGAGACTGTGGGGAACAGCTAGCAGTCTCTCCCTCTGCATCACAAATACAGTTGCCCCTTGTTCGTTGACCGCCCGTGGATACCTAAATCCAGATACCCAAGTGCCAGCACACAATGGGGTAGTATGTGCTCACGCCCTACTCTCACTAGCCCATGCACTTTAAAACCTCTCTAGATAAATTATCATACCTAATACAGTGCAAATGCTATGAGAAAAAGTCTGTGCATGTTCAGTACAGACACATTTTTTCCCAAGTGATCTGTAATTGCTTGAGGAACTCATGGATACAGAGATCTGAAGAAATATGACAAGAACATCCAGAGCCTTAGTCAGGCTGGCACGAGTTTCCCATCAATGTACTATGTGACTTTTGAGGTGCAAAATCATAGAGAAGTACAAATTGGACCTGCTAGCTGTGTCCAAAAATTAAAAATGTAGGAGATGCAAATTATAAGGCACTGAAAGTGCTGGAATATTTTGGGTTTTTTCTTTCAAAGAAAAGTTGGTTCAGACTGTAAGTTAGACAAATGAAGGTAAACTGTTCCACAAGTAAAGATTTTAAAAATACAAAATAGGTCAGTGGTGGCAAACCTATGGCTCACCTGCCACAGTGGGCCATTTGTATCATTGAAAGCTCTAAAAGGTTCGCCATCACTGACATAGGTTGAAGACAAAGGAGATAAGTAAGTAGTAATTTGGTCTCAGGTATGAAACTGAGTAAAAATTGATCCAACAGTCTTATGGCAAAGCCCAAGGGTTATCAGCCAAACCGCCAAGTTCAAAGGACAAATATGTCCTCAGAGGTCAGAGGTGCCTGTTAGCAAAGGAAATGAGTGTTACCCTGCTTGGCAAGGGGGCTAAGGCTTCACAGTGGAGAAAAGACAATCTCTTCAAGAAGTAGCGCTGGGGTTACCGATGTGTACATGTAATAGAATGAAGTTAGGCTCTTAACCATATATTGCAATTACCTCAACATCGATAAAAGACCTCAGTATAAGACCCAGACACTACAAAACCCTGTAGGAAAACACAGGGGGAGGTTTCATGACTTTGGGTTGGACAATGATTTCTTAGATATGACACCAAAGACACAGAGAACAAAAGCAAAAAATACATCTGTGGGACTGCGTCAAACTTCCAAATGACTGCATAGCAAAGAAATCTATCAACAAGGAAAAATGGTAGCATATGGAATGGGAGAAAATGTTTGCAAATCATATATCTAGTAAAGTGTAAATATCCAGAATATATAAAGAATTGCAAGTCAATAACATAAAATAATCTGATCAAAATAGCAAAGGTCTTGAGTTGGTACTTCTCCAAAGATGATATTCAAATGGCCAACAAGCATATGAAAAGATGTCCAACATCACTAGTCATCAGAGAAATGCAAATCAAAACCAGTGAGATTTTTCCCTCACACCCCTTCAGATAGCCATGTAAAGAGAAAAACAGAAATAAGTGTTGGCAAGGATATGGAGAAATTAGAACCCTATGCTTTGTCCACAAGGGTTGTAACATGGTACAGCTGCTATGGGAAATAGTATGGAGGGTCCCTAGACAACGAAAACTAGAACTACCATAGGATCTAGCAATCTCACTTCTGGGAAGATGTGCAAATGAATTCGAGACAGGATCTCAAAGTGATATTTCCAATCTTGTGTTCATTGCAGCACTGAAAAGAGACAGAAGCACCTTGATATCAATCAAAAGATGAATGAATAAAGAAATGCTGGTATATGCCTACAATGGACCATCATGCAATCTTTAAAAGGAAGAAAATTCTGACATCTGTTATAACATGGGTGAAACTGGAAGTCATTATGCTATATGAAATAAGCCAGTCACAGAAAGACAGATATTGTATGGTTCCATTGTTATGAGGTACATAGAAAAACCAAACTCAGGGAAACAGAAGGTAAATAGGTGGTTACCAGGGGGTAGGGGAGGAGAGATGGAGAGTTAGATGGTGTGAGATTTCTTCTGATGCTAATGAAATGTATCCTTCACATCAGGGTCCCTCACTCACACAGTCCCAGGGGTGCTAGCAATCTGCTGGAGTTGGGGCATCTCCATGTGAGTGTTAGGACAGCTACCTAGTAAGAGCTCAGGAGAAAGCATTCTGGACCTCCCAGGCACCCATAACTTCATGTCAGATACCATCTCACTCCTAAAAAGCATTCTTCCTCATCTTGTGCTGCCCTAGCCCCAGCTTCCTCGGGTGGAGGAGCTGGCATTTGGAAGCTCTCCTTGGTCCTATTATGTACAAGAATGACACTCATTGGTTCAGAGGAGCACAAGAGGATGAAGGCTGGGTTCCATGCAGATGCTCCTCCTGCCTATTCTAAGGGGGCTCACAGGTGCACCCTGAAAAGGCTCTTGGGACAATTATGGAAACCAAGATGAGAAATGATGTGCCTTAGCAGCACAAGAGAGAAAGGTGAGGGCTCTTAGGCTCCAATAGAATCAGGCTCTGAACCTGTGTCTTAGTCTGTGCATTAGTCTATATTCTGTTGAAATAACAAAATGCTTGAAGCTGGAAAATGCATAAAGAAAAGAGGTTTATTTAGCTCACAGTTTTGGAGGCTCTGGCTGTGTCTGTCACAGTTTGATAGACAGCATCACTGTGAGAGACCCTATGGCAAGAGATCAGGGAGGGCAGCCTTGCGTGTTTATAGCAAGGCCCTCCTGAAATCTAATCTGGGTCCCCTAAAACCACCTTAGTCCCTTCCAAGGGCTGCACCTTCAATGACCCCATGACCCCCTCTAGGCCATACCTCTCAAAGCACCCCCACCTCCCAACATGGCCACATGGAGGACCAAGCTTCTAAAGTGAGAACCCTGGGAGACCCAATCTCACCAAACCCAAACCATCCATCGCCAACTGCCCCCTAGCTTTGCTACATAATAAAATCACTAGGGGTTTTTGGAAGAATTCCATGCCCAGCTCCTGCCCAGACACCCTGACCTGGTGGGTGTGTTAGTTAGCTCCACACCACTGTGACAAAGTACTGAGACAATCAACTGCTACAAAAAAAAAAAACTTTATGTTGCCTCACTATTGGGGGAATTTCAGTTTATGGTCGGCCGGCCCTGTTAGTTTTTATCCTGTAGTGTGGGTGTGTCATGTCTGGAGTGAGAGGTGAAGAAAGGAAGATATCTGGGATCCCAATGTCCCCTTCAGGTACACGACCCCCATGACCTCTCTTCCTCCCACTGACAATCACTTCCTCCTTCTAGACCTGCCCCCATATCTTCACCTCTTCCCACCAAATCCACCCTATAACCTCACTTCCTCACACTAGGCTACCACCCCATGACCTTACTTTCTCACTCTAGGCCCCACCTCTTAAAGGTTCCACCACTTCCCAATAGTGCCACGAGCTGGGGACCAAGTCTCTAACACATGAGTCTTGGGGGACACTGACTCAGACAATAGGGATTGAGACAGATGTGACTCAGGCATCAAGGATCTAGAAAACTGGCTATTCCACATTAAGGTACAACCAAGGTAGGGATTCAGTCATTGGCCTAGAGTAAGGTGACGGCTCCCCTTGACCCACTGCACGGGTAATATGAGTCTGTTGGAAATGACCCCAGAGGTACCTATCCCTGACTGTACCTGAGATCACCTGGGGTGTGTCCAAGAGGACAAAACATTGTCCTTTCCCTAAGTGCAGCCCGGGCCCAGGGACTTTGGAAGGCTAGATGCAAGACAGCCTGCCCTGAACACTATTTCCCTGAGGAGACTCAGCAGGATCCTTCAAAGAGAGTGGAAGAGGAGGTGGGAGCATTGCTGCCCAGCACTGCAGACTCAGGAGAGGGCAGGGTCCACTCGGCATGGCTGCAGCTCCACAGGGCAGCTTGGTGGAGAATACAGGTAGCTTTACCAAGGCCCAAGTCATCCTCAGCAAGGGCTGGGAGCCTAGATCAACAGTTTATGTGCAAAGAGCAAAAGATTCTATTAGAGTGTGAGAGAGGGACAGAGAAAGAAGCAAGGAGGAGAGAGGGAGAGAAAGAGGGAACTTCTCTGCATCACACTTGACAGGGGCCAAGCTTAGAAGAGATGCAGATCTTTAGCCTCCAGGGACAGCCAATCTGACTTCAAGTCACACTCCTCCCTCGGGCTGCAGCTGCCACAGAACTGCCCAAAGCACGCCATCCTGCAGAGCCCAGAGCTTTCACTTGACTTGCAGCCACTGCTACACTCTGAGGACTGCCCAAGTTGCACTCATGGCTTTTGCCTCCCAGACCAGGAGTTCCTCTGCAGACCTTCAGGGTCTACACCTGCAGGTGCACTGAGTAGCCCTGGATGGCACCAAGGGCAGAGGCTTGAGAGCCAGTCATCTTGGTGACAAGACAGGAGCAGGGGCAAGGAGGACGGGCCCCCTTCTCAGTCCCAATCATCTCCCACCCCCAGGAGGATCCATGCCACCCGGGTACACAAGGGTCACTTCTGCTGCTGAAAGCACCCAGCCACTTGTGAGGAAATGGGAGAGGATGAGAAGTTCTGACCCCAGAATGCATGATTATTGCTCATCCTCTCTCTGAGTCCCCTTTTATTTATTTATCCCCACACAACTGACCTGGGCTCTGAACCAGGCTTATCCAGGTCCATCTGTGAACAAAACAGATTTCCCAGGGCACTAGCTCAGCTCCCAGTCACCAGCCCTGGCACCAAGCCTCACACACGCCCAGGCCTGTTGTCTCAGCCCCCAGCCCAGACCTGGAGAACCAGAGTCTTCATCAGAAATGACCCTGGGTGTTCAGGGGGACAGGAGAGTTGGGCAGTGTGGATTCAGGTTCTCGTTTCCATTAGTTGGAATCAGTGTAGACACCAAAGGCAGAGAGATTTGGTATCAAACAAAAATGACTCTGGCTGTTGGGTCTCTCTCAGGGATCTTGGAGTTGATCTTGTTTAACTACTTTTCATTTTATGGATGATAAAATGGAAACCCAGAGAGGCAATGTGACTTCTGAGGGAAGAAACCAGGATCAGAACCAAAGATTGAACTCTTGAGTTGAAAGTGCACAATCCATGTGCACACTAGCATAGACCATCCAGGCCTCGCCAAGGCTGAGCAAAGCAGGACAGAGATGGGGCGACTAGAAAGAAGAAGGGAAGGTGGCACCACAGCACCCCAGATCCTGAGGGAGCCTCAAAGATGGGGCAGTACAGGCCAGTTGTGCAGCTCCAGAAGTTGAGCCACACTTGAAAAACAAAACACACAAACAAAACAGACCTCTGGTTTCCATCTGACTTTGAGGAATGCATTCTGGGGCAGCCCAGGAAGATCGCTCCAGGGGTCCTTCTGCCTGTGCTCCCTCCAGAGGGACTCTGTAAGAGAACCTGGGAGACAGAGGCACCATGGAGAGGCTTCCCTATCCCTGCAGGGGCTGGATCGTGGATACTCAGCAGCTCCCCAACCTGCCAGACATGTAGGAGACAGCACATGACTGCAAGGGTCCGGGTTGTGGGAGGTGCTCACCCCCAAAAAGCACCCCTTTAACTCTGAGCCACTGAGCACAGATTGTCAAGACTGTCCCAGTCCTCAGTCCACCCTCCCCTCGTTTGAAGCATTCCACCCTACACTGCTTTAAAACTCCAACTCGCATCAACTTGAAAGAGGCCTCCCCAAACCAGCACATTTTATCAGAAACAGCTAGATTAAAACCAATCATACCTCCCCACCGCACCTCGAGGACTGTCAGCACAGTTTCCTGAGACCGGGAAGAGAGAGACTGGCAGATCTGGGCCAGGGACGTGTGACGGGCTGGTCGTTTCCTTTTCTTCCCATCTCCGTAATAAATAATCAATCTGAGAAAGTTGATAGAAAGAGGTAAGAGTGAAAAGTGGAAATGACACATTTATGAGAAGGATTTTTCCAGGGCTTCTTAAGTGTAATGCCTTGATTTTTTTTTTCAATCATATTAAAAGTAGCAGAGAACACCTGTTTCTTGTTATACCACCACAGCTCGGATGTGTGATTATATGGATCACACACTATCAGGAACAAAAAATATAAAATTAAATAAAACCCTGGAAAAAAATGGTTTGACAAGTTAACAAAATTTTTATGTTGTTTCCAGTTGAGAGAGAGACAGGGACAGAGAGAGAGACCAAACTGCCAGAGGATAGAAGCACTTTGTTTCTAGTTGAATTCTCATAAAAGGCTCCTGGATGCAATCTCTGACATTGGAACAAAAATCACATATTTTATGATGGATTTTTTAAAGTTTTCCTCCAAAGCTGACACTTTGGAATCAAAACTCGCTGGGTGCGTCTCAATCATGATGATCTAAGGAGAAGTATTTCTCAGCCCTGTGAGCTGGTCTTTCCACTAAAGTGAGTGAGAGGAGTTAAGGATCTGTTACTTGATCTAATAGCAATGACTTTCCAATAGACACGCACAGAATCATTGATCAGGAGCCCTCGCCTTGTTTGCATTGGCACAGTGTTCAATTTACACCAATTAAAGAATGCTCCGTTTGGGTATTGAAGAATAATTAAGAGATGCAAATCCCCCACAGGCTCCTAAAAATGACATCTGACTGGAATAGTGATTATGGCATGAAGGCAGCATTAGGATTTAAATATTTGACTGATACATAAAATCATTACAACATCTCTCCAGGAAGAGTGACATTAGGTCAATGTGTGTACTTGCCTGGTCACCCTAAACAAATTTGACAAGTCTAATTTTAAGTAATTGCTTCGAGTTTAGTGGCAGCTTCTGTCCCCACAAGGGCAGCCGTCTAGACCACATCTTGTAATTGAGATATGTCTTTAAACTGCATGTGTCATCCCCAAATGCAAATGCACTCTCAGAAAAGTCTCAGGGTTAGTGACAAGCCAAGGCATCCTTTTCAGTCACATTTCAATAAGCAAACTTTGCAGTAGATGTTGGTCCACTCATTGCCACATTCTATGCCATCCACAATGGGAAGGTGGGAATATTCTAGCAGGTTCTAGAATTCATCTAGAAACTGCTTCACAGTGGGGCCCCTGGACCAGACCACTGGCTAGAGATTCACCATCCTGTGTCCCCTCTCACCCCAGCCCATCCATGCCCAGCTGTCAGGTGAGGACATCCATAAGGCTTAACAAACCCACACGGAGTCTGAAGCCCATGCAGGTTGAAGAACCCCTGATGGAGACCCATGGATTCACATTGTTTGCCTGTTTTCAGTGCTAGGGATAGAACCCAGGGCCTTGTGCATGCTAAACAAGCATTGTGCCACTGAGCTACACCCTAGCCCTGATTTATCTCAGAACAGGGGCCAAACAAATGAGACAATTTGCCTAAGTTCACCCAGCTCAAATGAGAGTGAGGGTTGAGATTAATCCTATTAGGTTCATATTTTTTTGCTTCCTGAAAGTTAGTGCAACTTGTATCTTAAATGTTAATCTTTGGTTCATGTGTCAGCGAAAACTCAGCCGATTCTGGAAGACTGGCTTTTATTATTCAGTTGAAGTTTTGGAAGTGTTTTGTTCCTAGGTTTGTCATTCGACACCTGCTCCACCTGAGAACACGCACCAGTTTTCTGGGCAGCGAGGGGACCGGATTGGTCTCCTCTGGGACAGCAGAGGTTCAGCTCCTGGCTCAGGGGCAGAGCACAAGGTGACCAGCTGACAGGCCCAGCACTGGCTGGCCCAGTGGAGACCTAGTACCCTCAAGAGAGCCTTAGGAAACCCCTCTTCAGCCCAGGGTGATGCCCCCCCCACCCCACCTGGGCCTGGCTCCTGATACTGTCCCAGGAGCAGAGCTCTACCCAGCCTGACCCCCGCCCCCCTCTGGGCATGGAGCAGGAAGGAGAGACTCTGAGGCCATTGATGACACTTGCTGACCCTGCACAGCACAGCATGCTTTGGCAGCTCTGTGCAGTCCTCACATTGTTAAAAGACAGTAATGGTGTGGATGGCTGGATAAAGAAAATGTGGTTTTTATACACAATGGACTGCTACTCTGTCATAAAGAAGAATAAACTTGACACATTTTTAGGTAAATGGATGCACTTTGAGACCATAATTTTAAGTGAAATAAATTAGACATACGTGTTTAAATAAGGCATTGTGTCTCTGGTTTGATTAATTGAAATTTTTTTGGTATGGGGGATTGAACTCGGGACCTTGTGCTTTTGAAGCAGGAGGCGAAACCACTGAGCTAAATCCCCAGCCCTGGTTTGAGAAATTCGAAGGATAAATAAGGAGGAAAATGGAGGATAGATATTGGAAAGTAGAAGGACAATGTTCAAATGGGAAGGGGAACAAGCAAGGGGTGAGAGGGAAAGGAAAGAAGGAAATAGGAATAAAAAATAAAAAAGAATGGAAGGAAAACAATAGACACAAAGTTTTGTAAATGGAGAGGGGAGCATAAGGATAGAAGAGAAGGGAGGGGAATGGAAAAAAAGAATTAAGATATATTACGTCCAAGTTCGATCCCTGATACAAAAAAAAAAAAGATATATTAAGCACAGGTACAAATTCCCTATGAAAAAAGTGATCATTACATAGTCCAAAATGTACCAATAAATTAATTTTATAAATAAATAAGAGAGTGACAAGGAAGACAGGGAGGAGGAAAAGGTGCCAGTTCACAATTTGGGACCTAACTGAAAAAGATGAGATTTCCAGGGGACAGGAAGTTGTGGACCCAACTTGAGTTCCCAGCCAAATCTTTCAATTTCATTTTTTCTTAATTTTCTTGTTAAATAATCAGTATATCTTTCACCCATTGTCCCAGCCTGTGACCCCCTGAGCCACCCTGGGAGGGCACCTAACTCTAACTGCAGGGATGGATGGAAACCGAGCAGGAGAGCATGTGGACGCTGGGCCCCGCCCAGCAGCTGGCTGGACAGCTCAGCTCGCTGCTTCTCTCACTTCCTTCCCACTTCTTCCCACTTGCTGGCTCCCAGCACAGGGACAAAGCTCCTGCTGGCACCCGCCAGCCCTGTCCCCAGCAGCCTCACCACCCAGGTGAGCCTGGTGCACCCGAAGCTCCTCTCTCCCTCCCTACCCTTGCCTTTCTGCCTGTCCCCCTCTCTGCAGCAAAACTCGGAGCCTTTCAGCCTGTCTCCACTCTTTGAGCAGGGCAGGGGGTAAAACGGGCCTGTGAATGGGGAAGAGTAGACAGGGTGGATTAATGGCAGCGCAGAGGAGTGATAGAGCCTGAGCAGAACAAAACGAGGGCGACCCGGCCGAAACAAAGCTCCACAATAGATCATTTCTGAGAAGTCATCTGGGCGGCTTTGAAACCCAGGGCTGTGTGTCCCCGGCCGTGTCACGTCCCTGGGCTTTCAAGACACATGAATGGAGTGGGAACAGTAACTCTTTTTCATGCCTCTTTTCAGGGGTCTTGTCGACAGAGAAGGATTTACCATTCAATTCCCGTACTTTTATGTGGGAAATTAGGAATTTGCCCCTTAAAAAGAAATTGCCTTTTAAACTCTCATAAATTCTAGTGCTTTTATAGATTTACCAAAATTTCTTCCCCCTTTCCCTCCTTCCATTTATATAACATATTCTGAAATGCTCATAGACACACTCTCAGAATTTCCATCTCCTCCATTTGCGTCTGGAATCATCTGTTCCCAACATCTGCAGTCCAAGCATGAGCCCCTCTTTCTGGGTCTCTGTCCCTAACCACTGCCCTTCCTACTCTTCAGCACATGCCCAGCTTATTTTGGAATAAAAAGACCCACATCTCTGTCTGTCTGCAAAGGGGACAAGTGTTTTCCAAGTCTGTGGAGGGAAAGATGAGAGGAAAGAGCGGAGACATTCATGCATTCACTTATTCTTTCCTAGGTCCACAGATGCAGAGCAGGGGTGTGAGCTCCTTGGACTAATCCTGAATATGGCTACTTTTGAAAACTGTCTAGTAAAAACAGTTGAGTTTTACTACAAGAGAGAAAATGTCCCCCTGGCACAGCCTGGCGGCGGCCCAGCAAAGTAAGCAGCATGGACCTGGCTCCTTCCTCTTCAGAGCCCACAGCGCTTTGCCACACTAATCCCATTAACCTTCCTCTCAGTTTCAGTGGTTCTGAGGGAGACTTGAGAGGTGGTTCCTGGCGCGAGGAGTTTGGATCCCGGCCAGCGCATCTGACCCTGCTCCCCAGGCCCTTTGAGGGGGCTGTTTTGGGAGCAGAGCAAGAAAGCACAAACAAGGAAAGCTTGGCATAGGAGACACAGCCCAATGTAGTTCTGAGCACCCCTCTTCCCAGCTCCTGCCTGGGGAGCTGGGGAAGAGGCAGGGAGCACTCTCCTGAAGCCTTGGGAGGGCTGGAAAGGGGGAGAGGGAGGGAAGGGAAAGAAAGCTCCCAGCCTCTTTCTCTTCCTCCTCCTCCTCTTCCTCTTCTTCCTCATTTTCCTTCTCCTTCTCCCAGATCTGTAAGATGAGACTAGGGCTGCTAACCACTTCCTGATGTGCAAAAGCTTAAAGGTGGGCCTCTTTCTTGTTAGATTTCTTAGATATGCAAAAGCCAGACCCAACAAAAGTGGAATAAACTCAGCTTGGACGGGTTCAGACCTTGATGTCACTTGTCTGGGAAAAAAAAAAGATAAGAAATCTAAGAATTTCCTATTTCCGAGAACAGGGTAACAACTTTAGAAAGAAAACCCCAGTACTGACTGGGTTGAACTCTGCAACTCTAGAAACAGAGTAATTTCTTTCCTTGTCCATAATAACATCAAAAAGAGTCAAGATATTGCTCATTGTGAGGCTAAACCTGCACTAGAAATCAGTGCTGGGGGTTGGGTGTAGCTCAGTAGAAGAGCACCTGCCAAACATGTAGGAAGACCTGGGTTTATTCCCCATCATGAAAAGAAAAGAAGAAAGCAAAGAAGAGGAGAGTGGAGGACAGGGGATGTCCAGGGAGGGAGCTTGGAAAGGAAAGGGAAAAAGAGAAAGGAAAGGGAAAAAGAGAAAGGAAAGGAAATATTTGAAGGAAAATGTGATCCTTAAATGTGAACATGTCTTGCATAAGAAAAATATGCAGTTTTAATGATCTAGGAAGACTTCATTTATAAATTAAAATATGTAATTTAATTATATTTAATTTAAATATGTTGTCCATAAATACACATCTGAATTATATTTTAATATTTAGCTTCCAATTAACATAGCTTCACTTCTATTTTTAATATGTCTAAACCAGGTCTAGAAATTCCAAAGGCCGGGGCCCTCAGAAGCTTTGTGATCCCCATGGCAACAACTCAGCCCTCCCTGGAAACCTTCTCATCAGCCTCACCCACAACCCAAACCCACATTCCTGACAACCCAGGGCAGCACCTTGCTCAACACTAATCCCAGTCTGCTTGGGACTGAGCAATGCATGCACAAGAGACCCTTCCTCTAATCTAACCCTTTCAACAACTGGCTTGTACTTATTTCTTAAACTATGCCCAAATATTAATTACATAGAGAAATGCATCTGTGGACTTCTCATAACCCTTTCCAATGTCTTCTGCCAATGGTACTCGTAGCCTGCGGCCACCTTAGAAACTTACCTTGTCACGACCTTTTCTCCCACAAAGCAGTAAAAGTTATCTTAACACAATCAGCTGGTGAATTATCCCTCTTTTACCTGTCTGCTATATACTGCAGGAGCTTCCTGGCTGTTGAAGAACCAAGACTTGAGCCCCACCCAGTCTCCTGTGGTTCCTTCTTGCCTGTTCATTCCTGTCCTGGGTTCCTTGTGTCTGAGGTGTCCTTGTCCCAAGGCCTTCTCATGTCCTTCTCTGGGCTTGGAATGGCAGGTCCCCACCCCTTCCACAGCTCACTTCTTAGTAGTCAGGACTCAGATGTCCCCTGACCATGCTATCCAAAGAGGTCTCCCCTCTACTCAGCCATAATGAGAACTAGAGACATTTATAGCTAAGTGGATGTACATTGAGGCCATACTCTTAAGTGCCATAAATAGGATACACATGTAAATATCGAATAGTTTCTCTAGTGTAAAAAACTAAAAGTGTAAATAAGAATCAAAATGTATAATTGATATTGTGAAATAGCCAGAAAATGTCTAAAGGAATAGGGGAAGTGGGAGGGGAAGGAGAAAGGAAAGAAGGGAAAAGAAAAAATTTGAGAAAAGGCAAAGAGGCCTCCCCTCCACTCCTGTCTACTCACCCCCACATTTCTGTGCTTCTAAACACATTCCAGTCCATAGCATTTTAATGTTATGCCTGTTTTCTTGTTTTTGTCTATTTCCCCTACTAGAAGGTGGGCTCCAGAAGGACAGAGACACAACTCTGATTATCACCAGTGTATTGGTCAGCTTTCCTCTCACTGAGACACAACACTAGGCCCTCACAATTTAAAAGAGAAGAGGTTTAAATTGGCTCACAGCATCAGAGGAGCCAGTCTATGGTTACCTGACTCAAAGGCAGAAACGTGCCAGAAGGACCTAGTGAAGCAAAATGCTTAGTTCATGGCAGCCAGGAAGCAAAGCAAGGGAACAGCACTAGAGAGGAAGAGACCAAGGAAACATGCCTCCATGACCTGCCCAGACATGCCCAGAGTGTGCTTTACTAATCCCCTAGGTGGCTGGCAACCCAATCAAGTTGACAATCCAGTTCAACTGTCATGTCACCTAGTACAGAGTACTGAACTCTGTATTTGAGGAAGGAAGGCAAAATATTGACTTGAAGTCAATGTTCTACTTCCAATTTCCCTGGAAATATTCTGCAATATTCAAGGTCAATCTTAATCTCTTAATCTCAACATCTGAATACTCAGAAGATGAAACTAAATTTCCTTTCACATGGCATTGTGGAGCTGGACAGTCAAGGCTACAGGATGTTCTACTTCACACAATGAGAAATCCTGACTCTTCCCCTGGAGCTGCTCCTCTATCCTTTTAGGCAGTGCTCCTCGGCTTGGTCAGCTGGGTGTCAACTGGGTGCCACATCCCAACTGGGTGCCAGCCCATGGGAGGGAGGAAGAGCCATACCCATGGGAGACATGAGACAGAGGTCACACACAGCACTTGCACTCGCACTTCACAGGTGGCACCTTAGTCTCGGGTCTGCAAGGGAGGTTGGAAAGCACAGTCTCTAAGAGCTGCGTGGTCTCATGCCCAGGAAGACAGGAATGAGAACATGCCATGTGCCACGTGTTCCTTAGGTAACAGCATGTGCAGATACTGTCTTCCCCTGGCTGAAGGCTCCTACTTCCAATCCTCTAGCTGGGCTGCTTGTACATATCAAGGTGAGCAACAAAACTTAAGGGTGTCAGAATTAGCCACTTCTCTTCCTCTTGGGTCTGATGCTGAGAACATAGCCAGACATATCTCTGTTTTACTGTCCAAATTCTCCCATCAGTTCTGAACTCACCATGTAAGAAGAACACGCAAGAAGCAATTGACCTGCAGGGCATGGTGGGGCACACCTATAGTTCCAGCTAACAGAGAGGCTGAGGCACGAGGACCACAAGTTTGAAGCTAACCTGGAGAACTTAGCAAGACCAAATCTCAAAAAAAGTAAAAGTACTGGAGTGCTGGGGTCCTAGCTCAGTGGTAGAGCACTGATCCAGCATGGGTGAGGTCCTGGCCTCAGTCTGAAAAAATACTAAAAAATAAAAAGCAATCGACAGGAATGCTGGCTGTGTTCATCTGCAGCGAGCAAGACAGGAAGATTTCTTCCATGGCCCCAAGACGAAGACAGCCTTTGAGCTGCCATTATGGGGGATCTTGACCAAATGACTTAACATCCATAAGACTCAGTTTACTTACTTCTGAAATGGGAGTTAACATACCTTCATCCTATTATGGTTACTAGAATTAAACCCATAAATGCAGGGGAAGTCCTTCATTTTTTAAGAAGAACTATATGATAGGTATGTAATTTTTTTTTTCAATTAGTGCCTTTTTTTCTGGCCATTTTCCAGTCTGGTAAGCCATCTCTCTCCTCAATCACAACCAAGTCCTCCCCAGGTTACATTAAGTTTCTCTGTCACCTAAAGTCTGCTCACCAACAGTCCAGTGATCCTTCTCTTTCTCTGTTCCTGTCCCATGATTGCTCACATTTTTATGCCATGTTGTGTTATCACCTGATTGTCTCATCCAGATTCATCTCTTTGGCTAGAACTTAAACTCTGCCAAAGGACAGGGACCATGAAGGTGGGTCCTGGGGTCATCTAACATCTAATGTGTGGAGGCCACTTCACATACTTTCAACAAACACTCTGCTGAGTTATTGAAATGGAGACATGAGCAGATTAAAGATGGGCCTATATGACCCCAGAGAAACAAATAAACCCAACAGATTAGTCCCAAACATTGGCTGATTCAGGATTTCTTTTTTAAATAGTAAAGTATCCTGCTTATGTGAATGGAAGGAGTAACTCACTGTCCCTTTGTAGAAGAAGCTGAAAATGTGGCCCACAATTATATTACATCCTGGAACTTCTGGTAACTCACCCTCCTGCTTCTGGGTGGTGTTTACGCTACTCCACCAACACCTGAATTTCTGAGGTTGAATGCAGTCCAGGTTCTGTGTTTGGGGTTCCAGCACTTTGTGGACTGGCACTTGTGTCTGACAAAAATCTGGGGAATGCTTGGCCCTTCATTCCTCTGAGAATTATGCCATTTTCCAAGAAAAGCTAAATAGCTCATTCATGTTTTACCCTCACTTCTTCCAGCCTGGTTTCCTGAGGATATTTTTTAGCCAGACTGGTATGTTTTCTTTTTTTAAAATAGTCTGCTGTAAATTGGGAGTTTTCAACTTATATTGGATAATTCTGGAGTGTGATTCTTAGTGTGTTGTTAAACAAATAATATTATCTTTATTTCATACATTTCCATGGAAAATGCCATAATCACACATGGCCTCTACTGAGCCCATGGCTTAGGTTGACGAATGCTCCCCCACCCCAAGTATAAGACAAATCCACATGAAATCTCCCTGTACTGCTTCTGAAGCAAGCTAACTAATAAGTACCATCAGGTAACCAAGCTGCTATTTTTTTTTCTTCCTGCATTACTTTTATCATCAAGAGAAGTGGGGAATTTCACATTTCAAGGGCTCTCTGCACAGGAAACCCTAGTGTGGCCTTAACACAGACAGAATTCTCCAGAGGGGAAGTCCTGGGGTAACCTGGAAAATTTGAGCAGAGGAACAAAGTTTCTTGACCGGATGGCATCCATCTGGGGCGTCCGGAAGGAAACCAATAAGTGTGTGTAGCACCCGCTAAGAGGGGGCTTTCGCCAGACCACCTCAAACCTTGGAATAGGAGATGTCCGGAACTGCAGCGCTCTGAGCCCAGACACAGGGCCTGAAGGAAGCAAGAAGCATCAACACAGACAAGGAAAACACTTGATTTGGCTCCGAGGTCGGCTTGGGCCAGTGTGAATGGGGCAGGAAAAACACCCAAGAATCACCAAAGTTCATTGGGAAACAAAAGCCCCCAGTCAACAGAGACATCCTTTGCACAGAACTAACTACAGCTCCCCTTTCTAGAGATGGTGAAACCAGCTGCAGTTGCAGAGAGAACATGGAATGGCACCATTAGTCGCAGGAGTCAAGAAGGTGCCCAGTAGACCAGGTGCACAGAGGCAGAGCTGGGTGTGGGGGAACTCACCAAGAGGCTGGAACAGCAGTCTGTGGGCTGCTTGGGTGGGATTTCACTGGGTGAGGCTGTATGTAAGCAGTTCTTGTCCCTCACACCACAGAAGAGTGAGGGTTAGTCAAGATTTCAGTATGGGGTTTTGACCTTCAGCCACTGGGCCTTGCATCATGCGTCAATATGGTGACTTGTGTGCTCAGCAATGAGAAATCCTGTCCCTGACAGCAGTGCCCCCTGATGCTGGATGACATTGAGTGCATCATGATGTATAGGGAAGGCAGGCTGATGCTTGCAAGAGCACTCACAAGGCTAAGGAGAGAGGCAAAGGCTAGCTCCTTAGTAGGCCCTGCTCCAAATCATCATCCAATTTCTGCCACATGAAAGCATGGTTACACACATAGTCACCAAGCTAAGGAAACTCATGAACCTCATAGGCAGGTTAAGCGAGGGTGGAGTGGTTGTCCCTAGTTGGGATACGCAGATCAAAGGCATGGAGGAAGAGCAAAATCATGTCTCCATCTGCAGTTTGGTTTCATTGTGCTCAGCCCTTATCTGGCACTGAGGGGCATGGAGAAGCAAGACCACAACATGCAGAAGGGGAAATCCTGGATTCCATTCCTAAGAGTCTAATACACACATACAAATAAAATGCCTCTGTGGGAAAAACACACACAGGTATCAGGCAACAATCTTCCTGAGGAGCTGCAGCATGAAAGAAAGGGCACTTTTCCATAGCAAGTATCACCTTCTAACTAACTCTGACAGTCAAGGTCCTGGGAGAAAGAGACAGCCCATTCAGATGAACAGCTGGGCATGGGGGTGCAAGGTCTATTGACAGAAGGGCAGACAAGGCCCAGAAATCCAAACCAGCATGACCAGTATCACCCTAAGCCTGCAGTGGTACAGGGAGATGACTCCTTCCAATGCAAGAACCAATTCCTACCAATCCCACAATTGGGACAGCTCATTCCCTCCACTGGGAGAGTCAACTGATTCTCTCCATTAGAAGAGCCAATTTCTACCACTGGGAAAGCTGATTTCCTCCACTGGGAGAGCCAATTACTACCCCTGGGATGAGTCAGTCCCACCATTGAGAGAGTTGACTCTATCCATTTGCAAGAGTGGATTTGCTCCATGGAGAATCAGGACTGATTCCCAAAAAGAAAGCAATTGTGTCACTCTCAGGCTACCATGGGGGGACTATCCTGATCTTCAGTCTGTCCCTCCTGATCTGAGGACAAGGAAGCCATCAATGCCATCTTCAACAATGCCATCTCCCACACCCCACCATGATTGTCCACACAGCAGGTGAGAGGGTAAGAGGGTGCCTGCAGAGTCCAATGAAAGTGCCCACTTTCTATACCATGTGCTTTACTCATTTCTGATGGTCTCTCTTCCCCTACTAGAACATAAGCCACTGGAAGACGGAACTCATCCAGGCTCATCCCTCGAACCTCGAGCATCACAAGTCCTCATGCACAACAGCTTTTGAAGAATATTTGTTGAAGGACTAAGTAGGAACTAGGAAGAAAGCTGCCTGCCTAGCATTCAACAGTAACTGAATAAAGAGAGACAAACAGCATTTTTATAGGGTAAAAACATTTCTTGATGGAGTGTTTCGCTATGGTAAACTGGCTCCTAATTTGACCATTCTGCCCAAAGCAATACAGCCAAGATATATAAGGAAAATAGAATGGAATAGAAAACTTGCCAAGAAGATTGTATTTATGCTTTGCTTGGAGTGAGGAAAAGCATTTTAAACTGCCTTTTAAAAACTACAAGAAATACACCTTTTCCCCCATTCTTCAAGAACTGGTCTAAGAATGAGGGGACAGTTGCCAGGATTATTCAAGAAACTGTTCAACAGCAGAAAGATGTCAGGTTATGGGATTTTCTGCCATGGGAGGTTTTAGAGACCAGCGTTGTCTGGATTTAATGACAGGTAATGACATTAACTAATTACAAAACTAATCACATTTGGAGCAGTGGAAGCTGGGATCATGATAAGCATAATCAAATCCCTGACTTCAGGGCTCCAGGACTCAGAGGATAAGTTTTCTCTCTTGGAAAGCTTGACCAGATGCCTTTTGGGGTCCTTTGTCTGAATATTTTGGGAGCTGCAGGCACCAAGGAGGGTGAGAGCCAGCTGTGAACTGTGGCTGTGTCACAGGGCCCCTTGCTTCTGCCCTGTTGTTTTCTATAAACTTTGCTCACCTCATCAATCAGCAGCTACCTTTGAGACAAGTTTCTGCCCCTATCAACCCTTTCTGTTCCTCTCTGAGCCTGCAGACCTTACCCCTGCCTCTACCTGCAGGTTGGCTGCCTTGGACAATCCACAAGCCACTGGGACCTCGGTTTCTTCCTCTATAAAGTTGAGATAAGCATCTTTCCAGTTTGCCCCCAACACGTTGACATGAGAATCCAGGGAAACACTTTGCATGGCATGTTATACACTGCTTACACGGCATGTTACATGCTGCTATAAATATAAAATGCTTTGGTACTATGAAGCTACATGGAGGACCCAAGTAGGTAGGAGGTGAATAGCTCATTCACCAGAGTTGGGGATTTGTCCCATAATTAAAATAAGAAGCTGGCCACTTTCTGGCCATCAGCACCTCCTCTATCCTTTCTTCTCTTCCTTCCTGCCTCTCAGTCCCCTGGGAGGAAGGAGCCAGGTCCTTCCCCTTCCAAGGTCTTCAGGATGTGCATGGAGATACCCTGGTCATATCCTTCTCACCTGCTGTCACCCCAGAAGCTGCAGGGTAAAACTTGCACAGAAACCCTAAGTGTAAACACTATCTTGTGTTGTTTGGAAGACAATCTCTACCCACTTTCTCTCAAGGACCAGTTCACTCACCCAATTATAATCTTCTTCTGAGTTGAGCCTCACTTTTCAGAAACAAACAGTCATTGAAGAAAGAGGAAAACATTAAGAGATTCAGATTCCAATTAACTTTACCACTGATTTTTGCATAATTCTGGGGGTGGCGTTATTCTTTTACCAAAGTGGGGAACAAAGAACTCAAAGATTAATGAGGGCTCTCATAATGGTAGCCAGAAGGAGGGAGATACTTGAAGTCCCACTCAAAAGCCAGAACTGGACAGGGCTGGTCCAGAAGTGCAGTTGCCCAAATGCTCACAGAAACGAGAGTCTGTCTCTCAGGGGGAAGGACATGGGATAAAAAAAAGTGAGTCACTGTGCTTTCTGGTTGTCATGTAATTTGTGTAACCGGTATTCTATGTAACTGGGCCAGGTTAGTTTATTTTTTACTGGGTGTATATCAACCTTGCTTTTTAAAAGATGGCATTGGTTTCATAATTGTGGAGTACATATTGATCCTACAAGGGACAGAAGTTAGCACACACATGTGCACACATACATGGGGCCACATCAACACAAGAGAGGAAGTCACAAATGCAGATATAATTTTTAATGTGTTATGTAGTTGAATGTCTACCAGAGGGAGAAAGTCTCTGTGAAAATAGATTTGAAACAACGGGCACCTTAATCAGATAAATACACAGCGTTCACCTCTGTCCCCTGCAGTACGACTACAGTGTAATGAGCACAGGGAAGGGATCTTCACAAGACATCACCACCGAGCAGCAGCGTGAAGCCAGCTGTCACCCAGCATCCCTTTCTGGGTGGGGCTGAAGCAGGATGGGCTGTGTGGCCACCTCCAATCCAGGGGTGAGCATCAGAACTGATGAGGAGGCTCCCCCTGGGGGTTTCAGCCCTGTAGCACACTCACCCATTTTTGGAAGTACCAGGGGCACTGAGGGGCATGCAACTGGCTCTGGGATTATAATGAGAAACAGCTGAGGATGTGTAAGGAGTAAGAACTGGAGCAAGTGTTCTCTTCTGGAACCAAATGCAAAGAGCAAAGCTGTTCAATGTCCAGTTCACCCAGGCAAAGCGACAGAGCTGGACATGGCACTGGCCACCCCTGTGCAGGGGAAGGCCCCACACTGATTCCTGGCCATGGAGCTCTGGCATGGTGACACCAAGGGCCCACTGTCTCCTCACCAGTGACAGGTTGCTGAGGGACCCAACCTGGAACAACCAAATGTGACCCACCTGAGTCCAAACCCAGGGTCAGCTATTCTATGACCCTGGGAAGACAACTCTGAACTGAGCTTCTACTTCCAGATCTGTGAAAAGAGCACAAGACTGACTGCTTGCAGGGGTACTGTGGGGAGGAAAGGGGTGATACCCAGGGCCTGGCCACCTCACCTTTCCATGGCAGGAACAGCTTGCAAAGACACAAAGAGGTACATCACAGCTGGGCAGATTTGACTCATGGAGTGGAAGGAGATTGCAGTGGGAGGAGCTGGCTGAGGATATGCCCCCCCCCCTCAGAGCGAAGTTCATTGTCACCAGCCTGTGGGAGCCACTGGTGACCTTGAATCCCCATAAATTACAGGTATTAGTGCGTCTTGATGGGGGTCTCATTTTCATGTCCAGCCTGCAGTGATACTATTTGTAAACAGATTCATTCTCTTGGGCTGTCTGGGTGACTTTAAGACCATGTGCTTCCATACAATCATCAATATAAAAGAAAGCATTTTAACCAATGGTAAGTGTAGTACAATTAGAAATGATGTGCTTGCCAAAAATTTAAATCAGATTAAATCAACTTCTGGTTGCATTGGTGGAGTGAGGGTCTCATGTGCTGGAGCAGACTGTTCCTGAACTTCTGGTGTGTTGTGCACACTGCCCTACGAAGCTGGAGAGAGGTCAGCTTGTCCAGAGGGGGCTAGGGTGGCCACAGCCACAGAAACTCCTCCACCAAGCCAAGGTGAAGAAATGGAGTTTTTATGCTTGGTAAGAAAAGACTGTCTTCAGATATGTTGTCTTGGGCTTTCATGTCTAAGAATGAGCTCCATTGGATGTGAAGTAAGACAAACACCAAGAAGAGGGCTCCAGGAGGAAGGATCTTCAGCTCCACATGGAGATGGGCCATGGCCTGGAGGGGCATGAGCTCCAGAATCGAGCACGTCCACAGCTGGTAAGCAAGCTTGGCAAGGATATCTGTGCAGTTCTGGTGAAGACTGAAGAGGTCACTGTCCAGAATTCAGGCCCCTCACATGCTGCCTTCTAAGTCCCAACTTGGCCACATTGCTCAAGGCCACTTCCTGTAACCCAGCACCCCACAATAGAGTTCACAGACTACCGCCCATCCACCAGGCAAGGTCTGGCTCCCCATCCCCAGGTTTTCATCATTCCCATCTAGAAAGAAGAAGATGAAATGGACGAATATTCATTTCCTCCAAGGAAAACCACTTGCCCCCAAAGGTTGGAACTGGCAGATGAATTCCTTTTTCTTCACCCCTCTCCCAACTCAAGTGCTCAAAGTTTGTGCTCTTGTGTCTGCATTGGTTCCCTACAGCTGCTGTAACAAATCACCCCAAAATTGGTCACTGAATGTAGATTTTTCTATAAAGCCAGTATTTAGCACATCATGATCTCCAGTGGTCTAGCCTTTAAATCTGTGGATAAGATCCTTAATGTCTTCCAAAGATCCATGTATTGAAGGCTTTATCCCATGGCTGGTGCCCTGGGAGGGGATGAAACCTTTAGGAGGTGGGGGCATCAATGGCTCACCCTCGTCCCTGCTCCTGTCCTTTCAGCCACAGCCTTCAGCTCCCTGTTCTACACTCCTCCTGCTCTGCGGCTAAACTCCCCACAGAGAAAGCAGTACAGGAGACTTCCCCTTAGCTCCACTTTTGGGGAACCCGAAGCAACATCTGTCAACCATTAGGAGCACTGCCCATGGTGGTGGTCATAGTAATACCAGTAGCTGCAAGAGAGCAGCAGTGCCTACAGCTTTCAAAGCGATTTAGCTTTCTCCCAGAATAATGCTCAATCATGAACAGAAAGTCTACACACCAGAGAAATGGCCATGTATTGCAGGGGATTTTACACTGTGTTGAAGATTTATTTCCCCTCTAAAAACATTTCCAACACAGTGATAGTTTTTCAGTAGAATACCTGCTAAGTGAATAGAAGTAGAAAAAGAAACGTATTGCACACCAAATGGAGAAAACACACTCTGCTACAAGAAAGTTAAGTAAATTAAATAATGAGCACAAGTTCCTTTCAGATGAAATACATCATCTGCAATAGCACTGAGTCCTGCTGTGAATATCCTTTCTGTGTGCTGACCAAATTACATTTCCTAAAACAGTCTGCTGGGGGCTGGGGCTCCCTGGGAAGAAGCATGGCTTCATGGGCAAAAGGCAGAATAGGACATCATCACCTCCAGATTTGTCCACAGGGTCAGCAATAAGTAGAAAACAGGACAAAACGTCCAACTATACCTCTCAGAGTCACTGTAGGTAGCACTTGTAGAATGGAAGATTCTGGAAGGCTGGACTTTTCATCAGGCAACTTCAGCAGACCTTTTGTTCTCAGGAAGTAATGTGACTGGGATTTTGAGATAAATCTGAAAAAAACAAGTAGGTGATTACATTAAATAAAGACGTATGATCAAAAATACAGTAAATGTGTAGTTTTTTTAATTATTACAGTAAAAGATATATTGCCAATAATCTCCCTCAGAATTCTCCCCCTGGCTTTGGACACACTTAATCTCATCATTATTGCCACTTTCTAAAGCAGTTCTGGAAGTTCTCTTTCCTGAGTGTCCTTTGTGCTGTCCTGGCTGCTTCAATGTCCTGAATTGGTTCAAAACATTTACCTTTCATGGTCATTTTGACTTTGGGTAAGAGCCAGAAATCACACAGTGCCAGATCTGGTGAATAAGGTAGATGAGGACATATTGCCATGTTTTTACTTGATAGAAATTGCCATAAGCATTTGATCAATGAGGTATATTCAAAAAATGGTGAATGTTTAAATTTAAAAATGTATTACAATAAAAGATACATTGCTATTAATCACCCCTCAAAATACTGCTCACTTCATTTATCACATTATTGTTGGCAATGTTTTGTTTGGGTTTTTTTGGTACCGGGGATCGAACTCGGGTCCTTGCACTTGCGCAGCAGACAGTGAAACCACTGAGCTAAATCCCTGGCCCTTGGCAATGTTTTTTACTGTAGTAATTTTTTTTTAATTTAACCATTTGCTATATTTGTCTATCTGTCCTCATACTGGGCGTTCAAAGGGCATATATCAAAAACAGAAATTTTCACACATCTCTTACCAATGACAAGACAGAGTCAGTGCTCTGGTGGAAACTGCTTCCTCCAGGCACATTTGACATCATCAACTCAAAAATTACAAGACATATCATTGAATGAGCATGATCTGACTGAAGACTGTAACTAACTGCATGATGAAAGGAGTCCACTACCGGCACACCTTATTCAACAGATGCTCTTTATCTGCACAACTCATATCAGATCATTTTCTAATATGGATTCCCTTGGACTTTCACAAAATCTTAACTTTCAAATGTCCCAAGCCCAGGTTGTCTCTATGCTTGTGCAATCTGCTTCCCATACTTCAGCACCACTCTTTTTATTTCCTCTCATGGTGCAAACACACTCATACAACATAAAATATAGTGTCTGGGAACATTTGTAGCATTGTGGTATATTAGTCAGCTGTGCATAACTGTAGCAAAATACCTGAGAAAATTAACTTAAAAAGAAGAAAGGTCCGGTTTAATGCAGTGTTGGAGGTTTCAGTCCATAACTGGTTTGTCCTATTGTTTCTGTGCCTGTGCAGAAGCAGCACATCATGGTGGGGGCATATGGCACAGAAGTCTTTTCATTTTGTGCCTGGGATAAAGGAGAGAGGACAAAGTTGGGTCCTAATTTCCCCCATCAAATGCTTGCCTCCAAGGACTGGAAGCAGTGAGGCCCATGAGGCCCCACCTTTTAGTTTCCACCACCTCCTAATAGCCCATGCTGAGGACCAGCTATTGCCATATGGCCTTAGGGGGACAGTTCTGACCCAAACCCAGCAGGCAGGACTGCTCCCCTCCTCCCATCTCCCAAACTTCTTCTTACTACCAATTTCAGATAAGAGCCAATGCCAGGACAGCACAGGGAAATCGGGAAGAACCTCTGTACTTCCAGAGGATTCCAGCCACAGAAGTCCAAGAACAAAGTGATCTGAAGAGTCTTCCAACTCTGCTCTATGCAAGCATCACTCTCCTAAAAACATTAGTTTATCCTGTTCATACCTGGTTCTTAAATAATGTTGACCTGAGAATGAATTCTGCAGTCAGTGATGAGAATCAAATATAGGCCATTGTGCATGCCAGGCAAGCACTCTACCACTGAGCCTCACCCCAGATCAGGCCTGGACATTTCTGAATCCATAGAAAGACTCAAGATGTAAAGAAAGGTTCAATCCCCAATACTGATAGAAGAAGGAAAAGGAGGAGGAGGAAAAGAAGAAGAAGAGGAAGAAGACGGAGAAGGAGAAAGAGGAGGAAAAAAAGGTGGAAGATAAAGAGGGAGGAAGGATGAGGAAGGGAGGAAGATGAAGAGAAGGCTATATTGGAAAGAGCAGTGACTTAAAGCCTGAAGATGTAACTCTCAGTGATTCTGCTAGCCTGCTATTTGACCCTGGGCATGCTACTTCTCATTTCCTCACTTGTCAAATAGGGGCAATGACATTTATACTAACATTTTTATATATAATGTCTATACCACAATTACAATAGCTTATGACTTAGAAACTAGAGGGGCTCACATTCTGTCACGTGATCCTCCCAGGTACAGCAGGTGGCAAAGCATACCCACCTTTTGGCTGGAAGCAGAAGTCCACATCATTGATTATGGAGTATTGATAAACTAATAACGCACCCCAAGCCAGAAGTCCCTGCCACGTGCACAGCTCCTGCTCCAGCAGAGAGAGAGCAGCCATGACACATGGATGGTTCCACTCTCCAATGTCCCCCAGGAGCAGCCATGATTAGTACACGGTTCAGGTCTTCAGTGTCCCCCAAAGGCCATGTCTCAAAGGCTGGGAGTAAGTGAGGTTTCTGGGGATGTGCCCTTGAGGGGATGTGAGGACTCTGACTCTCTCCTCCCCATGATGTGAGCTCTACCACACAGTGACCTACTGCTGCCTCACCACAGGCCCAAAGCAACAGGACCACACCTCCTCGGACCAAAACCTCTGAAGTCATGCACCCAAAAAAGCCTTTCCTCCTTGTAAGTTGATCAACTCAGGGATTTCATCAGAGACAGAAAGCTCACTAACACAGCCCTCAACTGCCTCTGGGATAAGCACAGCACAACCCACCCTCTCCACATCGCATCTGGCCCCAAATTCTCTGGCTTTCTGCCTTCCACACACCTCCCCTTAACACTCACTGAATCAGACCCTGAGCATGTTTTCAAATGAGCATCACTATAAAGTTCATCCAGGTGCCTGAGGCTGGAGCCCAGTGGCTCCTTCAGTCCTGTGCTTAGCATGCACAAGGCCTTGGGTTCCAATACCAACACCCAAAACAAACAAACAAACAACACCCTGAACATTTCTCAGCCCAGAGTAGGTACTGAGTGGATGTGCAGGGAACAGAATGAAGGCCATAGGAGTCTGAACTTTGTCTGCTCAGACAGTAAATATTCTAAGCTTTCTAGACTATAAGGTCCCTGACACAATCACTTTTAATACCCAAGCAGTCAGAGAAAATACACTAATAAATGGGCATGTCTGTGTTCCAATAAAACTTTATGTGTAAAAACAGGCAACAAGTCAGGTTGTCTACTAACCCTTAGACTGCATCAAAAATATCACTTAGTGAAAAGTCTTGTCTCTTCAGCTCTTCCAGTCAGAAGGAGCATCTTCAGGACACTCGATGAATGCACATATCCAGGCACTTTATCCCTCTTCCTCTGCTGTCCCTGGCAGAGGAAACAAGGGGGATCTGTCTTTGAATGGCAGTGATTCTGAATGAGAAAGGGGGAAGAGATGGCAGGCAGACCCAAGTTTGTACCATGCCCAGTACATCAAGTGCCCTCTTCAGACTGTGCAGAGCCAGCTCAATACCTTACTAAAGAGCATGGAACTCTCCTTTTAATTCTCAGGCTTTTACCACGGATACAGGAGCCAGGTTTACGCAAGGCCCTTAGAAATCGGCAGTGGAAGGGACATAATGCTGTTGGCACAGCCACGTCTTTTTCATGTGAAGCTACATGATCACTTTTCATTTCGTTTCTCGAGCACCCCATGGCACCCTTCCACATATTAGGCTAATAACTGCATGAGTCTAGTTAAAAGGAACCAAGCAATTATTTTAATTAGAAGAGAACAAAAATAACACTCCTGGCTTCTGTTGTAAGGGGCAAGAAGGAAGTAGTCAGGGTTCAAAAAGATCCCACAAAATATTTTTGTGAAAGGAAAAATAATTAAGACCAAATTTAGAATGTACTTGCAATAAATGGGCCAAATAAAATGAATGGCCCCACTGTGCAGCAAGACCCATTCATATAGGAGAGCCCAGAACATCCATTTTTCTGTGATCCCTTTGTAGGGTACAGACAATTTGACAAAGAAAGGAAATCTCTAGTAGAGACTTTAATGATCCTCGTGAATCCCTCGCAAACCTCGTGAAGAGCCTCTGTGTAAATTCTTTTATTAATAAGAAAAAGGAAAAGGATCTTGGTTGATTTGCCTTTTAAGCAGGATTTTTTTTCATTTAAATTCTTAAATTCCTTAAATTTGTTTCTCTGGAGAAAGCTACCTTCACAGAAGATCTGTTCCTAATCCAGTGTATAAAAAGCAGATTCCATCTCAGAGGACTAGAATCAGCTGTCTGGGATGAGTTTGTATTGACAGGTTACCCAGAGTCTTTGCTTTCCTGCTCACTTCTGATCCAGACATTATGGCCATTTTCTTCCATCAGACTTCCAAAAAAGATCAAATGAAAATCAAAGTGGTCAGCAAGTCCCTGTTGTTCTGGCTGCTTGGATCCAGATATGTTTATTGAGCACCTGCTACCTGCAAGTTCCAGGTACCAGACTCTGCCTTCCAAGAGCTCCCTGTCTAACCACATAGACAGAGCTGGGGCAGAAAGGAGAGCCATTCAGCCTCAGCAGGGTGGGGTCGAGGGTACCTAGCCTGGGCTGATTGTAGGAGAACGAATTGTTGGGGAAGAAGATATGGATACTCTATTCCAGGGAGAAAAGCCAGCAAAGCAGAAGCTAGGACACACAGAACCCAAGGTGTGCATGGACAGATCTTGTAGAAAGAGCAGGAGACAGCAGTCACAGACCAGAGCAGTCATGAAAGCAAGCTGGACAGGAAGCCAGAGCCAGGGGCTGCGGTCTCAGTGCTGGTGTCCTCCGCAAATGCACACAGTGAAGCTTCATCCCCAGGGTGGTGGCAGTAAGTGACAGGGCCTTTAGGCCAAAACTGAATCACAGGAAGGAGATGAGAGTCCTCCTGAGACAGGCTGGGCAGCTCTTTCCTTTTCCACCACTCAAGGATGCAGCAGGAAGGCACCATTGATAAAGTCCTTACCAGTCATGCAGTCTTTCAGGAGCCAGATCCTGGACTTCACCACCTTCAGAACCATGCACAGTAAATTTTTACTGATTGTAAATCATCTAGTCCAAGGTATTGTGTGATGCTACCTAAGCAGACTGAAATACCCTGGAAGGACAGATGCTGAATCGAATCATCTTGTAGAGCAACGTAAAACCACTGCACAATTTTCAGCAAGGGGCAAACTATCAGCTTCCCATTTAGAGTGAGTGTGGGAATGGTGGGGAAGAGGAAGAGTTGAAGGCTAGGATCCCACTGGTTCTGTGGTCCCGGCAATGAGTGACAGAGGTGGGGTCTGAACTAGGACAATAGGACACAGGGAAGGAGGAACAGGGACCTATGAGATACCCAGTACTGAGGGATATTGACTGAAGAGGTCAGATGTCAGAGGTGAAATTAGCTTTGAAGACTCTGGGTCTTTATCCACATGCTTGTCACATGTCTCAAAGGGAGCTGCATGCTATAGGCTGTCTCCTAAACCCAGGATCAAGATGGGCCTGGATGCCAGATCCAGAACTGAGATATGGTTCTAAGTTTCAGCCTTGGACACAGGAGCATACTGCAGTGTGCCATATGGAGTCTCCAGTGGACAACCCCATGCTGCTCACTTTCCTTCACAAAATGCACATGAGCCAGCTTCCTCTGGCAAGTCTATGTTAAAATGCAGGGGCCTGAAAGGGAAGGACACTGGTAAACACTTACTCAGACATGCTATGTGCATATTTAATTACTATATTAAATTATACTTATTTATTTACATTTTAACTTTTAAGAGAATACAGTGGTGCCTCGGTTCACAAACCATTCTTTCCATGATTCTGATTGCAAACCAAATTGCACGAGAACCAAATTAAATTTCCCCATAAGGTCGACATCAAACCTAACCATTGAATTTGATTTGGTTCTCATCCAATTCAGTTTACAATCAGAATCATGGAAAGAATTAAGTTCATGAACTGAGGTACCACTGTATAAAGAAGGAAGTTAAGCCTAGTGGCATATACCTATAATCTCAGCTACTCAGGAGGCTAAAGCAAGTGGATCCTAAATTCAAAACCAGCCTGGGCACCTTAGGAAGATCCTGTCTCAAAATAAAATGTCCTTAAAAGGCCTGGCAGTATAGCTCAGTGGCAGAGCATTTGCCTAGCAGGCATGAGGCCCTGAATTCAATAGTCCCCATCACTGGGAAAATGTGCGCACTCGTGCGTGTGCATGTGCGTGTGTGTGTGTGTGTGTGTGTGTGTTAAAAGGATACTTCTCACAGGAAAGTGCTTCTATCTTGGCACTGAAAAATAAATGGAGAGATAAAGAGGAGACAAAGAGAATGTCTCATGAGCTAGCAGAACTTGAAAATACAACTGATGAGTTCTTTCATAATAAAAGAAAGTTATAGTTACAATTCAATTCATAAACATTGCTATAGAATTACTTTTTAGAAATATGAATAAAATGCATGCAGCAACATGCATAAAATATAATACTTCACACAACTATGTAGGATTTAGTCCAAAATAAAAGACTGTTTTAACATTCAAAAACCCTTTGGGCTGGGAATTTAACTCAGTGGTTCTGCCGCCTGCCTCACAAGCACAAGGGCCTGCGTTTCATCCCTGCTACCCCCAAAAAAAAAAAAAAACCGCTTTGAGGGTTAGGGCTGAAGCTCAGTGGTGGAACATTTGCCTCACATGAGTGAGGCCTTGGGTTCCAGGACAGAAAGAAGAAAAAGACAAGAAAAATTCACAACACTAACAGAACAAAGGGGAAAAGCCATTGTGATGTTTCCGTAAATTAGTAGGTACTTAATTTATGATCAAAGTGTCACTGCAGAGCATTGAAGAAAGGAAGTCTTTTCCATGCATGGTGCAAGGTCAGTGGATAGCAGCAATAGAAGAAAATAAATTTGATCCCATCCTCACACCATACACAAAAATCTTTGCAATGGGCTGCAGTACAGCTCATTGGTAGGATAAGAAATACCTTTGGCTTCAATTTCCACCACAAAAATAAAAGGAAGGAAGTAGGGAAGAAAGGAAGTGAGAGAAATGGGGAGATAAGAGGGAGGGAAAGAGATCAATGCCGTGTCCATCATAAATCTAATATAGAAGGTGAAACAACAAGGCCGTTAGACTATAAAAGGATACTTCCATGGCTGCAGGGTAAACAAAGCTCTCTTAAAGAGCATAGAAAACATTAACTACAGAGGAAAATACTGATAAAACTCATTATCTTAAAAATAAAATTCTCTAGTCCTCCACAGACACCATAAAATAGTGAGAAGTCAAGCTCAGAATGACAGTAATATTTGCAACACATATAACAAAAAGTTCATATCAAATATATAAATAACTCCTACAAATCAGTCAAAAAGATGGCAATCCAGTATAAAAAGAGCAAGAGACTTGAAGAAAAGCATTAATAAAGGAGAACATCCAAATGGCCAATATACCTAAAAAAGATGCTTAATTTATTAACAATCCAGGAAGTGAAATTAAAACTGTAAAGACACTGTGCTATATATCAGCAGAATGCCCAGAATCAGCAACTAAGAACTTCCAAGTATTAACAAGGTTGTAGAGTGGCTGCAACTCTGCATCAATGCTGTTGTGGCCAACAATCACTTTGGTAAACTATTTGGCATTATCTATTAAAGTTGAGTATGGTCATGCCCTAGAGTTAGTGTTGTAGTTGGGATTTACAAGGGAATAGATTTAATACAGGACACATAGTTTATATGATTATTTTATAATATTTACCCAAAACATCAAATCCAGAGGAGTGCAAGAGATCTGTCTGTGTGCTAGAGAGCCAAAGAATCAGTTGAGGGCCTGGATCCCACTGCAATGTTCCTCACGAGCCCAGCCAAAGGCCTAGAGCCCATCGCAACGAATTATGCAAGTCCATTTCAAGGATCTTCCCTGGGAAGGCCCAAAGGCCAGTAGTGGAAGCTAGAAAGTCTATCCCAGCAGGGGGAAGGATCTGTGCCACCAGGCTGAGGGGTCTTCCCTGGAGCCAGGGAAAGACCCTCAAGGTGAAGGAAGACTGGAGCACCCTGGAAGAGAACAGCAGCTATTCCCAGGAACAGCAAGGACCTGAGGCCCTCCGATGATGAGAACAGCTGAGTTCGTAGGGTTCTACACTGGACCCAGGAAGGGACGCTCAAGTGAAGACCAGAGCTTCTCCTCCAACAAGAATAGGAAAGCCAGCCATGGCAAGCTTCTCCAGAAAGACTAAAACATTCAACTTTCCCCTCCTGGTCTCCTTTTGTGTCATTTTGGCAATAATCCTCAGGTGGATCTTCCACGCCCACAACCACACTGATTCAGTTCAGCTGGGCGTTCCAAGCTGACCATTAATTAATCCACCACAGTTAGTTATTTCCCGTCTAGTTTATAGAAAGACTAAACAGCATACACACACACACACACACACACACACACAAGATATGCACAAGAAAGTATACAGCTGATATCCACATTCTCTGAAATAGCCAAAGCTCAAATGTTTATCAAGTGCACAATGGATGCTTCATGGTATACGTGGCATACGATGGATATAATGCCTAAACTTGAGTTAATATACTATAATTACACCCAAAAACATAGATATGGTTCCTCAATCCAATGTTGAGAATGAAGCCAAACACAAAAGAACACCTATCCATGTAAGTGTTCTTACCACAACAACAAAAAATTTTTTCATTTAAGAATAATTACTGAATGATTCCATTTACATGAAGCTTTTTTTTAAAAGCAAAACCAATCAAAAACAAAACTGAACCAATCTATGGTGTCAGTAGTCAGGACAGTGGCTGTCTTTGGGCAGGAAGGTGGAAATCTGTTGTGGGGCAGTGGGAACATTGGCTGTGTGCACTGTCCTGTCCTAAAGGTGGAGTGGTCTAGGCTGTATCGCTCCAAATCAAAGCTTTCAGTCACCTGGTTCTGCTCCTCTCATCTTTTAGAGGTGGAATCCCAGCGAAGGTCTGGTGAAAATGTTTCAAATGTTGGTTTGCATTTTCTTTGACTAAATAACTAGAGGAACATAGAAAATTTTACAAACTGTGTATTAGTTAATTTTCCATGACTAGCACAAAACACCTGTGGCTGGGTATAAGGAAAAGAGGTGTACTGAGCTCACAGCTATGCAGCTTTGAGAACACAGACTGTCATTGGCCCCACTCTGGTGAAAGGAAGCACAGTGGTGACAATCATACCAAAGTGGTAAATGACACAGAGAGACAAGACAGCCAGAGCTTGATGTTTCCTAACAACCCTCAAAGGAGCCAACAGGCTCCCACAAATCCCTTCTGAGAACACCACCCCCAGTGACCCAGACCTGATCACCTCTTAAAGGTCCCGCCATCTCCCAACATTGAAGACCAAACTTCTTGCCCAGGAACCCCTGGGGAACACTCTAACTCAGTCCCCCAAGCCCCACCAGAACATCTTTATTAAAGCCAATCAATCATTACTGGGATAACCAAGTTTGTTCTGACCTGTCTGCCAGGCACTCCCTGATATCAGTTAAGAACACAAAGCGGGAAGAACAAAGTGCACGATTTTATTCCAGCTGAGCTAGGTGGACAAGGGCACTGCCCCACGGGAAAGAAAGAAAGAATAAAACTGCATAAAATCTCTACAGCTGAGCTACAATGTGAGCAATTCCTGAGGAGAAAAAGGGGGTAGACAGACAGAGTGCCAACAGCCCAATGTAGAAAATAATGGCATAATAGAGAAGCTGCTGGAAGCTCAAGTATTTCCAGTCTTATTACACAAAATGGAATTAAAAGGTAACAAATTTAGCCTGGCTACAAGAAAATGCTTTCTTATGAAATGTATAATTAACCTGTAGCCAGTGGTTAGTAAAATCCAACTCCTCCCTCCAGAGAGAGAGAGAGAGAGAAAGAGAGAGAGAAAGAGAGAGAGAGAGAGAGAGAGAGAGAGAGAGAGAGAGAGCGCTATTTATGGCAGCCAAAGCAGCAATCCGCAGTTACCCTGGCCAGGATTATGTTACAAAGACTCCTCTGCTTCCAAGCAAAAGCCCATGGCCAGCTGGGGTCAGGAAGAAAATTTTCCCTTTGGTGTCACGTTTCTCAGCTCTTGTTATCTAACACCAAGCCCCTTTCCACACTGCCTGGGCCTGGCGTTTGCACCTCCGCCCTGGCACCCAGCTCTGGGATGCTGTTCTGAGCCGGGCCATTGTTTCACCCTCCATGGCAGCAGCTGTAGCCTGTATTTAGGCAACACCTTGTGTTTCCAAAAGGTAAATACAATGAATATAATCAAAATTGTTCCTAACACTACTGTTTTTACATCAACAATCTATAAATATAGGGAAGAACTCAATATATGTGTGAAATAAACAGAAGGTATGCCTGCACTGAGGTAATTCAAAAGATAGCTCTATAATTTAGCAGCTTGGATTTCAATTGTTGCATTTTTAGGTATGAAACATTAAGAAAAATACAGATATTACTCATCAAAGTGATTGTCCTGTGCACTTGTATACCTTCTATAATTTCTTTTTTTGGGGGCTTTTTACTTCAAAGAAATCACTAGTTAATGACATTTCAGACTTTAGAAATTTTTTCTGATAGCACGCTGGAATTCCCTCAGGGACAGAATTGTGAATAAGTGGATTTTTTTAAAGATCATTAACAGATATTACAAACCAATTCAAACTGAGCATTTTCTTTGCAAATTACCTTTAACTTTTAAAGCCATTGGAAAAAAAAAAAAGACAGTGAGTGATTTAATTTACTTAACCTGTCTACAAATTGCAGCTTTGTACTCTACCGGCGATTGCATTTTTAACCAAAAGAAAAAAAATCTCTATCTCTAATAGAGATATTTTTCTAAATTATCACACTTGATGAGTGATATTTCAAAAGAGAGTAATGTTTTTTTTTTCATTTAACAAGTTGTCCTGGAATTGAGAATGTTTATTCTATTGATATGTTTAAAGCACAAACAGGGCCCTGTATGTCTATATCTCATGGCTTAATTAAAACTCTCCAGTAATTAGCAGGTTTATCATCTCCTGAGTGTGTGCCTGGTGGAGCTTTGGTTGTGGATTGTGCGGTTTTTTGAAGGGGAAGGTAGGGAGGGCTCTTTTATTTAATGATCAAACCATAGTTTCTGGACTAAAGAGCTAATATTTGGGGTGAGAAGCACCTTCCTTTCCTGATACATCAGGCCTGATTCTTATTCGCATCAACACCCCGTTGTGTGTGTTTTCCATTCAAAGGGATCCCGTGGACTTCAAAGGGAGTTGCCTGAGAGGACCAGCTACGTGGGAGTCCTGACAGGCTCCAGAACAGATCCAGAGCTGGGAGAAATCATGCCAAGAGCCGCTCACACTGGAGCCCCCAAACCATGTCACGAAATTAAAGGGTCTCCTTTGCCTATGCCATCCCACAGTGCACATGGGAACCATCCCCAGGCCTGCTGACCACTGAGCTAGCTTCTCCAGCTACTACTTATAAATATTTGATGAGCTCCATTTGTAAGAAAGTATGTTAATAAGAATATTGAGATTGGTGGCCAGTACAGATGTTAAAATAGCTTTTGTTCAAGGTGCAGAGTTTCCTTTTCTTCCTTTGAAAGTGCAAAGTCAACTTAGCAAAGCAAATAAAGGAATTTCATAACACCCTGGATGTCCCTCCCATCAATAACAGACCTACAGCATTTCACACTGAAAAGTTTTCTATTTGGGAGGAATTCGCCCAATAATAAGGGTAAAGGGGTATAGAAATGGATATTTCCTGAGTGTCTCTTGTGTGCCAGATATTTTCATTCCTTTCAATACTCACCAATATATGAGGGGTAGATGGCATTACACCACTTTGAAGACCCTGCGATGGGCATTTGAGCCATTGAAGTTGCAGAGCAGGAAAAGCAAGGTCTGGCACCTGGATCTACCGTGCCCAACGCTGGTGTTGTCTCTGGAGCTCACACCAACTCCCTGGTGATCTCAAATGCCAAGGTCACATCTTGTGGCAGCTGCCATTCCTCTAAAGGACTGGGACATCCAGGCTGCGCCCCAGCTCAGGCTCACCCAGCAGACACCGTACTCTGCAAATGAATTGGTTTGCCCTAAAAGGTTACCACAGGATCCTACCAGGAAAGATAGACTCCTAAGTGGCTGAGGTCTACCTCTGCGAGTGTGCATGTCACAAGTGTGTCCCCAAGGACAGGACCCACTTCATGACCATTGGGAGATAAAGGGAAAACCTGGTGATCACACCTCAGGTCTAGGACTACAGAGGTCTCAGTCCTGAGGCAGGACCGATCTCGGCCTTCAGAGCCCCTGATGATATAGATCTGCTGTGGTCACCCAGCCGGGTTAGGGAGGCTGTGTCTTCTCTCTGCCGTGAGTGCATCATGGGGACCAGATGCCCAGAAGTGTCACTTCATGATCACGACCAGCCCCAAGCTCCTCCCTGTTTTGGAGATTTTTACAGCCATGCCCTCAGAGGTCACAGGGAGGCACCCAGCAATTCCCAGCATGGCTGCTATGGCCATCTGTCTTGGGCTCAGCTTTGGCACTTCTGATGGAATCGAATCCAGGACCAAGACCGCAGAGGAGGCCAGGCACTTGCACTTCTGCATGCCCATTGCAACAGGCTCTTCCTTCCTCATCCCTGAGAGGCTCTCCATGCTCACCTCCACACATAGCCCAGTGGGCCCCATGTGAGGATAGCATTCACCTTCAGGAGGACTGCAGTCCTCTAGCAGGGATCAAGGGCTTGGGCATCCCAGGAGGCAAGCTCCTGGAGTCCTTGCTACTACAGCCTCTCATTAAAACAACAAGAAGAGTCTCGCCCTAAAACACAGCTCACCTGGTGCAAAACAGCAGCAAATTCCAGTCAAATGGTCACTTCCCTCACTGCAGTGGCGGATGGACTGAGTTAGGAGAGGTATGTCCGGTGCCACCACACCTACAGCTGGGCAACAGCTCGCTTGTCCAGCAAAGTCCCCACCCTGGGAACTTTTCCCAATTAGAAAAAGCATTACTTGGTGCAACAAGAAAACAATGCTTTAAAGGTGAATGAAACCAAAGATGATTACCACTTTCTCTACACACACAGGGTGGCTGGTTTGAGCCTCCATCCGCGCCCCATGCCCTAGCATCCTGGATACAAACAGAGCCACCTTGGTGAGTGTTCTTTTTCTCCCTGTCCTGTGCACATGGTGCAGGTGTGGCTCTTACTGCAAAGCACAGCTGTGCTCTGGCCACGAGGCCACACCTGTCCCCAGTTACCTCAGGTTCCCTTTCTGGATTTCTTTTATTAGGGCTTTGGCAGGGAGATGCTGTTTGGCTCTTTTGTAATGGGCCCGGAACCCAGAGCCTTGTGCATGCTAAGCACGTGCCACACCACTGAACAACATGCCAGCCCGCCTTTTTGCTCTTGCTTTTAAAAGGATTTGCATGCTTTTTAATTTTATTTTCATGAGTACATGTTGCAGTACATAATGGTCACACTCATTGTGAAGAGTAAATACATGTACATAACATTTTTTTCTTTTTGAAACAAGGTCTTGCTATGAAGTTCAGGCTGACCTTGAATTCACTATGAAGGCCAGAGTGGCCTTGAACTCACAGCAATCCTCCTGCCTCAGCCTCCTGATTGCTGGGATCACAGGCATGTCCCACCACATCTGGCTCAGTGTACACAACCCATCTTAATTTGTTTTAAATCCCCCCAGCCTCCTGGTCACCGGACTCTTGAACACACCTGCCACTTGAGCAGACTGGGGAGGGGACCAGGTCAAGCACCTGCCCAGCCACCCCCTGGCCCTCAGATGGTCTTCAGCAAAACAGCACTGTTCTTTTTCTCCTCTCACTCAGTGATCTCAGGCATCCAAGAGGAAGCCCATCCCCGACCCAGCCTCTGGCTTCCCCCTCTGTCTCTGAAGCCTTCTCTTTCTAATTGAGCAGCCAGCCCTGTGCTGTCCTGACCTTATCTATCTCCAGTGACCCCCCTCAAGTCCCAAGGTCTCAGCCCAGGGTGCTTCTCCCTCTGACCACAGAGGTCCCCCTGTGCATCCTCCCGCATAGGGTGCTCAAGCCCACACCAAGTACCACTCCTCAGCCCACTTATCCCCCATAGCTCACACCAATAGCCCCAGCCACCTGGGAGGCTGAGGCAGGAGAACCACTAGAGCCTGGGACATCAAAGCCAGCCTCGGGAACATAGCCAGAGCCTATCCATCTCTAAGCACAAGAAGACAGCCCTGTCCTGTGGCAGGAGATGGTGATGTTGCTCAAAGCCTGTCAAGGGTACTGGTTTCAGCAGGGAGCCTATGGAGCATGAGTCCACCAGATGCCCAAGAACCAGCCCCAGTGGACACCAGCGAGTGCCCAGGCCTAGGCCTGGGAACAACACCCCTTCCAAGTCAGGGCTAGGGCCCAGGTGGACAGGGCCTGCTGTGGCTGCAGGAGCTGGAGATAGAATCCCAAGGCCCCAGAGAGCCAGCTATTAGATGAGGGCTAGCAACAACAGCTCCACAAAACCTACTGCAGCCACCCTAGGGTCTGTGACTTGGACAAGTTCTCCCTCCCCTGGGCAGGACTGGAGCTTCCCCAGATCCCACCAGCAACCCCAGGAGGCTGCCCTGAGAAGCATGGGGCTTGGCACTGGCCTCGAGGGTCCCCTCTGGTTACCCCTGGCGACTGTTGTCATATTCCAAATTAATTCACGGCATCTGCTTGGAGTGGCTTTGCCCCTAACCATGAAAACCTTGGCTGATGCTTCTACAGAAGGCCACTTGTGACCAGTGTCCACTTGGAGACCTGGCCGAGGTTCAGAGCAGGGACCACAGCTGGGAGGCTTCATTAGCGCAGAGGTTCTAATCAACGGAGCCACCAGGCACCTTCCTCGTGGAAGGCACTGCGGCAGTAATTTACTAAATGTTAATTCTAAGATTAACTACAGATGAGGAGCATTCCTGAGGGAAAAGGAGAGAGATTTGTTCATTCTGGGAAGGAAATTTAGGTCATCTGTGTTTTGAACCCCTTTTTCATTTTAAGGTATAATTCCAGCATCTTCATATGATGCCCATCAGAATCTGCACCTCCACATTCTTTTTTCTTCAATCAAAACCCTGATCAGAAGGCCTTGAAGGAAAAAGTGAAGGGCATCACTTGTGCACATGCAGAACTCTGCACAGTGACTTTCACGTGGATTTCTCTGTGGTTTCTGTTTTTCAGCCACAGCACAGGGGCAAGAGCCAGGGGCCAGGTGTGGTGGCACATGCCTGTGATTCCCAGCATTCAGGAGACTGAGGGTGGAGGATCACCACAAGTTCAAGGCCAGCATGGGCTGCAGAGTGAGTTCAGTGCAGCCTGAATTACATAACAAGACCCTGTCTCAAAAAAAATAAACAAAGAGCAAGAACTAGCTTCCGCATCTGAGCCAGTAATGGTCCTTGCAGAGCCAGAAGGACTGAACCCCACCACCCTAAACCCTAAGAAAAGTCCCCAGAAGGAAGAAGGAAGCCCAACCCTCAGACCTGGGTCAAGGCTCCAGGAAGCCCAAGTCCTCCACCCTCTCCCTTCCTTTAGCTGCTCCCCAAGGAGCCGCTTTACAAACAGCAAATATGATTTGGAACACAGTTTTGACACTGACTTGGTACCCCGTGCTCGGATTACATTTCCATGAATATTCCACCAGCTTTCAACTCAGAGGAAAAGTTTCCGCTCTGAGGCCGCAGTGAACGATCAGGCCATTTCAACTTCATTTGCTCCCACCCTGATGGCAATCTTTGAAACTGATATGGCCCTGAAAGAAGCCAGAAGAACTTTTTTAAAAATATTAATAATGATGGGCTAGGTTCCCAGTTTTTGTAATCTCATGGAAGAGCCTCTTTATGAAAGCATGCTGGGAATTGAATTGAGTGTTTCCCATGGAAAGCTTGCTTGAAAATGCATGTTTTTTTCTTCCTTTCTTATTTCTTTTTCTTTTTAGTCCATGTTTGCAGTACATAATGATTACATTCATCATGGGGAGTGGGTACCTGTACATGACACATCTTCATTCTTTTTAGTCTTCTTTTCCTCTCCTTCCACTCCCTCCATCTCTATGTCCCCTTCCCCTTACAACTACAAAAGCACTAGCTCCCTGTTTCCTATCACCTATCCTTTATTTTATTCTTTACTGATATCTTGAGTTTCTCATCTAAAAAAGTCATGCAATATTTAAGCTTGCATGTCTGATTTATTTCACTTAACATTATGGTCTCAAGGTGCATCCATTTTCCTACAAACAATTCAAGCTTATCTTTCTTTATGGTACAGTAGTGCTCCACAGTGTATAAACACCACATTTTCTTTATTGTACAAGCATTTCTATGAAGTGGAAGAGGATGGGAATCACACCGTGTTTGCACTTAGCACCTTTTCACATGTGAGCTTTAAAACAACAATTAAATACCCAGGCTGGGCCAGCTCAGTAGCAAGGTAGCTGCCTAGCTGGCCCGAGACCCTAGTTCAATTTCCGGTACTGCAAAATAAAATACACATGTGCATGTGTGCACACACACGTGCACAAACACATACACAGGGGATTATTGCCCATTGTAAGAGAAGCCCTCCCGTTTGTCGGAAGGCCCACCTGGCACCTATGGAGCACCCTGGTTCTCCATGGCCAAGGAGAGGCTCATGAGAAAACTAAGTCTCCCCTTGGAGTTGTGGATTTCCTCATCTGTAAAATGGTGGTCATTATTACTACATAATAGGGCTGCTGTCTCCATGCTAAATAATGGGCATAAAATTCCTTAGCCTGTGGCCAAGAAGAAGAGTACTCAGCAAGCACATTGTTAAAAATGTGGGCCAGAGATTTAGCTCAGTGACACTGCACCTGCCTCGAAAGTACAAGGTCCTGAGTTTGATCCCCGGTACCAAAAAAAAAAAAAAAAAAAGGAACAACTGGCACCAAGGAAGAAACTCAGTGGTAGAGTGTGTACCTAATACCACAATAAATAAATAAATAAGTAAATACATGCATACACAGATAAAAATCTAACACTTGTCATGCACTGTCTCGCTCCTGAGCAGAACATGGCTGTCTGGGTGTAATATGTTCCCTTCCAAGTATCCCCACCTTTATAAATCTACAATAAGAACTAAATATGCACTACAGTTTGTCCATCTATGAAGATACTGAGGATTAAATTGAACACAACCACGCTTAAACATGCTCTGATTCAGGTAGCTAAGAGGCAGCAATCTAAAATGGAAATGTCTAGCTAGCTCTGATTTCTGACAGTGCCTTTAAAGGTGTTTTCTTACAAAATGCATGATAAAGTGACACAAGGAACGTCACCAGCTAGCACCACCAAAACATATCACCTGACAATCACAACTGCACAACACACCAGATCCTTAGGCAGCCCCGAGATTAACAGGAATTTCAAATGCTGAGTGCATAAAAATAATACCGACCAATTCAAGTAATCAAACTAAGTACATTTTTATCTGAAAATAAAATCTGAGACAACTTCATTTTATAGTCAAGGAACACTTTTTAAGCATTTAGTAAATTACAATTTAAACTTCTACTCAAGTTGAAGTTGACAGTCAGGAACTAAGAAAATAGAAACTAAACTGCTAAATCGTATCTATCTCACAGTTATGGGCTCCATTGCTACTCTGATCTCCAGCAGGGACTGCTAGTTCAATAAAATAAATATTCTTCATTTCCTCCATGCATTTCCTGAAGCCATGCCAAGGCATTTGTCTATGGCTCACTTAACAGGTTTCTAAAGCAGTTCCCAACTTGCCTCCAAAACGATGTTTGATTTTCTTCTGAAATGGAGGGACGGATGGATGGGGGTGCCCGTTGTTGTAATGCACTGAGCCCTTAATCACTTCCAGTTCTGAGTCATCAGAAAAGTAGTACTCTTGAGGGATTTCTCTTCTTTTGGTCGCTAAATATTGTCTTTCATTTCAAGATATTTATTTCCTTCCAGAAAGTGATACTGTATTTTTTTTACCCTAATGATGAAGGATGAAAGATGGAGAGAATTCCATTTAGTGATTATTGGACCACGAAGAAGTAAACTGATTCAGAAAACAAATCCCCAAAAGAAAAATAAAATGTATTATGTGAGGTGGAAGCATGGGGTTCTTGGCAAACACTCAATTGGAGTCAGGATTGGTAATTTAATAACATCCTTATTTTATTAATATTTGAAGGGGGCAGGGCAAAGCTCTAGGGCTTTCGCCTTGGGCCAGAATTTATCCTCTGTGCACAGTTCCTCCACGCCAGCAAGAGAGTTCAGACACAGATGCTGTGGGCCCAGCAAACGCTCATTTCAACTGCAGAGGCTGAGGTGGGTTCCAACACACCTGCCAGCATCCTCAAGGGAGTGGGACCTCAAGGGAGTGGGACTCTGCAGCCCCACAGGCCATCAGAGCACTGTCCAGGAGCAGGCAGGGGAACACATGGAGGTAATTCACCCAGTCGTTCTGATTCTGTGATCACTGACTTTGGACTGGACCTTCTATCTTCCTTATGGCTACTGACCAGTTTGCCAGAAAGATGCCTGGCTTCTGGAAATACTAGCCATGCTCTTATATAAAAGGGTTACATCTGAGTGGTCCATATAGGAAAGGTGTTAGAAGCTTGCGATAAACTGGGCACAGTGATGTGCTTCTATAGTCCCAGTCACCAAGAAGGCTGAGACAGGAAGATCCCATTAGCCTAGTTCAATGCCAGCCTGGGAAACATAGTGAGATCCATCTCAAACATTAAAAGAGAAAAAGAAGAAAAAGAGGCCTGCTGATGATGGGTATCATTTCTGAACTTCAGGTTCTCGTCCATGTCTAAAGAAGAAGATGCCACAAGAAGAATATTGAAAGGAAATTTTTTAAAGAGGGAAAAAGAAGAGACAAGTTTAATCCAATCCCAGTCCCCGAGACAGATCTGAGTTGTCAGTTTTCTCCCATAGAACGTTTTTATTCCTGGATTACACAAATGTAGAGAAAGCCAAACTTAACTGCTAGAAATCTGGCATAATTGTAGGGGCCCATGGTGGTTAGAAGAGAAACATGATATGCGACCTGGGTGACAGGTGGTAGGAGAGTGGTGATAGCAGTGGTGCTGGAGATGGTGGTTATAATGATGGCGGTGGGGGTAGTAGTGGTGGTGGGTAGAGGCATTGATGGCGGACGTGATGGTGTAATGGAGTACAAGTAGTGATGGGGGTGGTGAGGTAGTGATTATATTCAAATCCCAAAAGATGAGCTGAAGGCTTTACATTCTATTGCAAAGTTGAGACATCTACTGTACTCATCTTTTCTGAGTCTTCATCCTTATCCATCAAATGCTGAATAATGTGATCACAATGATGTTCTTTGAGTAAAATTTGAAAGACACTTTTAAAAGAATGAGAAGAAAAGGCAAGATTAAAGCAATCCTTAAGTAATTTATTTCTCTCCACGAGTGAGTTTTTATTCTTCACCTTTATTTTCATCATAGCCATTGTCATGAGAAGTGTTTCAAAGAATCAATAGTCCTTGAAGCTACTGCATCAGAAGATTCCAAGGATGATGCAGAAAATTCGGTTCACAGGGATTACTGTGAGCTGTGGCAACACTGTCACCACTCAAAAACGGGACACAGAAACCCACACTGGCACCACTAATCACCTGATCAAAGGGAGCTCTCTTCCCTGGTACTTATGTTTAATGGACAGCAGAATAGTCACACAGCAGGTTCCTGAATGTTTCTCTTCTCTTTCTTCTATGTTCAGTGCAGGACTGAATGTCCCCAACTGTTTAGTTCACTTCCCTTGACCCAGGAAAAGGGAGCAGAAGCAAGAGGTGGCCCTTCTGGGCAGAAGCTTGACCAGCCAGGGCCAAATTCACCACATTCTCTTCCCCTTGCCACAGTGGAAATGCAGGCTAATACAAAAAGGGCCCCAAGTGTCCACAACAGCCACCCCCTTTCTGACCCACAAGGATATGCAATGACAGAGAGAAATAAACTCATCGTCTGAAGCCACTGGTTTCGGTGTTTATCTTTTACCACAGCACACCCTGCTCTCTCCTAACAGGAACATATGGCAGAAACCAGGGGTTTCTCAGGTCACCTATGGTCACATCAAAAAGAAGGAAACTATCCCTCTCCCAGAATAAACCAAACCCTGAAAGCTTTCTAGTACCAAATCACCAATTCTGAGACACCTAATTTTTCTCCAGCCAAAAATTACACTATAGCCTGCAAGCAGCTGAAAGCCACTTCCATCTACACTGACTCCACAGTCATTGCAAGGTCTCTTTCAGCTGAGTTTGATTTCCAACAATAAAAGCCCTTCCCATGGCTCCACAATGAAAAACGGGCATGGGTCTTCCCATCATGGGAGTTCAGAGCTGGCCGGCTGGAGATGCCCTGCAAAAGTAGAAAGCTCTTTAAGGTACTCTGTTTTTACAAAAACCCAATCTCATAAAAGTTAGTGCACTTCCACATGCAAAGTGGGGCAGCAAATGTGAAAAGCCCATCTGTGCCACCCCCTCCCCACCCCTAGATCCCACCACCACCCGGAGCTGTAGCTGGACTTGAAAAATCTAACACATGGGAAGCACAGAAGCCCTTTGAAAGCCTGGCCCAGCGTGCTGTATATGTGAGCTGTAGTCTTACAGAGCCTTGCCAAAAACAACACAGAGGGAAGAAAAGGAAAGGTTTTCTTTTCTCTGAACTTGGGAATGAAACATAAAACTCCTCTTTTCTACAAGGCTGAATGGCTCCAATTTTCCACCCTCAGGATGATCTCGGACCGGCCATTGCCTTCACCATATCCGAGTGGCTTCTTACTGGGTATCAGTTTCCTCCCCAAGGAATCACAGGGCAGCAGTGACCAAAATAGTGTCCCTATTCCCCACAGTGAGGCACTGGATCCTCACGGGATCCTCAGGGTCCCTGTCAAAGTGAATGAAATGAATGATAGCAAGGTGCTTTGAAACACTACAAGTGACCTTGCTTCGGTCGCTCCTCGGCTCCTAGGGCATCTACCGTGTCTACTGAGTCTAACTTATACTGCTTTACATTTCCCAAAGCCTCTACCTAGATAACAAGAGAAGGAATTAACAGTACAAATGTTCCTAGAGCAAAGTCCCCACAAATCCCTCTGAGCTGCTGTTGTTATGTCCAAGAATGCAAAGAGGCAGAGAACTCACTGTTTTCCATGAAGTGGCACAGATGTTGGTAAGTGGACAGCACTGACCAGAGCCCTGTCTATCTGTCCTCAGACACGGCATGCCCACAGTGCCAACTCCCACCTAAGCCCTCCTCCTGCTACCTGCCAAGTCTGTCTCAGGAAAGAGGGATGGATGTCTGGAGCCTCCAAGAAGAGGGGATGAACTGTCCAGGCTCAGTCAGCCATGCAGAAATTTTAACCCAGAGTTTTCCAATGTGACCAAAGTCCACCTTAGTGAGGAGGAAATGAGACAGAAATGACAACTTGTACTCACTGGAAGAGAGGGAAAGACTGAGAAACTATGAAAAAGAGATCCAGGAGCATATCCAATTGGAAAGTTAATGAAAATTGTATGAAAAATTAATTACCCATCAAAATGTATTGGTTTGGATTTTTCAATAGCTTGCACTTCCCAAAAGAAATTGCTGTGGAGGAACAGAATGTTCTATATCCATAGAGAGATTGAAGGTGGATGTGGGTACCCTGGGTAAAGGGTAATCCATAGATGCTTAAGAGAGGGAATTCGGGTAGTGGAGCAAAAACATCCCAGCAAGATCCCTGCAAAGAAGGGAATCAAAGAAGAAAAAGCAGAGGAGTAGGAGATTTACAAACATTCAAAGGCGAAAAATTAGGCAGAGAAAAAAATTCAAGGATCAAAAGGCAAAAAATTAAACTGAAAGGTATGAAATAGCCAAAATTATTTCTGCACAAAGTAACCACTGACTGCTTAGAAAATATATTGGAATAGCTATCACCAGGGCGAGGTCACCAGACTCAGGTTAAAGATGCTGACAAATACATGAGCTATTTAGAAAGGCAAAACCAAAACAAGAGAAAGGAAAGCTTTTATTATTCGAAACACACAGAGATTTCTTAAAAAATATATTTTTGTTGTAAACCTCTAGGTTTTTATCGAAGTCTGCCTCTCCATTTACTTTTCTATTTTATATATCCCAAAAGTTATGCGTTCTCTCAAATCATTACAAAAGATGTTTTCAATCTATTTCATGGCTTTGAAATGGCATCACGGGCTCTGTCCATATTTTTTTATAACATCCTTTGATTTTGATCTATCTATTGAGCCATCCAATTCATTTTTTAAAATTTAGCCCTATATAACTCGTTTACGGAGTTAACTGGTTCACCAACTTAACTGGAATTTATAGCTGAGTGTATCACTCATTTCAGTCCAAATGGGCCAGCCATTTAAGCATATAGACTCATAACGTGCTTTCCTCAATGTTAATTAATTTTCACTGCTTCCTCATAGTAGATTATTGGCAAAATGACTTTTCTTAAGATCTGGACCTCCAATATGAACATTCACTATTGCGCCCACCAACCCGTAAATCCCCAAAGTTGGGGGAATAATAGCCCAGGCCTTTGCTTATAGAGCATTATACCTTTAAAAAGAACATTTCCTGATCTCCTTTAATAATTCTTTCAATCATCAAACTCTTGCTGGCTGATAATATGATGAAAATAGGAAATTTCAGACCTTGTGTAGTATTCTTAGAACAACTACTTAAAAAAGGAAAGTTTCCTACATTTAAAATGGTAGCATTTTCTAGCTTCAAACATAAAAATCCTGAAACTGTCCTGGGTCATTTTTATAATGTCAATTTCCTATTTTCTCAAAAGCACCTAGGGAAGAGTCTACAGCTCAGTCTCAGAGTTTTCATGAGAGGGGCAAGGTGGTACAAAATTTGTAGGTTTTTTTTTTTCCTTGTAGACGAGCTGTTTCATATTTACTTAGCAAAACTTAGCTCTGGAATTCACATAAATAATTAATGAAATACTCATAAAAGTGCATGAGACATAAAATATTCTCTGGGCAGAGCCCCGAGTAGAAATCCGAGTGGAGTTCTCTGCTCCGCACACAAATGCCCGCCCTGATGTGGGGTTCCATCACCAGCTTGTGAACAGCAATCCTAATATCCAACCCCAAAATCGCACTGTAAGCAAATGGCATTTCCAAATCAAAACAGCCCACGAGTACAGCGGAGAACACCAGCAACTCGGCAATGGGCTGGAAAAATCAGAATAAGATTCAAGGCAAAAGTGTGCCTGACATTTGGCTCTGACTCCTCAAGGACTCTGTTTCCTGGGGTGTCAGGGTACTGCTGCACTGCAGGCCAGCCCTGAGTCCCCAGGAAAGTAACCACGCAATTGACCTAGGAAGCAGTCTTCTCTGAGGAGCTCTAAGCACACTTCATTGCGTATCTTCTCCCATGGCCCTGATGACACTGGAGTCGCTGTGGTACTCATGTGAATAAGTGGTATATTGCTGGCTGGAGGGGGTCATGCTAAGCCTGGCCCAGATCATGCTGTCCCTGGACACCTCTACCAGTGACCAGCTCCGAGAGTTCCCGCAAAAGGATGCCGAGATGGAGACCCAGGGTGTGACCGACAGGCCACGGGTGGGCTGCCTGGGTCTGCTCAGGAGGGAGGAAGTTTCCTGTGGTGGGCTCAGGAGAAAAAAAGGATCTGACCTGGCACCCTCCATGGACAAGCCATTTCAGAGCTCTGCCAGAGGAGACAAACAGCACCAAAGGAGAGCAATCTAATCCCCCTCCACCCAAAGACACAGTAAGGGGCACTCAGGAAGAGAGAAATAATGCAAGAGGCCAGTCAGTGCTTGAACTTCCTCAGGAGAAGCTCAATGCAGGATGTGTTTCTGGTTTCAACGATGCTTTACAATAGTGGTGGCGAACCTATGAAAAGTGCCACAGCCTGCTGTTTGTTATCACTGAAAGGTCTAAAAGGTTTGCCATCACTGCTTTAGAGCATTAAAACTATGGTCCTTTAGGGGGAAATGTATAAATTATCTCTTTATCCTATTTTCTTCTTCACTGAAATTTGTCCTGTAATTTTTGGGGAAAGAGGGTATCAGGGATCAAACCTAGAGTCTCATGTACACTCAGCAAGTGCTCTATCCAGCCCTTAATTCTCTCTGTTTCTGTCTCTGTCTCTCCTTCTCTCCTTTAGGTATTTCAATTGGTCATGAAAAGTTCTGTTGAACATGAGAAATATGAATCGGTAATAAATAATAAGTCCCAAGATGCTCAGGTGCCCGAGGGTCATCAGTGCGTATTATAATATGTGCGGTTTGAGTCCAATTTCATATAGAGCTCGTAACTATAGATGTCTCAGCTCTATAAGATCCTTGCAAACCATCCTCCCTGAAAAATAGAAAAAATTATCATCCCTTATTCTACTGTTATTATACTGAGTTTTGACACATTTGCAGGAGGAATATTTGGAGGTGGAGAGAAGGAAAGAAAGGCACAGTTGGGAGCTTGCCTCTGGTCAGAGCTTGGTGTCTGGTCATTGCATGCTTGTGAAGTTTGTCCACATGCACGGCTAGCACTTCAACATGATCCATTGTAAGGGCTCAGAAACATCCAAGAGAATCTCTCAAAACATGGCCTCTTAAGAATTTTTGTACAATCAGTTAGCTGGGTGTAGATGACACCACAGTAACTAACTATAAGGTGAGAAACTTTGAAAGGCTTCCAGATGTTGGTGCTACACCACACTGCCGCTGCTGTTATCTGCTAGCCTGAGGCCAGCAGTGCCCAGGACTTGGTGTGCTTGATGAAGGTAGATGTCCCCCAGCTGGTCACATCTCTTGAGCTGCTGGGGCAGCGGCTCTCTGTGGGACAGCTGAAGCTCCCTGGCCACTTTTCACTCTTCACATGCCCCTTTTGAAGAATCCCTTCCAACCTCTGGGGATGAAACATCAAGCCGAACCTTTTGGAATTTATCATAAGCCTGGCATCTGTGCTTAGCAGCAGAGCCTCTGAATTCAAAATAGGACCGTTTCCTGGCTCAGAATCCCAGCTCCAAATTCCTTAGGCTCAGAACTGATGGGAAAACAGATCTTCAGCATTCTTCTGATTTCAAAATCATTAAAACTGACAACAGATAAGAAATTGACAAGGAGATACGAAATCCTTAATTTGCATAGCTGTCTCTTTTTTCCCTCTCCATAGTAGAGAACACAGCGTCCTTAACCTTGATTTTCTCACCTCTCTCAGTTTAAAGCACAGCCCATAACATTAATTAAGGTGTGTGAGCTGGAGGGGAGACATCCTCTTTCATATGCAGCACCACCTGGCCTTGTAGAAAAGCTATACAATCCTGAGGTGTGCACCAGCAGGGTCTCCACGCTGTTGAGCAAAACCTTGTCTCTTCTCCATCCTGGTCCTCCCTGGTAGCAACGTAGAAGAAGTAAAGGCTCACAGAATCAACATGGAGAGCACTGGCAGCACAAGGCCTTAGAGATGGGGGTGAATGTAGAATTTCAGGCACAGAAGTCCAGGATCAGCCAGCTGGAGGGGCATCTAAGATGAACAATGCCACTTTTTTATTTTACAAATGAGCTCTGCAGAGAAGGGTGGCTTCACCCCTCCAGATAAAACCCCTCAGACAAGCCAATATTTTTTATGAGATCAGTTGCCTCCACTGCACCAGAATCATGACCCTCTTTGAGATAGTGGAGTGAGTTAGGTCTTTTTCAGAAAAGAGTAACTCATTCACATATACACACCTCTATTTGCATATCAACTCAGGGGTACACTGAGCTCCCAAACCTCTCTCTGGTGCTTACCAGGTCTGTGACCCCAGATGAAGAAGTTCTGTGCCTGAATAAGCAGCTTGTGTGTGCATAAAGTGCCACTTTTAGTCTCTTTCAAAACTTATCACCTCTAGAATATGCACTTCTCTAGTGATATAATCTATAAAATTCTGGGGAGAAGCAATTCTAACAACTCAAAGGGATGATTTAATCCCTAATCAATATTTCCATATTTTTAACATGTGTCAAAAGAAAAGAAAATGTGCAAGAGAAATTTAAACCTACATGTATTTTACTACCGATTTCACATATGGACATGGAATATCTTTTCTCCTAATATGGAGATGGCTCAGCAGTATTTAAATGATTCCTTATTCCAAGTCATATAAATATGCACCAGATGTATCTTTTGTAAATGTTATGTTTTTCAACTTCTCAGCATTTGCAAGTAGTTGAAAGCTATGTCAAGCATGCTTTAATGGGGCATAAAAGTGTATTGTATTCAAAGAGAGGGCACAGCTCTGTAATAGGTGAAAATACAAATGTTGTCAATGGATACATTTTCATTTTATTGATTTACACTGCATAACAGAATGTGCTATATTCTTTTTTACAGTCAAGTTCCCTATCAATTGAATATAACTAGATATAAAAAATCATGCTCACATTAATGGATTCTCTAGATGACAGAAAATTCAAAACATAGAATTTTATGGGTAGAAGAAAACTCAAAGATCAACCATATCCCATATCACGATTTAACAAATGGGAAAACTGAAATCAAAAAGGTCACAGGAGGCCAGCAAGTCACTAAGCTAACTGTGGTAGAGGATGCATGAATTTATAGATCCCTAAGTGCAGGAAACTTCCCTGAGCCCTTTATAATATCTGTCTCTCGGCTACCTAAACAAAAAGGAGAAGAGGACATAAAACATGGATCACTTACTGATTTCCTGGGATTTACTCGGAAGAAGTGAATGTGATCTATATTTGGAAACTGTCAAATTATCTTATGGGGAGTAAGTGTAAGAAGTAAAATGCCAATTGCTAGTATTAAAGATTATCAAAGAATATCATAATGCCCTTTCGCCAATATAAAATTGTAATAGACACGAGATTAGCTTTTTCATTGTGAATACAAAAGATGTCCTAGTAAATTTCCCTCTGAACATTTTTCTTTGAGGTTAAATATATCAGAGATGTTCAGGAAATATTTTCAAGTCACATGTAATTGATAGCTCACCTTGAACAGTGTCTTTTTTCCTTTTTTAAATAACTACAAGATTGATAGCTTATTGTAAAGCTTTCTTTTTTCCTTTCTTCTTTCTTTCATTTCTTTTCTTTTTTAATGTTACATTCTAACTCCCTGAACCTATAGATATATGTATCTGTGTGTGTGACTTTAACCGCATTCATTTTTGTTGCTTTAGTTTCTTTCTACCATGTATTTTTTTAATTCATTAATTTTATTGGTACATTTTAGGTATACAATATACTGACATTCATTATTGGTAATTTGTACCTTTACATAATATATCTTGGTTCTTATTTCACTACCATGTATTTTTATTAACTGCCTCAAATTCTTTCTTGGTATGAGACAGAATATTAATTAATGAATTAATTAGGCGAAAGAGTCATTTTCCAAAAGCCAAGTAACCTTTTCACTTTGACCTTTATAAATAACATTTTACCCTCTGGGGGCCAGCAGCAGAAATGAAGATTTCTTTGAAAACGAAATCATTACTGAAGTTTTTCAAACTTCACGTCCCTGCTGCTGCTGCACAGGGACCTCTGCTTTTCCACAGCCCAAAGCCACTCTCAGGCCCAAAGGAGAGCCCCATGCCTGCCTCCAGCTTGGTGCCTGGAAAAGTCCCACATCCCCACCTGCTACCCAGGGAACACTACTTCCCTTCCATGATTCATTTTCTTTCTGGGGTGCTTATAGACCCACAGATGTGCTCCTATATGTTTTTTTGTTGTTGTTTTTTGGCACTGGGGATCGAACTCGGGACCTTGAGCTTACAGGGCAGGTGCTAGAACCACTGAGCTAAATCCCCGGCCCCTGTGTGCTCCTATGTGGATACACTCAGGGCACATGCTGAGACCCTTCCCAGGACTGGCCCACAGCAGCATTGCATGCATCGGAGTGACAGGAAGGGTGACACCAGTGGCAAAAGCCATGGTGGTGGTGGTAAAGAGGCCCCTGGAGCCTCTGCTACTCCCGTTCTGATTGGAACAGGGTGTGGAGGAGAGGCGGGGGCCACACTCACCCAGCGTCCCACAGCCACTTTGCAAGCTCAGCCAGAGGTCACCTAGAAGGCACAAGGCTTGGGGTATTTGAGAAGGGCAGAAAGCAGCAGCACCCCGGAATTTGGAAAGCAGTAAAGCATTCCCGTTTAAAGCATAGTGTCAGCCAGGCACAGTAGTGCACACCCATCATCCCAGCACTCTGGAAGGCTGAGGCAGGACAATGCCAAGTTGGAGCCCAGTCTGGGCTACTTATCAACATCTTCTCTCAAAATAAAAACAAAATTTAAAGGCTGAGATATATCTTATTGTGAAGGCCCTGGGCTCAATCCCCAGTACTTAAGGGAGAAATGTCTTTAAAAGACAAGACCCAAGTTCAAAACCTAGTGCCACTGTCATGGCACCTGGAGAGGTGACTTCATCCTCCACATCTCAAAAGGAGGAAGCCGGATGCAAACTGCATTTGGGCAGCTCTGAGAGGCTGCACCGGACAACACATCTATGTCTGGTGCACAGTGTGTTCTCAGCAAAATGCTGCTATTGTTGCCCTTGTCATCATCATTAGGGAAATTTTCCTTTCAGTCATTTACGCTTGGGACAGAGTAAAGACCCGCTTGGAAGAGCCCATTTTTTCTCACCTCCTCAAACCAAGAGACTGAGCCAGCTACTGAAAGCTGCTGGATAACCTCCTCTCCACCCCAAGCACACAGACAGAGGGAGGAGATGGAAGAGGGCAACTGCTCAGGGCCTGTGCAGTAATGTAGCACCTCTGTCACAACCGCTCCAGCGCCCAGCAGCCTACATCATGGGTCTGGCCACCTGACTCCTTCGACAAACATTTTCAAAAGGAGCTGGATGATAAGCTAGGTGTGGTGGCACACTCCTGTAATTCTAGCACTCGGGAGGCTGAGGCAGGAGGATGGCCATGAGTTTGAGGCCAGCCTGGGCTATATTGTGAGCTCAAGCCCAGCCTGAACTACATAATGAGATTCTGTCTCAAAAAACTAAAAAACTTTTAAAAATTAAAAAAAGAAGGAGCTGGTTGAAAATCTCATTGGTTAATTCCTGGTCTGACCCTGACCTGTTATGTTAAGGACCGGGCACTCAAGTCTTGATTCCCTGAGGGCAAGAAGGGGCTGTGCCATCAGATGGAGAGGACCGAGAGGCTTCTGCTGGCTGGGGCAGTGCTGAGCTGCCCCTTCCCCAGTGTCCTGCTGTGACTGACTGTAAGGAAGTACCATGAAGGCCCAGCAGTGCCCTCCCCAGAGCCTCAGCTCCTCTGGGTTCTCAGGCACTAAGGAACCAACCCAAGGTGGCCCCAAACCCTGCCCCACAGGACTAGAACATTTTTAAGTCATAAGGCTTTGTGCAGGGAATTCTAAAATAGAGGCCAAACCTACAGCTAATAGTTAGTGCACTTACCCTTTGGGGGAACTGGATATAATACTCTTTTTTTCCTCTCCACAAAACACCAATGTGGCTGTTGCCCAGTGCCATGAAAGTGAAAGAGAAACACAGGCTCACAGGCTCAGCTGTCCTACATCGAAGGCCCAGACCTGGAGGGCCAGGGAATGACAGCCCTGCCTGGCCTGAGTTCCTGTAGGGCCCAGAAACTTTCTTTAACTGGTGCTGCAGCAGCCCCAGGCTCACCCCAGATGTGGGAGCTGGTCCTGTGGCCAGGTCACAGGGAACAGAGGAGGAGCTCTATGTGGCCTGGGAAGGGAAAAAGAGCCCTGGTCACAGACGTGCTCTCCAAAGGGATTTCCTGCTGTGGCAACTTATTTGCTGTCCACTGGTTTCACTACTACCTCATCGGCAGGCCGAAGAGTCTCACCAAGGAGACCTTGGCATCGATAACACAATGGTCACTGATGCCTTCAATTCACCCAAGTCCGAATTGGAAAACAGCATTATTTTCAAGACAATTGTATACTTATAAAAAAGGGCATTTAAAATAAAATCACAACACAACAGTTTTTAATGTCTGCACAACCCCCCCCCCTTTCTTTAAGGACCCTGAGTCTTGGGCAGCTAATAGTGATCAGCCCTGATTGGCCAACATCTGTTTCTTTATAGGAACCCTCTTGCCAAGTAGCTGGACAGCAACACCCATTTGGTATTCATGGGAAGTACTCGCCGAACAATAATGACAATAATTGCCTCTGATTCTTGTGTTTACAACACTGCCAAAGTATCATTAGGGCCTTATTTATAGATAATAATGCTTATTAATCACAAGTATTTGAATTTTGGAATGTATTAGATTAATATTCTTTTGTACCTCAGTTCTGTACTAATGCTGTGAAAGACATTTACTGAATGCAACTCGTTGGGAATGCTTATTTTGAGCTGCAAAATAATGTGTGTAATTTGCAGGTGAAAGATAAAGAAATTACATGGCTACCTCTCAACAGCCTCCACCAAGCTCCACACCAACATGGAGAAGCAGGTCCTACCTCTAAAATGAGAGAAGAAAGACAGCAAAAAAAAAATAGCCCTATAGGAAGGATTTTTTTTTTTAAAGAAAATCCCGTAAATACTTAGGCCAAGAGAAATTCCTGAGAATAAGTCTATTATTTTGTTTTGCCTTAAATCATCCATGGAAGGCATCACTTTATTGAAAGGGTTCCAGAGTGAGGCATAATTAGTGATTCCATAACAATTTCACACTGTGTGAGCTTTGGAAGGTTCAAAGAAAAATAGCATAGGCTGATGAACAGTACGCCAGTAGTACAGTCCTAGGTCTAAAGGCCCAGTTGCTAAATATCGCTTATTCCTTTATTCTATTTGTTTCAGTTTTATGCAAACAAACATTAGAGAAGAATTTCTCTAATTTCATATGTACCTAAAAATAGGAATCATTACAAATTTTAGAAAATGATCAGACTTTTTCAAGGTTAACATCATTTTTGTTAGTGTAATAAAATAATTTTATGAATAAATATAAATCACGACTAGTCCACACTTTCACTTAGCCACTTCCTCCTGGAAGTATAGCAGAAATGATATCAACGGTATCTCCTTCTTCTATAGCACACAATTTTATTGATTCTTGGAGATTCATGCTTTATGAGTTAGTGCAATATTCAGCTTATTTAATTAGATGGCAAAATAAAGGGACATAATCTTCCAGGAATTTTTTAGAAAGAAAGCAAAGTTTATTAATACAAAGTTGAGGTGCTCTTTTTTAAAATAATATTTGCAACTAGATAGCTTTTTCAAAAAAATCTATAATTAATGTTTACTGATATTCTGCCAGCTAAACCCAAATAATCTTCCATCCCATCCCACTCTGCCAAACCCTACTTTTAATCAGTCCAGGGGCCGAGTCACCACCTACAGTACTTGTTCTTGTGCTCTCCACTTTGTCCCTAGAGAAAGCAAAGCCACCAGATTACACAAAGAAAACCATTCTCCCTAAAATCCTGCAACGGTTTCTTCAGCAAATGTTTCCAAAGCAGATCATACAAGAAGACTGAGACCCTAATTCATTAAATGTAAAATGCTAACAATTTAATTCATTGCTAAATGTAAATAACTTTCATGATCCCAGTTGGACTGTTTAATATTAATTTTGAAGTATTTTATAAAATGTGTGTGTGTCTCTCCTCACGGGACAAAGCAGAAAGGTGAACAATTATCTAATAAGTTCAGTCAATGTACTTAGCTCACCCTGGCAGTTTGGGCCCCTTGACTGCCTCTACTTGAATCTGGGGGCAGTGTCAGGTAGGAATCCCACCTCAACCCCACTCCCACGTGTGTACCTACATTGTTAGGACTGGCAGGAAGAGAGACCAAGCCATGGCCTGGAGAAGTCGTCCGTCCCCTGCAAATCTAACCATGGCAGTCAGTCAAAATTGCTCAAATTTCACCATTGTTTTTTCTTAGTAAGCTAGAAAGAAAGGAGCCTGAATTATACAAATAATCCTCCAATTTATTTTGCTTTCATTAGGTATTGCCTTGTTTTCTTTTCAAAAGATGCTGGTACTCGGATGAGGAAAGAAATGCAACATCGGAGAGATCTCAGGATAGTGAGCATGTGTTGCTGAAAGTGGGGACCCCTGGGCAAAGGCTCGGGTCTCCCAAGGTCTCCCGGAGCATTTCTGGGCAGTGCCCCTACCACCACCACCCCTAGCTGGTACCGACTTGGGGCAGGGTGGGGGTAAGGAAAGAAAGAAAAAAAGATGGAAAGAAATTTTTTTAAAAAGCCAAAAATAAAGAAGGAAGAAAGAAAAAGGGGGTGGGAAGCATCAGTCTATGGAGCTGTGGCTTAAATCTGAGGGTACTGAAAAGATAATTCACTATGAAAAATTGTTTGACATAGTAACTTGTACTACACCAACATCCCAGCAGCCTTCTGAGAGCCTAGTTGGATATGAAACGTGAGATCTGTCAACATTTTATAGCTACCCTGATTTAATAAGCATTTTTCCTTCTTTTCTTTAACTGCCAAATTTTTTAATGAAATTGAATCTTGGATGCCTACATTCTGGGGAGGTTTATTTGCTATATTATAGTTCTGTCTGCTTTTAGGCCACAGAATGCCAAAGTATTTATTCTTACAAATCTTTGTGCATATGTAATTTGAGCCAGCTAAAATAGTCCTTTACCCACTTCATTAATTAAATTGACAGAAAAGATTATTTTACAATTTGGTAGTGAATGACTCTTCAACCAAATTTTTGAATGAACATTGTGCAATTTTAAGTCATTACATAGCCTAAGTCTCCTCGTATTATGTCACACCATCAGATGGAAAACTTTCTAAAATAAAAGAGTAACATTTTTTCAGTTAATCTTAAACCCCCAACTAGAGAAAAATGATTTTAGTGTTTTCCAAATAATAGTCTTTTCTCTTTTTTTCTCTCTCTCTTTCTGTTTTAAATTTTCACTTGTGGCACTTCCAAATCAGTTTAACTTCAAACCTCTTCAGCCATTAAGGAATAAAACTCAAATAGTTGGGCTAAACTGATTTTTGTTTTTACTAGCTCCTTACAAATATTCAGAAACACCAATGAGCTATTGATCTTTTAAATTCTGTCCTCTGAAATTAAATAACAATAACTTCCACCCACGGGGGGAACAAATGTCATCAGGAACATCACATATATTTTTCAGCAAAGAAATATACTTTTATATAAACACGAGAAAAATAAAACATAATATTTTATAACATTAAAAATAACTCATTACGTAAGAGAGCTCCTTTTACACAGTCTTAAGAAAGCCTCACAAGTACCATGTTGATTCGGGTGACAACTAGGACAGATAGCTTTTAAAAGGTAAAATTCAGGTATAACATTCTCTCCATTTACATCAGTACACGTGACCATTTGGACTCTTGCCAACAAATATCAGTTTGTTCATTTTAACAATAATCTTTATTTTAACAAAAAAAATCTGAAAATTCATAGATTCAAAATACTATATGAAAGTAGCAAGCAAGTAACATGTCATCTCATATTAATACAAGTCATCTCAAGTGTAAATATGTGCTTCAGATTTGCTTGTATGTTTTGAATTATCACTAGACTACTGAATGTCTTTTAATGTATATAGAGGCCCATAAAAATAGCTACAAATGTGTTCTTTACAGTACAGTGGAAAGTAAAGCTACTCTCTTTCAATGTATCCAGAATTAAATTTGTGTTCTAAGACAATAGTATTTAATATATGAAAAAGACAAAAAAATCTACCTGACTTTAGCTGAATGTTTACACTTTAAGTGTGCATTTTTAAAGCTTACTGCTTTTTAAAATTTTTACATAAAATACATTATTTAAATTCACAGTACTTTCAAATGCAGTGTGTTTAAAATACAGTGTGTCTATTTTTTACTGATTTCTGTAATGCCACCTCCAATAAACACAATTCACGTTTCAAAAGAAATTTTGAAATTTTTATCCAATATGAAGCAGACTGACTCACTTCCTCTTAATTTAAGACTCTCTGTTATAAAAACGTATTGTTAATCGCCGAAGTTTGGTGCCTTCCACATGGGCATGTTCTCTGCAAATATATTCAGTTGGGGTATGTATATGTTTTGTTACGTTATGTACGTAAACATCTACCCTTGCGCATATGTATATTTACATCGTGTGTAAATATGTGCTGTATATTACCAAACTGTACTATACTTAAGGAGGAGGAGGAGCTTAGCAGGAATGCAGGCAATATTTTAGTGAACTGTTAACTGAGTAGGGTTTTCTATGTAAGTAATTAGGTCTTATTTTGTTTTTCGGTTTTCACAGGCAAAAAGGTGGGTGGTGACAGACACAATTATTTGTTGTTTTCCAAAAGGCTAGCTTTAAACTATTATGTTGACATATGCTTTAAATAAATAGAGGTAAAGCCTTTGCCTTCTCTTAGGAAGGCCTTTGGGCACACAGCCTGATAAATAATTCAAAGAAAAGCTAAACTTTGGTTCTAAAAAACAAAAGCTCATCTACTGAAACACTAACATTTTACCATTAACATGTCTTGTTAAAATTTAGCTGTCTCTAAATTATCTTCTGAAAAGCAGTGATTGAAAGTAGTAGACTGGATCCTGGCTGGCGAGGACCCCTTGGGGTAAGTAGCACGAGTGTGTCCATGCTCCTCAGAGCCTTTACCCAGGACAGGAGGTCTTAGGAAGAATTATGGCTGGCAGAAAACCATCTAGCATTAATGAATCCAAGAGACAGACACAGGCCAAGCTACTTCCACATCGCTGAAAAACCCTCAGGTGCGAACCTCATGGCAGACAGAGGGCCACTACAATAACTATGAAGTTGCTTTTAAGAAACCTCTGAATCCCAGGTTTACAAAAAGACATTTTTGACAACTGGGTTCACAGCCTCGGTGAAGGAGACAAACGTTTAGCCTTTTAAAAAAATTCTCCGTCCTGTTTCCCCTTGAGAGTTGGACACACTGGGTGGGTCCCAGAGGGAGGGAGTCCCTGGTTAATATTTTCAAGGGGAGGAATTTATTTCGGCCCAAGTTTCCTTCCACTGCTCTACTTTTCTCTTTCCTGGTGGAGAGATAATTGACAGCTCCTGTTTTGTATGAAATTATGAGAATCACAGACTGAAGAAAAGGGGAGTCATTATTTCAGAATTGAAAAGGTGTAGGCGCCCCCTCCTCCCCAATTTCCCATCACTGGAAAGGAGCCAGCAAGTTGGAAAGGAGCACAAGAGGACCACAACTGGTCAAAGACCTCCTCCTTGCTCCCCCTAAATAAAAACCACGTCCCGGAGCAAGTCCTAAGGCCGAGCCAGAGGCACAGGTTCCTACAATGGGCTTCCTGGTGGTGAGACGCAGGCTAAGCAAGGAGCTGGGCGGCCAAAACGTGTCCAGTGGCATCCCCAGCCACACTGTGCCTCTCAGTTCACCCTGGCCGTGCGGGGAAGGTGTCCACGCACATCCCCGGACCCCGAGAGGGGTCTCTTTGGGGATCAGATTGGGAAACTTGGGCAAGAAAGAGGGAGACGCCCGTGCCCGTGTAGAGAACCCAGGGGCACAAATGAGTTCTGTGGTTGCAGCTTCCGATCTCAAGACTGGAAACGACAGGCTTGCACCGCTGCACCCCAAGCGCCTCCTGCCCTGCCCTGCCCTGCGCGCGCACTGCGCTCTCACGCGCACACGCCCTTGCACACGCACACCTCTCTGAGCCACTGCTCCCACCGGACTGCGGGGAAACCGCCCCTGCGAGGCGCTCTCGCTCGCAGTGACCAGCCCCGCCAGCCTGGAGCTGTCCCCGCCAGGGACATCCCGGCCTTAGGCTCCGGATCGCGCACGCCGAGAACGAGGCGCGTGGTCCCAGGCACTGGCGGGGCCTGCCCGGCGTGAACCGCAGCGGAGCCGGAGATCCAGGACCAGGGAACTGGGAGCGGGCGACGCCTCCTCTCTCTCTGCCTGGCCACCGCCGCCGGGAAACCCGCCTGGGAAGCGGCACCGAACGCGCGCTCGTGGGCAGCTCGGTCCGGAGGAGGCGCGGAGGATCAGACCCGGGATCACCTGCGCGCCTCCCATAGGGTCGGGCAGTGCTGTCCCACTTGTCACCACGGCGCGGCCGCGTGGCGCCGCAGTCTGCTTCCTATCTCTGCCCGTGGCAGAGGCCTGGGGTGACAGGGACACTGCCTCCTGGCTGCAGAGCTTTGCTTGATTCCATCCCAGCTCTGGGGTTGGGAGGGGGAGCGTTTTTCATCTCCTCGCAGAGCCGCGCGAGGCATCGGAAAGTTTCCTGCTACTTGGGGGACAGAGGAGGAAGAAGTGCTGGCCTGCTTTCTAAGATGGCCTGGAAAGCACAGGAGTCCAGCAGGCGAGCCCCCCTGGGCGCCTCCGCTGGTCACCCGGACGTACACTCCTTTCCAGCACAGGGGAGGAGGCCCTGCTCACGCAGTGGGCCCGACTGGGGACCACGCACCCCACCCGGGGTGAGGACGGGAGTCCCAGGAACCCTCTGCCCGCGCCGCATCGGGGCCGGTCCTGCTTAGCGCAGACAGTGGGCCGTGCCCGCCTTTGTGCCCCCACCCACAGGTGTTGCCCTCTCTGCAGCCTCGATGGAAGGGGAGCTGGAGGCCACTCTCCCAGAATAACAGAGTTCAAGACTTCAGGGACCAGTGGGACTCCACTGCCCCAGAGGTTCTGAAGTACCCCACAGGGGCCCCACGCGCCTGCTGTATATCCCTGATGTAACTGAACCACGAGCCCTGGGTGGCCACGTCCCGGAACCTTGCTCACTGAAGAAGTTCAGCTGAGCCTCAGGTGGTGTCTTTCCCTGGCCTAACCAGGACCCAGCAGCCAAGCTGAGGCCAGAGGTGTGCAGGTTTTTTAAAGACCCACATCTTATAAACGTGAGATTTTGATCAAGCAGCACAGATTACTTAATGCGTTCCATTTCTCCGCGATCCAATTTTATTAGGATTTACTCTCATTTGTGCTTTGCTTCTCTGGGGAAATAATGCTTTGATTAATGTAATCCTGGCCCAGGATTCGCCACATGCCCCTCGACCTTCTCCCCAGAGAAAGGCCCTGTTTGACAAACAATAACAGACCAGCAACTCTTGCAATCTGCCCACACCTTTGGGGGGTAGCTGGGGACAGGGAGACACACGTTTACGTGCCATTAGCCAGACGCAAAGGCGAAAGCAGGGCTGGGTCCGGGAAGAACTTTCCAGACGCAGAGCCCGGGGCTCCGAGGCGTGCGGGACGCACGGGGAGGGATTCGCAGCCCGGGACGCGCGTGGGCGCACGTGCGCGCCTGCCCTTGGCTGGCTCCCAGTGTCTGCCTCTTTGTCCCCTGCCACAGGCCTCCACGGCAGAGTTCTACGCACTGCCCCCGGCCCCAGGGTGTGTCCACAGCGCCCACCCGCGGCCTCGAAGCACCTCCAGAGCAGGTCTTTGGGAGTTAACCAGCAAACCGACCTGCAACTGCCAAAACCTCCGCCAGAGGCCTTAAAACCTAGGACCCATCCGACGGTTCGCCTCGTCCATGCAAGCGTGCGTTCATCAGCCTGGCACGCGCGCACGCGACAACACGAATCCACGGACGGCGCCCGGGGAGCCGCGCCCAGCCCGGGCTGCAGGCTGAGAACGCGCGCCCCGCTTGCCCTCCTCCTCCCGCTCAGCCCCGGCCCCTCACGAAGGGGACAACAGCTCAATTACGAAAAGGAGCGAAAGAACCAGTTCCCGGCTCCGAGGCGCCCGCGGACGCTCCTTGGGTCCCAGGTCCCCGTCGCACAGTCCCCACCCCCACCGTCCTCAGCGCGGGGAGGGCGGGGACGCAGCGGCGCGAGGGGTCCTGGCCTGCTCCGCCGAAACAAAGCCCGCCGCGGGATACCGCGGCCGCGCACCGAGCTGGCGACAAAGGCGAGCGGCGGGCAAGAGCCACGCTCCGAGCCTGCGCTCCTCGGGCCGGGCGGGAAGGAATCCCGAAAGATGGGTGCGATTTGCACCCGCTTGTTTCTGGGTTGCAGTCTCCCGCTCCTGTGCACTCAATGACCTGTTAGGGTGTCTCAGCATTTATCTCGCCTTTCCGCGCCCATCTGCCTCTCTCCTGTTCCCTCGGTCCCTAGCCTCCTCCATGGGGTTAGTCCTCCTCTCTCCTTCTCCCTTACTGCATTCTCACTCTGCCCTTTTTACCTTTCCCTTTTTCTTTGCCATAAAAAAGCAATGCTAATTCGACTTCTGCTGGCCGCTCTACGCGTCAAATCGCATTTTTCAAGGCCTTTCTGGGCAGTGCTCAGGAAGAAAGGGTGAGACATGGGGTCCTTTTAATTTTAGTACGCAAGCTGTACGCTAAATAAAATAAAACGCCAGGAGAGTGGATCTAAAGAAGCCAAGCTCGGCCCTGAGGCCCCACACACTACCCCACTCGGGAGGAATCCCGCGGGGGCCCGCAAATCACGCGCCGGCGAGGGTGGAGGCCAACGGAGGACCCAAGCCTCGGCCTCTCCAAGGCAAACACTGGGGAAAGTTCTTATCCTTCGTTCCAGCTCGGGAGGGGAACCGCTGGCCAGATCCCTCCGATAAAGTCCTAGTATTTTCGAATTTAGGAGACTTTCATAGTGGATGTTTTTCCAAGTGAAGTTTCACTGGGTGGTTTTGTGATGTGAATTAAAAATAAAAGGACTGCTGCCCACCCCACTAGAGCAATATAAGATACACCTTGACTTCCGGAGATGTTTGCACCTTGCTTTAATACTGAATTAACATTTAATGCCTATCAAGTGCTACACTGGGCTCAGGATCCTTCCCTCAGGCTTTTATTAACCAAGTTCCCCACAGAAATTTTGGAGAGAGGGCTGAGCGTTCAAAGCAATGCCGGACACAGAACTTTTAAGTTGGGACTAACTCGTCCGAGCTGGAACTGCAAGAAGCTATGTGAGTTAGGTCGATTAAATGATATTGCTGCAAATTGTGGAGTATTTGAAGCACTGGATACGAATGAATACACTGCTTTTAAAGTGAACAATAGAAACATAGAAACGCTTTCTATTTCTAACACCTCTGAGGCTGGCCAGGCCTGTGGGCACCGGGGTGGGTTAGAGCCCGGGATGCAGCTTAGCAGTGGGGTGGCAGCCGCAGCATTCAGAAGCGGAGACCCAGCACAGCAGCGTTTGGTGGAAATGCCCAAAAGAGCAGCCCTTGGCCTGACACACTGCAAGCTGCACCCACCTCCTCGGACAATAGCTGGGTTCAGATGTCAAAAAAATCTAATAAAAAAGAGGCACCAATGCTCAAGAATTGTTTTCCCATTCACACAAGGACTCCCTTATCTACCAGGAGACGCCACAGTTCTGACCCAGGGAGGAAATGCTCCGAAGTGCAGAGGGGACTCTTTTGCTGTGGAGAAGAGAGTGTCCCCAAGGGAGAGAACAATTCAGTTCTCCGGGGACCACCACAAGCTCAAAAATTCCCATCACCTCTCTGGTAAAGCTGAGTATTTCTGGGGTTTGTTTTTTAAACACACACACACACACACACACACACACACACACACAGCCACTAAGTGACCTTGGAATATTTTTCTAGCTAGGACACAGCCACATGTTTTTGTTAATGAATCAGCATTATCATCCTCCTCTTCCTCAGCCTCTGTATTCCATCAGCTGGGCTCTACTTTACCCAGCCCTGTGAGTTTACATTTTAAGAAGACCGGTATGTTGGGGTGCAGGGAAGGAGCTGAGGGGCTCCTGTTTCCCCAGTGATGAGAATCTCTCTGGTGCACACAGCCACAGTGAGTGCTTTTGGAGACGGATTGTTTCCAAAGCACAAATGACCAACTTTCTGTGGTTTCTTAGGTTTTTTTTTTTTCCCACAATCAGAAATGCCCTGTACTTTTAAAAGGTCCTATAAGTATCAGAAAGAAAGCTTCTTACTTTAGGGTGAGGAATCATAGTGTCTCTGAATGTATAATTACTCTTTCAAACCCATCTTTTTTCAAAAAAAAAACTAAATGCTTGCTTCTTTCTTGCAGATCAGATAAGTCAGTTATCAAAGCGATACCAAGAACTGGGGCTGGGGAGGAAACCTTGGGTACACTTCAAAAAACTTAGCAAGACCAGGAAACAAATCACCCACTGCCAACACAACAAAGTCTCTTTTCCACCCAAAAGCTACCGTTGTAGAGTCCTCCTCTTTGCACAGAACACTGTGTGGATCTGTGGGCTTGCTGAACATTTTAATTTGTAAGTGCTAATGGAAATGTGCATCCAAGCTGTGTCAGTATCTGAGTACCTTCTCGTTCTCAAATAGAAGCAAATGAGTAAATACCCACTTTGGGTTTGGCACATTTGACCCAGGTAATGTTCTTCATGCTCTCATTTGGCAGATGCAATTTCCCCATCCCCAACAATTAAAAGTCTGCAGCTTTGCCCAGCACTTTAGATCTTAATTCATACCTAGCCTGATCGTTTCCACCCCTAAATCATTACAGAATGCTAAAGTGGGCTCTATAATGCGTCAGTTCTTCTCAAATTAACTTGTTGCTTTACCCAGAAATCTTATTTTCTATGTTTTTCACTTCGAGGTTACCTATGACTGGAGAGTTCATGAGAGGCAAGCACTTTTTTTTTCTTTCCCTGTTCTTTTTCAGTACATTTTTTAGAAAGGAAAGCTGCTTAGAGAACCACAGATCTTATGAAAAATCTCATGCACAAAAATATGGTCTAACTGTAGAATGGGTGCTTCACCTGTGTTTTGCAAAATCTCTGAGGGAATAAAAAGTTTCCTTTCTCTCTAATATTTCTCAAAAGCATGGAGAATCAAAGGGCATGCAAAGCTAGACTTTTGAGACATTTGTTTCAAATGTTCAAGCGAATCTGCCCTAGAAGTCTTTTGTCTGAAATGTCCAGTGAGCTGAGGAAAAAGCAATGTTTGGGCTCAAATTACAGTTTCCTCGATTCTCCACTTTCTTTATTATCACCAACCTGACAATACATTTCCTGACTTCAAATGTGAGTTTGCAGGTAAAACTGAAATGTGTTCCTGTGGGCCTGCTTTGCTTACATTATTCCCATCATCTTCCAGCCCTCCTCCATGAAATTCCACTTTGACCCAAACGCTGACTTACTAAAATTAATTTCAAAGAAAAACTTCTCGTGGCCGGAAGCTGGTGGCCTGAGCTGCAGAGCATGGTGGCTGGTGTCCCCCCTTCTCTCACAGCAACATGAGAGCCCTCCCCTAGTTTGTCCAACACTCACAGGTGCATTCACTGCCTCCAAATGGGGAAGCAGCTTCTTGCTTACAGCAGCCCAGGGCCCCCCTTTCCTAGTCACTGGTTAGTGACAAACTGACTTAATTCCTCAGAACCAGTCAGCATTCACCCTTCACTGTTTTAGGATGTTTTCCACATCTCTTTTTAACCACCATCCCTTTTTGTCTTCCTGGGCAACATCTTAAAATCCTGGAGTCAGAAACTTTGCCCTCTATTAAAACTTTTCTTCAGTGGCTACTTTGTATTTTCTTTTCTCCACCATTCCTTTCAGCTGGTGAATCCAAAATCTTTGTAAAACCACAGGGGCATCAGGAATGAGAGCTGCTACTCAGTATCTAATGAACCACAGCCTGAACTGTGAGACTGCATCTTCAGGCTCCTGAGTTTTATTTAGAAGCCAAAGCATGTATCAGGTTGAAGAGCCTCCATTATTTAACAGATAATACCTTAGAATGCTGTTTTTTTTCTCTGATCATTTCCCAAAATATACAACCCAGAAGATAGATTTTGAAGTATCCTATTATGTAAGCATGATAATAATTTTTAAAGGCGCTCTTCTTTCACAATTTCGCATCCCATTTCTGCACACAACCCTATAGGCACTTTCCACGCGGGAAAAGGAGGAATAGTGTGCGCACTGTGAATCACCGGGGCCATTTCACAGACACGGGTGGGTAGGGGTGGGGACGTCATTGTACGCATATTTTAAAATCCTGTGTTATGCAATGAATTCACTTTTCGTCGTGCATATACATAGAAAGGTAGGAGTGTTTGTTCCTTTGGCAAGTTTCACAAGCAGATTTGCTTTTGAAACGGCTGTATCCGCACACCCCCCCACCCCAGCACCCGCTACACCGAGTCAGTGCGCCCCCTGCTGACGAGTCCGCAGCGCTACTCCCCGGCAAAGTTTATTTTGTTCAGTAAACCGTGCCATATAAAATTAACAACAACCAATAAAATTAGCTTATATGTTTCAACTGTAAAAGTCCAAAACAAAATAAAGCTAGTTTTAGTGGCACTAGAAATCTCTAGCTTGGCGTCTTCTCTTTGGCTGAACCAAGGTCCTTTTATCTAAAGCCCAGTGCACAAACATATAGCTTAATGTGCCTAGTGTTCTTCCTTTTATTTCTTTCTCTATGGCAACCAATATGCTCTGCTCAGAAATGTTCCCCATCAAGGAAACAAATGATCTTCAGGGAGCAGCTCTATATGGCCTATGGTCCGGTGGAGCACACAGAGTTAACCCCAGTCAAAGGGACGCTGCCAAGCACATAAACCAGGGTGGAAAACTGGCCATTCTGAGCCCCTCCCCAGCTGAATCCTCTGCCTCCCTCATCACAAACCCCTGCATAGACTGTTTCCAAATAAATCACCAATTCTACACTGCAAGGTGTGCTGTGTATAAAGATGAAGAAAAAAAAACCAGCTCTCTGATTTCCCCCCTGCTCACCCCAGACACAGCTTCCTTTAAAAAGAACAAAACCAAGAAGCTTTTCAAATCTTCTCCAGTCTCTTTCACGAAAGTAAGACTCTGCTCACACTGGCTTGGACTTGGCCTAGCTATTTCCTTCAGCCATATTCGTCTAATGACTGCTCCTGGTAAATAATCACACCCTCAGCTTTTACAGATCCCAGCGACCCGGGGCAGGGAGGGAAAGGGGGGGCTAGGCTGTCAAAAATGGAAAACACAGTAAAATCGAGTTTCAGTGCGGAAGCTCCAGCCTCCTTGGAGAATAAAGTACAGGGATGTACTGGTTAGTTTTGATTGATCACTGGCTTTGGGGATGGGCTTTCACTATGGAGCAAGCAGGAGGCCGCACCTCCCCCTGCTCCCCCCAGACTCCCATTAGCCAGGGGTGCGCTGACTTCCTGCTCTTCTCCCTCCCAGCTTCCTCCTTTCCTAGCTCCTGCCCTCCTTGTGCCAACCCCCCCATCCCCAGCTCCCAGCGTGAGTCCCCCACCCCACTGGAACAGGCACACACAGTTAAGCACATCACCACTAGCTACAGAAAGGGGTTTCTTCCCCTAGAATCCTGATTCTCTGGGAGAAAAAAAAATGCAAGCAAGAAACATTCATACAGTGCATGTTTCATAATCACCTTCTTTTGCAGCCCCCCCATGAACAACAATTAAAATTAATAGCACTCTTCTCACATACACCCCAAAAGTAAAGTGCCTTGCTCTACGGATCTTTGGAATGAGTCCATATTTTTATGCAGTATTTTAGCAGGGTTGGATTTCTCTTACTCCCCCCACACACATACACACACTTTCCCTTCCGCCCGCCAGACAGCGGGTCTGCGAACCTTCCCTTGTCCCAAGCAATGAAAATAGCGCCCACACCTACAAGAACATAGATAAATACGCCAGATAGGAAGGGGAGAGAAAGAGAAAGCAGGGAAAGAAAATGAAAAACACTTACCGAGCAAACTTCCAAGGTTAGATTTTTTTTTTTAAATAAAAGAAGGTGTTTTTTGTTTTTTTTTAAATAAGGTGCCTGGGGTGGGGGTGGAGGGAAGGCACATTCTTAACTCTCCAGCACCGTCAGAGCCTAAGCCTTCCCTTTACACTGAGTCCTCTAAGCCCAGCTCGCACTAGTCTATTATTTTCACCAAAATATATGAAAATGTATGCAAATGAAAATCAGCACTAACTGTTCTCCCCTTGTTATATACTTTGGATTTTTTTTTCCAGACAAAACAATCACACTCTGCAAAGGGAAGGGGCGGATGGGGTGGGGCGGGGGGTGGGGAGCGAGGCGAGAACTAAGTACGTGGAAAGGGGGGAGAAGGGGACAGAGCGCAGAACCCAAGTGCGTTTCCCTTCTCCAGGAGCGAAGCGTTTTGGGGGCTTCCCGTGGGCGCACACACCCTCCTTGCAAAGAAAGAAAGAAAGAAAGAAAGAAAGAAAGA
>NW_004624749.1:9081866-9158689 GCF_000247695.1 Heterocephalus glaber
GCGGCGGTGGCGGCCGTGGGGTGGCGCGAGCGGGGCGGTATGGCCACGGCGGCCTCTAACCCGTACCTGCCGGGCAGCAGCCTGCTGGCGGCCGGCTCCATCGTGCACTCGGACGCTGCGGGCGGCGGCGGCGGCGCTGGGGGCGGCGCGGGGGGCGGCGGCGGCGCCATGCAGCCAGGCAGCGCCGCCGTGACCTCAGGCGCCTACCGCGGGGACCCGGCCTCCGTCAAGATGGTGCAGAGCGACTTCATGCAGGGGGCCATGGCCGCCAGCAACGGCGGCCATATGCTGGGCCACGCGCACCAATGGGTCACCGCCTTGCCCCATGCCGCCGTCGCTGCCGCCGCCGCCGCCGCCGCGGTGGAGGCCAGCGCGCCCTGGTCTGGCAGCGCGGTGGGCATGGCCGGGAGCCCGCAACAGCCGCCGCCGCCGCCGCCACCCCCGCAGGGCCCCGACGTGAAGGGTGGTGCGGGACGCGACGACCTGCACGCGGGCGCGGCGCTGCACCACCGTGGGCCACCGCATCTGGGACCCCCGCCGCCACCCCCGCACCAGGGCCACCCCGGGGGCTGGGGCGCTGCCGCCGCTGCTGCAGCCGCTGCTGCAGCCGCAGCCGCAGCCGCGCACCTCCCGTCCATGGCTGGAGGCCAGCAGCCACCGCCGCAGGGCCTGCTGTACTCGCAGCCCGGGGGCTTCACGGTGAATGGCATGCTGAGCGCGCCCCCAGGACCAGGCGGCGGAGGTGGTGGCGGAGGCGGGGGCGCGGGCGGCGGCGCGCAGAGCCTGGTGCACCCGGGGCTGGTGCGGGGGGACACGCCCGAGCTGGCCGAGCACCACCACCACCACCACCACCACGCGCACCCGCACCCTCCGCACCCGCACCACGCGCAGGGCGCCCCGCACCACGGCGGCGCGGGGCCCGGACTCAACAGCCACGACCCACATTCGGACGAGGACACGCCGACGTCCGACGACCTGGAGCAGTTCGCCAAGCAGTTCAAGCAGCGGCGCATCAAGCTGGGCTTCACGCAGGCCGACGTGGGGCTGGCGCTTGGCACGCTCTACGGCAACGTGTTCTCGCAGACCACTATCTGCCGCTTCGAGGCCCTGCAGCTGAGCTTCAAGAACATGTGCAAGCTCAAGCCGCTGCTGAACAAGTGGCTGGAGGAGGCGGACTCGAGCACTGGCAGCCCCACCAGCATTGACAAGATCGCGGCGCAGGGCCGCAAGCGCAAGAAGCGGACCTCCATCGAGGTGAGCGTCAAGGGCGCCCTAGAGAGCCACTTCCTCAAGTGCCCCAAGCCCTCGGCGCAGGAGATCACCAACCTGGCCGACAGCCTGCAGCTGGAGAAGGAGGTGGTGCGGGTCTGGTTCTGCAACCGGCGCCAGAAGGAGAAGCGCATGACGCCTCCCGGGATCCAGCAGCAGACGCCAGACGACGTGTACTCTCAGGTGGGCACCGTGAGCGCCGACACGCCACCGCCGCACCACGGGCTGCAGACCAGCGTGCAGTGAGCGCCCGGGCGCCGCGCGCAGAGGGCCGCCGCCGAGCTGCCACCGGGCTGCCACTGAGCTGCCCACCGAGCGCCGCCCAGCCGCCGAGCCTGCACCGCGGCCTCCGGCCGAGGCCCAGCGCGCCGCTGCCCTCCACTCCGCCCAGAGACAGGCGTGCCCGCCCTTGGAGGAAAAATCGAGGGAGACACGGATGGAGGAGACTTTTTTTTTGCAAGTCCAAGGAAGGAGGGACCAAAAAATTTAAAAAGCAGTATACATACCCAAACTGTTTTACATACATATATACAAACAAAACCGGAAGAGGAAAAGAAGGGCAACAGTGGGATCTCGTTTATATTGTGGTGGTGTTTTGTTTTTTATTTTCATGAAGGTTAAAGATGCCTAACACACCAAAACTGCACTGGTGAGGTGTTCCGCGCCCCGAGTTGTCCTACAAGGCAGCAGTGGACAGCACCTGTCCCGTTCTCCTTGCCTCTTAAAAAAACAGACAGTCCCCCTTTCTTCCACCTCCTCCCAAAGGGCTGCCTCAGAGACCCACCGAGCGAGCGCGCTTTCCTGGGAGCCACCTGAAAGAGAGCGACAGCGCCAGGTTCCCTCGGGGTCTGACTCTGGGCTGCAGGACCCTGTTTCTCTTGGCCATATTAAAGTCATTTGGGAACAAACAAATCAACTATGAAATGGGAAGGAGAGGAAAACAAAAACCAGTCTCCAGGGGAAAAAAAATTCACAGCTTCTGAAATTAACAGACTCAACAGCAAAGCCAAAAGAAAGTATCCTCAAAGTAACCTTGGGAATAAAAGCATCTCAAAGAAAGAGCAAAAGATAGGCTGGGGACGGGACGCCCAGCCTGGAGAGGCGACACTGGGCCTAGGCCACAGAGCCAGGCCCTGCCACCGACCCGGCTTTGCCTGCTGCGTGCGGGGCGGACCGTGCCTAAAGATGCCACCGCTAATATTTTTTTTAACAATATTTTTTATTTTTTATTTCCGGACTGACTCCGATAAAGGGATTTAGAGAGACTGAGCACCAGCCGCTGCACTTCCCTTGACTTCAGTCCTCAGTTTGTTGCCAACCTTGACTGATGGGTGCTGTGGATGTGATTATATAATACTGCCATTTCCAAGCAGTGTTTTTGGTAGGTTTTAATAAACAGACTTTCCAAAAGACGGCAATATAGAATCGTTAGATCCGTTGTTGATCTAAAAATATTTGCTTTATATTTTCATTAAATGACTTCTTTTAATATTTTATTCAGAATACTTATGAACTGCTGCAAAACGGTAATTTATTTTTCCCCAGATCTTGTATTACGTGTTTTTTTCAGACGAGCACAAATCAAAATGAAATGAAAATATGGACAGTTGTTAGGTAATAAGGGTATCTTTTGATGTGATCATTTGATTGTAATTTAATTTGAGTAGTGATTCCGTAAGAGCTGATCGAGAAAATAAATTTGTTAGAAGGAAGTAGTCTGTGTCTGATGCATACACACTGTGTGGAAAGAGAAGAGTTCTCTGAAAAAATATTTTTTTACTAATGCAGATCTCTGATAGGTAATAGTGCTAAGGAAGCACAGCCTCCACCTCCTGAGGTGCAGCTGGTGACCCTGAGTGAGGTGCAGGCTTTCCTGGGACAGCTGGTATTTTAACACAGTGTTTACTCCTTATTAAGCCATGCATTTTACCATATTTTTCTCTTCCTTAATTTTAGTGGGTGGGTGTCTTTAGTGTTTTTAGGTGAGATTGTCTATAAATACTAACCCTTTTCTTGAAGATACCTGTGTTCTTTATTGAATGATTGAACTACGTCATCAGTAAAAATGTGCCAAACTGGTGATTAATTAGTGGCTGATACACCTCCCCCAAGTTCAGCCTCTTATCCTCTCATCCCCCCTAAATTTTTCCTATGTCTCTGCTCTTTTCCTGAAGACTAATAGTTGTGAAGAATAACTTAGAAGTCTATAAAGTATTTTGATATCAATTACTTCCCATTAATAACTATATGTAATTAAATTTAAATTATTAAGCTGTTTTGTTGTTTTTGGTTTTTCCTATAATGAGAGAAGATAGTTCAAAACTCCTTTGTTGGTCCATAGTGCATTCCATCTTTGCCATTACCAGCTCTAGCAGCAGGCTGTATGTTTCTGTGGTTCGGTCTCTCCCCAGTGTGATTCTTTATCTTCTTTACGGTACAGGGGATTTTAGCTTGTTTTAGGTCACTTTTTATATAAACCCTGCAGAGTGGTCACATTGATCAAGTTAATGTATCAATATTTACAGTGTGGGAAAAAGAAAGTGTAATGCCTCTGGTTGGGAGTGCTTAAGATGCAAGACTTGTTTGGCTGAATCCTTATATATTGTGCTTTTTTTCTTTAAGCCATGATTTCACAGATGAATTTCCCCTATTCTTACTTAGCTGTCGCTCATTTTTTGCCTCCCTCTCTCCCCTTCACTTCCTCTGCCTGTGATATCAATGCAGGGGTTAAAAAATCCCGGAAAACCAAGAGAGCAACCAGGAGCAGTCATTTCTCCAGACAGCCCCTGTGTCACTTCCATAAATCAACCCTAGCCAGATGGCCGTGGATGGGGTTGCATTATTTTAAACACCAAATTGCACTAAAAATCACAATCATTTTGATTTGTGAAATCTGAAAAAGGCCATATTTATTAAACAGAGAAAAGAAAAAACTAAAGACAAGAAACCACAATTTACTTTTCTCTGCCTTCTTGTTTTCCGTTTCTCTTGTTATAGTAATGCCCAGACACCCCCGGGAATTTACAACCTGTGGGGAGGGGTGAAGTTCTTGGGGTTTTTTTGAAGGGCCTTGCGGGGAAGGCAAAGAAGGCTTCTCCTGGCAGGCTGAGAATTGGGCAGGTTGTTAGAATATGGTGTTCACCGCTGGCATGTGAGCTGGAATCCTGTTTTGTTTTGGTTTTTTTCTGCTGAAATGGTGGTGCTTGATTAGACAAGGAATAGATCTGTTTAAAATTTAGGAAGTATTTGCTTACTTGATTTAGCTGTCAACAAAAGAGCTAACATTAGATTTCACACTGTTTTCTATTTAAAAGCAACCTGTGTTGATTACTTTGGAAGAGGCACTGATTTGGGGGCAGCTGAGTGATCTTCAGTGGAGAAGCTGGGTCACCAAGCCCATTTTGTTTTTGTTATTTTGCATTTTATAAAGTGGGCTAATGCTTTGACTTTTTATTAAAAAAATTCAACCCTTTGAATGTATTTACAAGATGAAATTCATGGTTGAAACACAAAAGAGAGGAGATATAACTGAGAGGTTTTGTGCTAAGGCTTATATTGTTACACATGTAAATAATGAAAATATTGTTACATATCACCAGATCTTTTTAATGAATTTGGTCATTGTGTTGCTTTGCAGCACAAGTGTCTTGTGCTTTGTAAAGTGCTCATTTGTTTCCTCCCTGTCAATCCCTCCCCCTCCCCTTCCAACCCAAAGGAAAGTGACCAAGTTCTGTCCCACCAGTCTGGCTAATCCCAAACTAGGCCTATTTACAGTTTACAGTCTCCTGTGACTCTGGGTCACTTGCCTAAGCCTCCTTCCCCTTCTTCACCCAGCCCTGTCCCCTGGCAAGTCCCTGCGATGATAAGTCCTTTAAACAGTGTATTTTAAACAGTCACTTTGCTGTTGTTGCTCTCTTTTGTTTTTTGTTTTTTCTTTAGTACTTAGCCAGGGACTTCTTCTTTGTTCCAAAATAGAACTGTCCACTATGGCTCTTAAGAGAGACTTCCCCTGCCTCCGTGTAGCATCCACTGTGTGTTCATTTCCATGCTCATAACCTGTTTTGTGTGAATGGTTTCCAACATTCAGAGAATAATTGGTTCTAATATTCAATGCAGTATATACTATGGATAGTTTTATCAATAAGTGTAATATTTTAACAATTAAATTTGTTTTTTTAAATTATATATTTGTAAAGTATTTATCCTGTTGGAAGCAACAATATATTGTTGTATTTATTCGTTTATTTTTGTAATAAATGATCAACATCTTTAAGCTAAATCAAAAATGACACTTTTATATATCTATATAAAATGCATTTGAAGAGATGAGCATATTTGTACCAATTTGTATGTAAATAGAGTAAGGTCCATCAATAACCTTGTAGCTCTCAGAACTAAACTGAAGGAAGAAACATTCTTTCCACATGGAGTTTAGTTTGCCCAAGTTCCAGGGTAATTAATCAACTCTAAAATGGATGCAACAAGTATTGGCACTGGTTGCAGACTTGGAATTAGTTATTTAGGAAGTGGACCTGGTTTTCTTTCTTTTTTTAAGGCAGAAAGACAGAAATTAAAGTATTCTCTTCTTTCATGCGCGTGGCAGGCTGTGTCGATTAGAGCAATGCGGTTTCAGTGATAAAACCTAATACCTGGTTAGGTTCAGAGCTCTCTGCTGGGGGAGGGAGTTAAAAGAGGTTGGAGAGTTTGGGGTGATCATGACCCTGTGCAAGGTGATGTAGGGCAGAGTGGTGCTTGGTTAGAAAAAGATCCTCTTGAAATGGCTGTGAGCAGAGAAGCCCTCTCTGTCCCGTGGCCCTGCTGTTGATAGCATAGGTAATGAGTACAGGTGGTGCTGCTGTCTGAGGGGGGAGCCGGGAGAAGGGAGGGGGCACTTCCCAGCTCCCAGATCTTCTGTGGTGGCTTGGTCATCTGCCTGCCTGGGGCCTGAAGGTCATCCACGTGACCTTCTGGCTGAGGGAGCCCCACAGTGGGCTTGATCTTGATTTCAATGAGGAAATCAGAGGGCTCTGCGTTTACCTCCTGAACTTTCCAGGGTAGGAAAGGAAATAGCTAGGGTCTGGAGGAGCCGGGGATGGGAGCGGCGGAGATAGCAAGAGGGATCCTGGTGTAATCAGATTCTTTGATTTTGTTAGCCTGGCTCATGGCCTATTAATTAGATTACTCTCTCTTTCATTCTTGATTTGACATCCGTGTTTGTTCCTGTACCCTAAAACGTGGGCGCGAGCGGCAGGGCAGGAGCCCATGATGTCACTGCCGGCCGGTGGCTGCCTGGCCTTCTGGCGGGCTGTGGGCCGCCTCGGATGAGTCCTCTTCCTTGAGGAGGAGCCGGCTCTGGAAGTGACCTCAGAGGGGTCTGGGCAACAGTCATCCTTGTGGTGGCACAATGCATGTGTGCATGCATGTGTGCGCGCGTGTGTGCGCAATCTGCATGCTTGGGGTGTGCCCCAGGGGAGGGGGCCTCATCAACTCGCAGGCTGGACCTGGAAACCCCTGGATGCGGGGGCTTGGTCAGGTGCAGCCCCTGCGTGGGCTGCAAACCTTGGGTGCAGATCCGGGGTCACCAGAGGCAAGCAAGAGGGGCAGGCAGCCTTTGTCCCAGCCGTTTCTCAGGGAGGGAGGCCGCAGAGGTGGCAGAGATGCAGTGGCTGGGGCCCTGGGGCCGCCTGGTCCCTGCTAGGCCGGCCCGGCCCCGCGTGGCAGCTGCTGTGGGTCTCACAAGTTGTTTTCCTCGTGGCGACCATTCAGCAAAACGCACGATCCTTTCTCAAAGATTTAAATTTCGCGGATGAATTACCATACACCGGTTGCTTAGCAACTAAATTCAAGCAGGGCTAAGAATATGCAAGCTTTTTGTATTCTCATTAATAAAAATGCCAGTCTGACACAGCAACCCGACTTTGGATCACTGCAACTTCTGTAAAAGCCGTAGGAGAATACAAACCGATCCTGCCATTTAATTACAGATCAAAATGGCTTGAAACGCGATGTTTTGTTCATCTATCTTAGTCCTAAAAGTGATGTAAAAAATAACAGCTTTGCAGAGCAATAGTAAATTTTCTTTTTCTTTTTCTTTTTTTTAATGGAGTTGTCTATCGGGGTTACTGATAACTGTCAACGGAAACCTTTTGAGACACAGGTTGAAACATCCCATTTCATCCATATTTCTACTCTTCCCCATAGACCCCTCACCCTCCGATCCTGTTCTTCCCTAGCCAAATAACTGTTGTAGCTGTTGCTGCTGTTGCTGCTGCTGCTGTTGTTGTTACTGTTGTTGTTGTTGTTGTTGTTGTTGTTGTTGTTGCTGGAGTAGTCAGGCCTTGGGGGCCTGAGGTAAAAGACAGTTTGCAGAGTTGTTACCTGGGCCAGGAAAGGAGCGGGCCCAGGAACATAGCAGAGAGCCAGGGAGACTTGGGAAAGTTTCCCTGGGAGGTGGGGAAGTGGTAGAGCTGGGGTCTCAAGATCCAGGGGTCATGGCCATAACTTTGGGGAAGGCTAGACTTTTTCATTCTGGCTCTGCTGACCTCTGATCTTGAAGTTTAGATAGCTGAGCTTAGGGCCTGGCTGACCTTGCCCTCAGAAACCCTCCACCCTCAGCCCAGAGCTGAGGACAACATGAGCAGGAGCTGGCCTCATATCCCTGATTCTGCCAAGTCTGTGGCCCAGCAAGACCAGGGCCTGAGACTTCTGCACTGTAGCATGGGACTTTGTGCCTCTCCCCAAAGGAAGCCTCACTGGAGGGAGATACTCAGGCTCAGAAGAAGGCTCCAACCTGCTGGCTTTAGCTGCTCTGACTGTGGATGGGAAGGAGTCAGGGTAGACTAACCTCCACTCACGGCAGGAGTGTATGAAGGCCAGGCCTCTAGGGCTCGCCAGACAGGACCACAGGCAGCTGAGTGGAAGTTTCAGGCCTCCCTCGCCCAGCTCTGCTTATTGCAGGTGGGAAGTTCTGCTGCTCACTGCTCTGCTGCTCACTGCCCGACAGAGTCACAGTCATCTCTGCCTGAGGACTAGGGCCCCTGACCTGCAGTGACTCTGAGGCACCAGCCCTTTGGTGTGTGCCCAGTCCACCACAGGCTTCATTTCCAAAGCTGTAGAAGCAGTTGTGGTTAGATTTTGGAAGACACAGGGGCAGAAGCGAAGCCACTCACTGATTCTTGTGGCATCCCATGGAGCCAGCAGCTTCCAGAACTTCTGCAAAGTTGGGATGTTTAGAAATGACAGGACTTAGAAGTGACAGGACATCATAGGTGCTTAAGACCCACTTCTTTCTAATAAACAGAATATGAGGGTGGAACTCAAACCATAAGTTGAACTATTTCTGTATTAAGACTGTTCAGAGGCATTAGAGTCTTTTTCTTAATAAAACACATATACTAAACAGGAAGCCAGTTATTTACAAATACAATTGCCCTAGACAAACCACATTCCACGGATGTAATTCATTAATGGAATTTGTTCCTTTCTTTCTCTTTGGAAAGAGAATTTTAGTTTTTAAACATAGCGGGGGCTATGAGGCAAGGAAAGAAAGCAGCAAGCTTACCTGTTCTTTGAAAAAAGGAGCGAGAGGGGGAGGACTGGCCAATTCCTGCCTCCGGAGGTGTTAAACACTATAAAATAACCCAAAATATAGGGAGAGGTTTTTGTTTCCTTTTTGACTCTTCAGGAAAGAAGTTTGTTGGTTGTGGAGACTTACCAGAGCCCCCCAGTGGAAATGTGCTGGTGATGGGATGCTAGTCAGGGTGTGTGTGCTTGTGTGTGTATGTGTGTGCATGTGAACAAAACTAAAATTTTAGTCATGGGAGCTGGCTGAGAATGTAAGAAATTGCATCTGTAGAGTGCTCAGTTGCTGTAGCTTTTGAAGTTTCATGGAGTGGTCACTGGGAAGCGCCCTCTTCCGAGAGAAGTTATGTTCAGGTAGAGGAGCCAGGCAGGACTTGTGTCTCTAGGACAGCCTGGGGCCACTCACCCTCAGCACCCCATTCTGGAAGTTATCCCTGGGTGAATCCTTCCTCTGTGACTAACAGAGAGGTGCTGTCTGGTGGAGAGCTGTGGAGAGAAAGCAGGCTCAGGTGTGGACTCTCCGGGTGATGCCACCCACAAAGAGTCTTGAGTAAACATGAAAGCCCAGGATGCACCTGAGCGATGATGTGTGGGCTGTGAGAGTCCCCCTTACCAGACTTGGTGACAAAGGACAAGAGTGGTCACCACTGCTCCGGTTTCCTTACTGTAGCTACACAATAACGGACATACACTGAGAGGGAAGGAAAAGCACTTTTTAATTTTTTTTTAAAGATGAGGTATTTTCCTGGAGACTTCCTGGGTGATCAGGGTAGCTCTGTTCTCTAGGAAGGAAGGAGAGCCCCTGGAGAGGAAGACATCCTCATTTCTAAGATTTGAGTGCTCCTGGTGCTGGCACTGAACTAGTGTCGAAACAGCTACCTTCCCTGCCTGGGATGGACAAGTCCTCAAGGTTTGAGCAGGAGCCGGGCACACTGGTTCCCAATTGTCCCTGCAAGGGACACATAGGAAGAGTCTGTTTTTCACTTCCATTTCCAAGGCTGGAAACTCTCCTGCAGAGGAAAAGATAAATTTACTAGACCTAACCAAAAAGTATAAGTTCACCCAGAAATCAACAAAATGAAAACAAATGTCTTGGTTACTTAGTCTTGAGAATCTTAGATACAATAGTGGAGAAAAGCCATAAAGCCTTCAGCAAACAAAATAACACCTAAAAACGACTTTCCATTAGCATTTTAGAGGAGAAATCTTTCAAATTTCAAAAGTGCTCTGGCCATCCTGTTTCTGCTTCGTACACTCTGAAGATTTCTCCCAAACAGGGTTTTCAAAATGTTCCGACCCTGAGAGAAAGGTCTTTCGCTTTCCCAAGAACTATTTAATAGTTGCGGTGCATGATTTCTTTGTTGGACGTGCTGGGGATCAAACCCCGGCCCTCAAGGGCTCCACAGGCCTTCCTCTAGCCCAGGCCCATCCTAGGTATTTTTAACCAGAAAAGGAGTGTTCTGAGATTAGCCTCAGTTCCACACATAGTGGACAGTGGGAAGCGGGGATTGTAAAGGCACTGAGCAGCCCACACCTGGAGAGGGTTTCTGTTTTTCAGGAGGAGGGAGCGGGGAGGCCACCACTGTTTACATGTGGGCCAGACCCCAGGCTCCTTCTGAGTGTCCAGGAGGAGGGCCTGCAGGTGTGGACTAGAAGTGTTGGGCCTGAGAGACCAAAAGGGATTGGTTACCTCTCCCCTTGGTTCCAGAGCCTTGAACTAGAGCTTCCAGGAGGGGGATAGAAGCCCCCAGGGAATGGGACTGCCACTCCCCTTTCCAGCCCCTGTTAGAAACCCCAGTGCTAGCTGATTTGGGCCAAAAAAGGGTAACTTGAGGAATCCCTATGAGTGCGTGACTGTGTTACATAACAGAGTACTCCAAGGCAGGAGAGGGGCCACACTTGATTTTTCTCCGAAGGACCCCGTGAAGGCTGAGAGGCCTGGAAAGAAGACGCAAAGACAAATGACACAGGAGAGAAGGAGAGGGGGGAGCCACCCAGCCATAAAGGAAGGGCTTGCATGAGCTGCAGTGGGTGGAAACAGCCCTATTTCTACCCTCTGTGCGCTGTGCCTCCCTCACAGATCCTGCCCCGCACTGGACCTTGACTAAAAGAGAGTCACATTGACAGGAGGACCTGGAGGAAGGAGTTGTACCCAAGCACATGGGACCTGGTGGCCCCAGGACGAACCAAGTTGGTGGAACTGTGTCATCTCCCTGCGTGGGAGACCAGGTCACCTCTCCAGCGGTGGCCAGAGGGACTCCTTCCTTCTCCAGCAATGGGACTGTGCCAGTGCAGCACCCCTTCACGTTCAGAAAGATGAGCACAGCCCCAAGGAGGAAGCACCAAGGTGCACCACAGGGTTTCTGCGCCCCAGGCCCGAGGGGAAATGTGAGGGAGGGACATGTATTTTGCCAAGAGGGACCTGCAGCCCCTGTGCCTGGCCCTCCAAGCCTGAGGAAGCTGTGGGAGCAAGGGGTCCGGGAGGGAGCAGCTGAAGGCACCAGGGCCTCCCACAAAGCCTTAACAAAGGCTTGCTGCAAAACTGCAGCTGGGGTCTTTGCAGATCACACACCTTGCAGGCATGGCTGGCTAACAGGAGCTCAGCCTGTCACTGCCCTTCTGGCCCTTCCTGGCTGCTGCCTGGCCGAGCTCCAGGCCTTCCTTGGCCTGGACCCTCAGTCCCCACGCACTTGCTCGCAAGGCCCTGACCTTGCAGGGCACCTCAGCTTGCTCTCCTTGGGCCAGGGAAGGTGGGAAGGTTTCAGACTGCAATCCTGCCAGGAGATGCCGGACTCCCTGCTGGGTGAGAGGAAGAGAGCCGGGAAGCCTTTGCTGAGTCACTCGGCCTTTGCAAAGGGAGGAAAGGGCACCCCTACAACCCAGATAAGCATCAGGCCCAGAGGGCTCTCCAGGCTCTCCCAGCCTTCACCCAAGCACTCGGCTCCCACAGCCCCTCTGAAGCCCCTGGGGACTCCAGGCCAACCGGACCCCTTCTATACAAGGAGTCCCTGCAGCAGCTCTGGCCTCCAGCTGGGCTGGAAGTTGGTGCACAGGAATAGGGCAGGGGCTCAGCATTGGGATTCAGGCCAGGCTGAAATCCACTGAGAAGATAGATGGCAAACTAGGGTGAAAAAATGAGCCATCCTCAAGCCCTGTGTGTCCCCAAACTCTGGGTGCACCTCCTGCACTCTGAGCAGGAGAAGCTCTGTTCAGAGCATGGGCTCAGGGTCTGAGTTCAGCGCCAGCACAGAGCCCAAGGTCAAGGCCAGGAGCAGGTGCAGGAACCTGTCACTCATAGATGTCCCTCCTGCGGTGGTCAAGTGGGTGGTGAGAACACAGCTTTGGAGAGGGTTTGCAGCAGGTGATAATATGGTCAGTGGCTGTCTCCCAACTTCACCCTGTCCCCTTCCTTTAATTCAACCCCAGATTGCAGCTGTGTCCCTTCTGCCAGGCCTCTTTGAGGGGCTGCCGCTTTCAGGTCAGGCCTGCACACTGGTCACTGCACAAAGAGCCATCACCAGGCCTGCTACAACTTCCGGTCAGTCAGTCCAGCTTGGGGGACATTTGGGGAGGCAGCAAGGGACACCAGCTCCTAACCCCCGGCTCCATACAAGTGGGAATGAGCTGTATTCTGGCTGCTTGGGTCATTGTGTTTTATGTGTCTATGTTTTGTCAATTCTACTCAGGAAGAACAGCAGAGAATTTTAAGAGATCTTGTGTGTGTGGCTTCCAACTACAGCTCTGCACAAGGAACTCGGTGAGGGTGGAGATGGAAGCATCGCTGACTTGAACGACATGATATAAACCTTCCTAAAATGGAACCCAAAGCCACAAAGAAGGCAGGGAAGGAGGTGGCCTAGGCTATGGTAGCTGACAAGGAACGGTGATGATAGTAGGTGGACACTGGCTGCCAGGGGACAATTCAAAGCTGTAGAATTTCGTAGTAGGAAACTAACTCATTTGCATTTACTTGGCTTGTTGCGGACAATTGGCCTCCTTCCCCCAGCTTACTGGAAGTCCTGAACTTGGCCAGGGCCACCTAAGGGGGTGCAGTCCAGGTGCAGGAGTGGGTAGATTTTCCCATGCCATGGAGGCCTCTATGCCCTCCCAGTTACGGGTCAGTGTCAGTTCTCGAACACGCTGCAAATTGAGGAAATCTGTCTTCAACCCTCCCCATATTCCACACACTCTATTGTAGATAGCAGGTCTTCCTGGAGGGTCAGGAACATTCTAAGGGGAGTGAAGGGGATCTAGGGACCAAATGACTTCAGGTATCCTACAGTCTTCCTGCAGAGAGAGCTCTGCTCTTTTTTCAGGCACAGATCCCTGGACCTACTGCAGGGCCACAGGGCTGGACCTCAGGGCCCTGAACCCCAGCTCCAGCTCCTGGTCCACCTGTCTCCTGTCTGTCCTTCCATCCTTCAGCAAGTCCTCACCTCAGGCTTGTCTGTCCTGCCCTCCCCAGGCAGTAACAGGCAATGCCTAAACTGGAGCTGTTTGCTGAAGTCCTTGTTGGGCGACATGGGGAGCCATTTCTCAGCCTCTTACCACCCCCCCACCCCCACTTTTTTTTTTTTTTGTAGTACCGGGGATTGAACTCAGGACTTTGCACTTTTGAGGCAGACGTGGCACCACTGAGCTAAATTCCCAGCCCCTCTCTTGCTCCTTTTATGGGGTTCTTGGGGTCAACAGTTTGTCCTGGGGTGCCTCTGAGTGAGTGGGGACAGAAGGGAATGTACTGTTGACCCATGAAGCTCTCCTGCCAAGATCTGTCTCGAGGGTCAGCTGCTCACTTCAAGAAGCTGTCTCAGCTTTGCTGTCAGAGCTCTGGGTTTAGCAAATGCTCCCAACAGCCAGGGCCAGGGCACAAAACAAATTTGTCCCTAGGGAGCCACCAGAGAGCAAATACCCTGGGCCCATCTCACGCAAGGATTTTGGGACTCCTCGGGTGTCCTGGATAATCCCAGCCATCCTATTACCTGTGGAGGATTCCTTCGTACTCACAGTGTTGCTGGGCAATGCCCCACTGCAGCGCAATTAGCTCTGGCAAGATAGAAACAAGAAGGATGCTGCTGTGCATCTTAGCAAGAAAAGAGGACACCCAATGCCCAGAAACTGTCCAAACTTTCACTGTGTTCATCCCAAGCAGCTCAGGTTTCTGCACCATGCAGTCTGACATTGCCATACCAGGCTGCAGCAAAGACACCAGGACCAGATGTGCAATCGCTATGGGCTTCTACCAGGAGCTGAAGCGCTGAGCAGAGGTCTTTTGCAGGGCACACTTGAAGTTCATTGTCCAGGGGCCTGGAAAGCTGAGCCACAGGACTGTAAGCATCCAGACAACTGCCGGGCCACAGATAGCCCTGCTGCTCGGCCTCCTGCTTCCCTGTGCAGAGGAGCCCCTGAGGGGTCCCCTTCCTCCTCCCATGCCAGTCCCTTCCACCTCAGGACTGAGCATGCATCCATCTGGGTAAGGACATTGTCAGAACACAGGCAAGAAATGGCACATCACCTTCAGCCATAGACCTTGCCACGCAGTAGCCTTTAATCCCACACACTTCACGGTAACCTTTTATTTTTTAAACGTTCAATTGGTCACTCAGTTTAAGACACCCCAGAGCAATTTCAACCAATGAGCAAAAAAATAAAAAAATAAAGAAAAAAGCAGACCCAATTCCTTATTCTCTCTTTGCCTCTTTGGGTTCCACACTTGCTAACCTTCACTTCCTAACCCCCCAGCCAAGTGATAGCCACTACCTCATCTACAGAGTCACAGCGCTTCTCCTTGAAAAACCATGGGGTTTCCAGCAATACCAGAGAAACTGGAGAAAGAACACTCTCCAGCCTGCCCCAATTCCACATCCAAACGGAGTGTGTTGTAACCACCGTCATCAATTACATTTTGTATGACTTGACAGGGTCAGAAACAAAGACTCCATAATTTACCAGAAGTAGCAATAAACTTTACTGAAAGAAATAACCCCCACCTCGCCCCTGGATACCTCCTGGCAAAATCTGACAACATCGCCTCTGGTCTTCTCCTTTTGGGAAGGGGAGTAAAAATCTTAGGTAGCAAAATTTTTGAAAAGCTCAATTATCTTGGCCGAGTTTGGAGCCCTGGACTCTAACTATTAGTAATAAAGTCATTAATAGTCATAATTGGTTTTTAATTGCTCGGTATGGTGGGTGCTTTATTGGTGACCGGATTTAGTTTCCAGGGAAGGGCCGGGTCTAGGGGAAGCCGGTTTCTTGCAAGGATAAAGTAGCTCTGTGCTCTTGCAAACCGGTGTCTCACACACCCTCTCCCACCCGGCTTTCTGTAAACTAAGAATAAACATTACAGATCTGGGTTTTAATTTCTTCAGATGAGATCATAAAGAACCTAGGAGATGCGTGTGTTACAGAACCGAGGACTCCTGGCCGCTGTTCACACTGAAAGCCGAACAGAAACTCGGTGCTAACGGAGAAAGAACTGAGCCGCAAGTGGAACTAGACTCTCAGCAAGTTTCCTTCACTCCTTCGCAGGAAGAGGGTGCGCGGCGGCGGCGGGAGCCGAAGTCCCCCGGGGTTTGGAGAGGGGCGAGGCCCGCGGTCCCCTGCGCACGTAGCTGGGTCACCGAGTGTTCGGGACCTCATTTCCCTTAGGGCTCCCCACCCACCCGCGCGCTTTTTTGGCTTGGGAACCCGGTTCTAACCTGGCCCCTGCGGCATCCTCTGCTCAGTGCCCTGTGCGCCCGGTCCCGCGCTCCGCACTCACCCGCGCGGTTGTCCACGGCGCGTACCCACGCGAAGCCGGCCTCCTCCTGGGCACCCTCGCAACCACAGGCTTTACCGACTCCAGCCAAGCCCCTGGCGCACACTTAGGGCCCGGAGCCTCCGAGCCAGAGTCTCTCAGGATCGGGCTCGGGGGCTGGGCGGGAGCTCGAGGAACCCGCCTCCGACCGCTTTCTTATGGAAATGAACGCGGGGGCCCCGGCCCCGACCCCAGCCCTCCATCTGCAGCCCGGTCCTCCCGCGGTCCCGCCCTCCCCTCCCCGGGTTCTTGCCGGGTGTAGACAAGTTCTCGCCGAGTGCCGGGCACCGGCGAGGGGACTCGGGCTGCGATCGCGTTAAATATTCATAGATCTACTTTCTTAAAGAGAACCTGCGGCGCGGGAAAGTTCGCAGCCCGAGGCGCACGAAGGCGGGCCCCCGTTTCCAGGAAGGGGACGCGTCCCCTCTGCTCCTGAAGAGGACTGGGGACCGGGTCGCCCGCCGCGGAGTCGCTTTGTTTTTGGAGGATGTGGGAGAAAAGGTGAACTTGGGGACAAGGAGGAGTCGCGCTCCCTGGTCGCTTCTTAAACCATGATTTCAAAATGAGTGGTCGCGTCTGACGCCCTGGGGTCCCCAGGGCTCAGGAGGCGGTGGGATCCCGGGCTCCGGGGGTGCCGAGGGCGAGGAGGCTCGGCCGGTCCCGCGGGAGCCTCGCGCGGGGACGGGGACCGGGACGTGCGGCCCTGGAGCCAGCGCCCGCCCGGGTCTCCCCGAAACGCAGCCTGAGCCCGGGCGAGCGGAGCCGAGCAGGGGTGCACACGGCCCAAGTCCCCGGCCCGTGACTGCGCCGCGCGTGGTGCCAGGCGACGCCGGTCGCGCACTCGCGCGCTCACGCTTGCGCCCACTCGCACCCCACGCTGCTTTTTGTTCCGGGCCAGAAGCGCGATCACAAGTGGTTGGAAGGTCTCGAGCGCCATCTAACGGGGCCGAAAAGCCGGCGCTGGGTGCAGGTTGGGGCAGACGAAGCGCCCGGCGGGTCCCTCCCCGCTTCCCGCCCCGCCCGGGGTCTTGGCAGACTGTGTTTCCACCACCATCGCCGAGCACCCGAGGACTCCGGAGCCTACCCGGCCCGGGCTCCGGCAGCCCGTCCTGGCTGTGCGAGGACTCTCCGGAGCGTCCTGCCTCGGCTTCCCTCCGGTGCTCCCTCTGCACCTGTCTGCTTAGGCCCCGGGGTGTCGGAGCCCCAGCGCCCTTGCCTTCTGCCTGTGACCTGAGCCCCAGGGTTCTGCGGCGGAAGTTCTGGCACGTCCAGGGGAAAGATGCGGCAGGGGACAGAAGATGGTGGCATCCACGGGTGGGGGCAGCAGGGACCCCGATTTTGTCTCTTGCAGGAAGAGGTGGATTTTGAGAGCTGTGCTGGGAATCAAGAAGGGCCCAGCTAACGGGGAGCCCAGGAGGGACCTATGGTCAGGACAAGGACCCCAGACCTGGGGGCCAGGCTCTCTCCAAGGCCGGGCCTCCTTGCTCCACAGCATGCACGAGGACCATAGGGGCAGCGGTCACTTTCCTGACAGGTTAGGGGACCCTGGGGGATGTGGGGCGGTGGACCAGGGCTGCTGTCCAGGAGAGCTGGGAACCCAGGAGGGAGGGGAGAAGGCAGGCAGACCCTGGTACTGGGCCTCCGTGTCCTACGCAAGGCCCACAGGCAGCCAGGCAGCCAGGCGGCCGGCTGGGGCCTGCGCTCCCGGAAGAGCTGTGGGTCTCACCGCTGCAGCCAGCCACCCGAGGCTGTCACAGCCCAGGAGACTCCACTCTTCCTCCCAAACAAACACGGGGGGTTAAATAGTCATCGCATAAAATTAACCACTTTTATTCTTTTGAAGAATACAGTTCAGTGGCATTAAGTACATTCACATCACTGGGCAAACACCATCATCCTTGTTCAAAACATTTTCATCTTGCAAATCTGAAACGCTAGTCCATACCCAATGAATAGTACTTCTCACTTCACCCCCACTCCCACCTCTGGCAACCACTTCTATTTTGTTTCTAGGAACACGACCTTCTCTCAGCAGAGTCATACACTATTCCTCCTTTGAGGATTGGCTTATTTCACTTAACGTGTCTTCACTATGTAGCATGGGTCAGAATGGCCCTCCTTTTTCAGGGCTGAGTGATATTCCATCCTATGTGTATACTATACTTTGTTTACCCACTCATCTACCAATGCATACTTGGTTACTTCTACTTTGGGGCTATGGTGAATAGTGCCTCAAGTTCTTGCTTTCGTTTTCTTTGGGTTACAGAGCTGGAAATGGCCTCAGTGGTTCTTAGGATAATTCTGTTTTTAATTGTTGGAATCTCCATACCACTTTCCACAGCAGCTGTTCGGTTTTCACATTCCCACCAACAGTGTACAGGGTTCTAGTTTTTCCGTATCTTCTTTAACACTTATTATTTTCTGGGCTTTTAAAAATAATAGTCATCGTAACTGGTATGATGTCTCATTATAGTTCTGAAACATTTTTTAGAGTAGTAACATAAAAACATAACAAAATGAGACCAACGGGGCAAATCAGTCACCCATTTAAGCAGAGCGAAATATCCTGATAATTATTTCAAATCTCTGGCCTTCAACTTTTGAATCCATGTCTAGAAACAGGGAAAGGGAAAATGACTAAGATGGAGAAGGAAACTTTTTTTCTTTTGCAGAACTGTTGATCAAATCCAGGGGCATACTTCCTCTTTATTCTTATTTTGAGGCAGTGTCTTGTATTTCCTAAGGCAGGCTTGCAGTTGCGATCCCTCTATCGCAGCCTCCCAGAGAGCTGGGTTCCTCACCACCGGGAAGAATTTGTATTTTTTGAGTCATGTGTTGGCCCTTGTTCTAACCCCAAGCTAGAAAACTGTGGTGGAGTTATTAGTGAGCCCTATCCACTTCTTTGTTTCTGGAAGGACACCAGAGATGCACCTCTCTTAGGTAGAGAGGAGAGAAAAAACGTTACTTGCCTTCCTGGATTCCTCGATGCGTTCAAATTGAGATGGAAAGGAACACTAGTGCCCCGGATGTTGGCCGTGTGGGTGACGGCGGAAATCTTTGGAGTCGTTTTTCCTAGAAAAAGGCTGGGAAATGGCATGGGTTTGTGCAGGAGCTGCTGCTAGGCATGCGCAGGATCTCCGCTGGTGTAGGGCGCAAAGCTCCCGCCTCCGTGTTCACCAGGCGGCGTCCACCCTAAGCTCCCGCCAGCCCTATTTGGTATTGGTACGTAGGGCGTCTATAAAGTGCTCGTTTAGCCTTTTATTTTTCCTGTTTTTTTATGAGCCATTCCTTTCTACCGCCTGCGGAGAGAGCTTAGCGTTTCCACTGCCCACATGTTAAGTGAAAGTAGCAAGAGCGGGCCCAAAATAAGGAAAGGAAGAGGCCGTGGCGACAGGTTATGGCCCACTAACCACACCCTTCCCTCCTCTGGCAGGACTCTTGGCCCAGGACAGAGAGGACAGGAGCCAGAGCTGAGAGCCTTGGCAGGGACCTCACACCCTTCGGCCACCATGCCAACTTTGCCACTTGCTGAGCCGGGAAAGCCTGTTGGGTTCTGTTCTTGAGGTTTGGGGGCCAGGGAAGGGGTGGGGCACCCTTGGGACAGGGCTGGTGCTGTAGCCCCAGCCAGCCTTGTCTGGCCCTCCGCTTAAATTCCTGTGGGAGGGGGGCAAAAGGAGAAAGCCTGAGTGACACAGGGCACATGGCCTCATTTCCTCTTCCCCATAGGCCACTTCCAGGAGAGAGAGACCCTTCCAGGGCAGAGGCGCCCGAGCCTTGGGTCCAAGCCATCTTTTCTGGAGAAGCGCGTGGATAGGAGCTTGCTTTTTCTAGTCACAATGGCTTATTAAGTCCAAGCACCTCTCTTCCCTCTCTCCTCTCTCCGACTGACTCTGCCAAGGGAGATAACCAAAGCAGACTCTAACACACAGTGTCCTTCCTGCAAACTCAGGGACCACAGGCTGATTGGGGTCCCTTCGGGTGGCCTGTTTCATGGTCAGCTTCGAGGCTTTCCACCATTGGTGGGTGTGCCCGTGCCACCTGTGTTTACTGGGCCCCTCTGGGGTCGCAGTGCAAGCATCAGAGGCCGGGGAGACTGAGGCAGGCGAGTGATTTGTCCCCTCCTCCTGTGCAGCCACACCCCCGTTGCTATCATGGAGCCTTTCCTGAGTCGCACAATTATCTCTCCTGCAGAGAGGGTCTGGTCCCCTCGTGCGACAGGACAGAGGTAGGAAGCATGGGCTTCTTCACCACCTGGATGCTGGCAGTGGAAAGGCCAGGCTGGTGAGCAGTGTTGGCTAACCAGGTGACAGCTGGTTCGTAGCTGGTGCTGGGCTGACCCAGCCGGATTCTTGGGGTCAGCTTGGTCTAAAGACAGACAGGCCATGCTGGCAGACCCAGCCTTCGTCAGCCAGACTCCAAAGGTCACAGTGGAAACCAAATCATGCAATTTGCCCAAATTTTAGAGGCTGAATTCAATTGTAGACTTGGGCCTGGAAATGAGGATGAATTATTTCCAACTAAGTGGATTCTTTTTCCTTGCTGCCAGTTTCTTTACTGTGATCCATGGAAGGCCTAACATACATCATTGGCTTGTGTAAATAGTCTCTACCTGCACCTACCTAGCCTGGTTATGATGAAAATCAACCCTTTGCCTGCCTGCTGCACCTTCTTTCATTCTGCAACAAGCTTTGTTGGGGCCTGCACTCTTGCTATTCAGCAGTTAGGATGCGTGTGTGATTGTTGTGTTTATTGTAAGAATGTATTATTATCGTACCCTTGATAGAATAGAGGGCTCAGGTGGATCCTGTATACAGGTGCTGGCTTCTCACCTGAGCACTGAGACTGTTTCATCTGTGGGCCACCCCTCCCCACCATGTCCTGGGGCAAAGCAAATTCCTCAGATGCAATTATTGGGCAAGAAGAGACTGCAGGTGGCTGCCAGAGTCACAGAGCTATGTCCCAAGATCAGTGTGGGTAAATCACATGTAATACACACACTGTATGCACACAGAACACACACAGTGCACCAGCAACACCACACACCATAGAGCAAAACACCACGCACAGCACAAAATACACTCAGAGCACATTTGGTGCACACAGCACGATCACACATAACACAACTCACACTCGATGTGCAGCACACCATGCATGCCTCAAGCAGGACACATGCCAACAATACACACCATACATATGGCACACACATGCATGCACGCACACGGACAGGTATACAGAGAGAGGAAAGGGGCAGGAGCGAGGAAAGGAGCGTGTCTCAGCCACACTGGTCCTGAACAGCTCCCTGTGCCCCCGGTGCTACAGGAAGGGGCAGAGCTGCCAGCGGAGTGGTGCCAGCCCTGCGGTGTGGGCAGAAGTGTGTCTGTCCCGGGGGAGCTGGCTTTTTATCTTTTTTTGGACTTAATTTCCCATCCATTCATTCTCTCCTCCCTTTACCTTTCTAATCTTTTTAGAAAGAAAAGTATCTGTTTCAGGGAGGCTAAGAGAAATCAGCAGATGCATCATCATCTTCTTTTTCTTCCTCCTCCTCCTCTTCTTCTTCCTCTTCTTCTTCTTCGCTTAATTTTGAAACGTTCTATTAGTACCTGTTTGTGGCCCGTAGTGCTCACGTGCGTCATGGGGGTTGTACACATGCACATAACACGTCTTAGGTCTTTTTGTCACCATTCCTCTCTTCCCTCCAAACCTTCTTCCCCTCCCTATTTACCAAAGTTCTATTTCCATTTTTTCCTTCAGTTCTTTTCTTTTTTTAAAGCCACACTTCCTTCCTTCCCTCCCCACTCTTCCCCTCATTTCTTGTTCCCCTTCCCATTCCCATTCCAACAAGTCCTTCCCACTTCCTAATATCTGTCCTCCATTTTGCTCCTTATTTATACTTTGGGGTCTTCACACAAGGGGAGATTTGGGGGTGCTCCCTCATCGTGTCCCCCTCCAGGGCTCCAATCCACACTCCAGGACATTGTTTTCAGTTCCTCTTCCCTCCCCGGTCCCCAACAGGTTGGGCTACTGTTGTCTGCCCAGGGGCGGGGAGACACCCAGTGCCAGCCTGGCCCCGCCCATCCGGATGCCGGCCCCGCCCATCGGGATACCGCCACCTCTCCTACTCCGGGAAGGAGCCCTCCCCCGTGCCTGGGCTGAGATGTAACTTGGCTGGGGTGACTGCAGGGAGCCTCCAAGGGGCCCCAACTTAGGCCCACATTCCCCTCACTTCTCCTTGGAGAAACCAAGGCATCCAGCTGGACCCTGGCTCCCCAGCCCAAAGCAGCCAGCACTGTGGCCTCCTCTGTGGCCTCAATCCTCCCGCCTCAGCCTCCTCGAATCCAGTACTGGGATTATAAGTGTGCACCATCTTTTGGGTTTTTGTGTCCCTTTCCTTGGCACTCACGCCCACACTCTGAGGAAGGGAAGATAGAAACCTCAGCCTGGCGTGACACTGAGCATGTGCCACCCCGGGCAGCCCGGCTCACACACCCTGAATGTCTGTCCCTCAGGGTGACCATCATTCTGGGCATTCACAGGGCCTCTTTTTTTCTTCCCCTTTTGGAAAGGAGAAGTCAAATCCACGCTCATAAGGAGACCAGGGTAGCAAGTTGATATTCTGCTTATTTTCTAGTTAGCAGTTATTGACTCGCTAAATGATTATTAGAGTAGATAAAATCTCCTCTAAGGAATGGGCTTCTGAGAAATAGACAGAGTGATTCGACACAAAAGGCTGTTTTTGTATGTTTTTCAAGTCTTAGCTGAGTGGAAGTTTTCAGGTCTCGGCCCGACTCAGTCAGAGCAGCAGTTCTGGCTGGAGAGAAGGCCTGGGTGTCTGTCCCTGTCCTGTCCTTCTGCAGCCTGTCCCTCTCTCACAGAATACACCCTGAGGTGGAATGTGAGTTGTCCTCTTTAGACCCCAGACATTAATGGTCCAAGTCACCCCAAAAATCCCACCACCTTCCTCGATGCTGTGTGCCTGGGACCAGTGACAGCGGCGCTCAAAAGGACATTCCTAGTCCAAGTACTGCAGAGTTGAGTACTCCTCACCACATGCTTTCTTTACTCTTCTTAAATTTTAATGTGACTTTCTTTCCCTGGAAAAGAACCAAGAAGAAATATCACAGAAGAAGGTGGAAGTTAGCAAGGAGAGTTAGGATATGGGCTGAATAACAGAACCGTGGGCAAAAGAGACAGGAAGTCATGAGAAGAGGGCTGGATGTCAGAAAATAAGCCATCTAAAGGCCATGCAGTGCCCTGATGGATCCCTCGGGAAGTCGTCCCTGTGCCCATTCCACAGGCAAGGGCCTGACAGAGCGAGAAGAGGCGGGCAGAGCATGGGTTCTTTGTGGAACCAGGGCTCACCCATGCAGAAGCCAGGGATTACCCCTGAGAGGATTAGGGGTACTCACTGAGGAAAGGAGCCTGTGTTTGCTGAGCCGCGTTCAGGCCAGGCCCACCCCAGTGCCCTCGGCCATCTCAGAGCAGATTCCCCACCCCCACCCCACCCCCATGTAGCAGCAGTCCCTGCCCCTCCACCAGGGGACACTTTGTGAAAGTGTGAGACCCTGGATCTACTTTGAGCAGGCGCGGCTGCACACTAACATCTGTTTCCTTCTTCTTCTTCATCTTGGGCACTCGGCAGGGCTGAGCCTGAAAGCTGCCCCTCCAAGGGGGCCTTGGGCACTGCTTGGGGTCACCGGGAGGGCCAGCAGAGGACAGCCAGGGAGAGCACAGCCTCGGGCTCTGTCCAGCTCAGTGTCTCAGTGTTTCCTCTTCCTCCAGCACCTGAAAGACTCAGCAGATGCAATTCTCTAATCCCAGGCCATGGGGGAAGTTGAGTTCCAGGACCCTCCCATAGCGACAGTGAGCTCTGGGTCAGAGCCTCAGGGTGCTGCATTTCAGAAGAGCACACACGCAGGGTAAATAGCATCAGGCTCAGTCTGCCAGGAGCGTGTGCAGGCCGGAATGGAGGGGCTGGCGAGGGGCCCCTTCCTGCTCAGCGCACACAGTCAGCCCTTTCACCTCCAGCTTTGGGGCTTGTGGATTTCATCAACTAAAGATGGAAAATATTAGGGGAAAGAATTGTGTCTGTACAGAACATTCGTGGACTTCTTTCTCTTGTCATTATTCAATTCCCACCTAAGTGATACAGTTTAGCAGCTATTCACCTAACTTGTACACGGGAGAATGTGTGGTTTGATGTGAATTCTAAGCCACTTTCTATAGGGACTTGCCCATTGAGGAGTCCTGGAACCCCAAAAATCCAACCCCAAAGATTCCAAGGAATAGTAGGGAGCCTGGCTCCTAGAGCTGCCCCTTCTCAGGGGGCTGAGCTTACCAGTAGCTTAGGGACAGAAGTGGGAAAGGTAGGAAGTAGGAAGAGGAGGAGGAGAAGAGGAGGAAAAGCATGTTCTGCAGCTCTCCCCTCCCTACATGACTTCCCGCCAGTCCCTTTCACATCATTGCCAGTGACATGGAATTGCTGCTGTGCCTGTAGATGCTGGTTAGAATGGAGATGGCACCCACTAAGTTGCAGATGACCAAGCTGGCAGGGAGAGGACTGTGTAGGGCTGAGGGAAGAGGGTGACTGCCCTGGTGGGACAGGAGCAGGACACAGAGATTTCTTGGGATATGGAGGGAATCCAAGCACATGAGTTTGGAAGTAACATAGGACATCCCTGGGGGACAAATACAGGGAATGGCAGAGGATGGAAACACCAATAGCAAGCTGCCCATGCAGCATCAGGATGAGACCATACGGAATCCCTGCCCCTTGAGGCTGCAGTGCTCCCCATCCCTGCCCTGCTGGCTCAGGTGGCTGGGCTGGCACTGCACCCCAGGGCCTCCAGCTGCTCCTGGCAGCCCACTGATACCCTGCATCCACTCAAGCAAAGCCTCTGTCAACCCCAAACTCACCTGGAAGTGTCTGGGAGGCTGGTTCTCTGAGGAAGCCAGAACACACCACCATATCCACACTCTAGATACAGCAGCCAGGGGATGATGGCAGAGCGCACATGTGCCAGCTGAAAGAGGTAGGTTCTCTCTCCCTAGGAGAGCCCAAGGAGCGCTTAGTGTCACAAGCACAAAGGACTTCCTGATGCAGAGGGCTGACAAGCAGTGCCATTGAGGCGCTTACCAGGACCTGGAAGTTAGAAGTGTTACAGGTAGGAATCTACTCAGTTTCTCCTTTGAAAGGGATTTCCGTTCTGGAAGCACACCCCAGAAGAACAGGGAAAACACAGCAGCTGCTCCAAAGAGCCAGTTTTGAAAAGGAGGAGATGAAGGAGGGGGTCCCTGTAAACTGAACCCTAGGGCTATAGCAACGCTCATCACAGACAGGGTGGGCACTGGAATTGTGAGGGTGAGAATGTGAGTGTGTGTGTGTGCAAAGTGTGCTTGTGTGTGTGTGTGTGCAAAGCATTAGGCAAGGTGCAGAACCTACATCTCAGGCTGGTGCGGGAGGAAACATGATTTCCATCCTGGTTAGAATCAGAAAGGGGAAAGCTGACTTACACATAACGTGTGAGGAATTGAGGTTAAACTCAGCTCCTGAGGATGTCCGTCCAATGACCTGAATGGGGAAATATTCTCAGCATTTCTTTGTGAACACCGCTGTTGAGAAGACCTCCAGAGGTCCTGCGTTGTTCTTCCTCCGAAAATGGTACAAAGGTTGTACCCATGAGGCCCCCAGAGACCCAAAAACCTCTGGATGAAGAGACTGAATTTAGGCTGGACTGGTGATGGAGTCACACCAGCCAGTCACACCTTGGAGCAGGGGAGGCACTTGGTGCTCTGAGCTTGGACAGGGTGACAGTTGGGTGGAATGGGGCCACCAGCCAGGGACTGTAAATTTCTGCAGTGTAGGCAGAAACACCCCATTCCTTTGCCCCTTCCCTCAGTGCCTCAAAGCTGGCCAGCACAGAGCATGTGTCCCAGGTCCTGTGTCTGCCAGGCTGCCCGCCAGCCGAGGTGCCACAGAGGGATGAACCCATGGACACAGCAAGGCTTTCTCATGCAAACACAGTTTATTTTCAGGCTTTTAGTGGAGGTACTAAAAACAGTGTTAAAGGGCCACTTAAGAAGCAGAGCCTTTTATTTCGAGGAACAATTAAGAACAGTTAGGTATTTAAATCATCTAAAATTCTTCTTTTGTAAAGATCCTTGCAAACACTGCATAGCCCAGGCTTTTCAAAAGCGTGGAGAGTGGAATCCAACAATGCGGAAGTGCTATCATTCATTACCTTTCAAGAGTGCATCCATTTCAGATACAATATGCTGTTTGAAATAGTGCTGCACCTTACAAAGACTTTCATCTGAAAATCAAATGCCTAGCTCTCCTGCTGCCTTGCTACTTGTGGGAGAAATGGGCATACTTTCACAGGCATTTATTTACCTATGCATTTATTTTGCAGTGCTGGGGTTGGCTGGGTATGAGACCTAGGGCCTCATTTGTGCTGGGTAAGCACTCCAGCCCTGAGCGCTTCTTAGGTTTAGGCTGGATGAGGAAGGTCTAACAGATTCCTGGGGTCATCAAGAGGCTATTGTGGCTTGAATGGGTGGTGTGAAACGCTGCATGGTGACAAGAAAAGCTGCCCCAAGAAGAAGGTGTTTGGGACTTGGGGCTGGCACGGACTTGCCACATCCTTCTTCTCTTCTGCTGCGATTTGGAAGGCTTTCAGAACATGGTGAGTACATTGTATTGTTGTTTATCAAGGAATCTGCATCTTGGAAGGACCCCTTGACTATGAGTGGAAAAGTGAGATGCCTTTCAGGGGAAAGCTTATGTAAATCCCACCCCCGGGAGGAGGAAGGAGACTGAGGGGGTTACCTTAGGATGCATCAGAAGAAGTCCTTGGTTTCTGGCCTGGTTCTGCCACTCTTTCCCTACCCCCGCTTCCTTCCCCAATCTCAGGAGACTCACAGTCCCAATTTGGGGTTTGTACTTCACACCTGCGAATCTTGGCGGAGAGGCCTCCCTCTCTTCTAATCCTCTGCTCTCCTCCTTCTCACCAATGCAAACACTTGGAGTCAGTGCTTCCCAAGTCAGCCACAGCAGAGAGGAAGGAAAACTTTCTGCATCAATACTGCAAAGACTAAAAATGGAGACTTTCCATTGTGCTAGTGCATCACCTTTAACACTCTTTGTTGGTGCTTTTAAAATTAGGCTGCGGCCCGGCCCTGTTGGCACTGTGGAACTCGGCATAGGAGGGCCGCTAACGGTCTTGGCTGTGATAATCAGACGGTTAAATGGGGACAGGAGTGCGCTGGGAGACAGAACATCTCCTTTTTGCTGCACAGTAGGATAACTGTAGTTGACAACAATGCATTGTATGTGTCACAATAGCTCCTGGAGAGGAGTTTGAATGTTGCCAACATAAAAAAATGATAGCCTAAGGGCTGGATGTGTCTGTTACTCTGACGTGATTGTTAGACCCTGGATTTGTACATTGAAATGTCATATGTACCCCATAAGTATAAGTATGTATGATTGCTAAGTATCAATTAAAATTACAGATTTACAAAACAGTAAGAACACCTACTATGAGTAGGGACCGTGCTACTGAACCTTTATCATGAGCTGCTTGAGTCCTCAAAGGTACATGCAAAACAAAGATATTGTGGATATACATTGTAAATATGAAGACTGGAGGTTGGAGAAATTAAGTCACTTGAGCAAAGTGCCAGGCCAGTCTGTGGGGACCCTTTCCTCAATTGAACTCTTCCCCTTAGATAGGGTCCACATCGTTGAGATGACCCAGAATTTCCAACCCCAAAGCCCACAGTGAGAGGAGCTCCATGATACTTCCCAGCCTTCACCTTTGTAGTCTCCTTGGCCTGGTACAGAAGGGTACACAGTAAGTGCCAGGTAAATGCTTGTGAAACTGAAAGAGTTTACAGCTTTTCCAAACATGACCAGGTACGGTATAAGGATGCAATTTTACTGGTTGAATGTAGAGTGAATGTCATCAAATTATCTTTTCTGTCCAGCTTTTATTTCTGTTCACTTGTCCAATCCGAGGGCCAAGGACCAGACAGGACCTCGGGGACTTGTGCAGGGTGGGAGGAGCACGGAGCTCAGGGCCTCCCTCCGCCCCTTGCATGGGCTGTACCTGTGGCTGACTGCTGGGGCCACCAGAAGGCCTCTGAGTGGAGATGCCTCATTAGCCCAACTCCCTGCCTGCATCTTAGGAGCAAGGGGATGTGGCCAAGCATTCCTGGGAAACATGAATAGTGCCAACCCCTGAATACTGCTGTGTGTAGACGTCTGTGATATCAAACATGGGATTGTTTCCTCTTCCTTCCCTCTGGCTGTCCTGCATCCCCCAACCCCACATTTTCTGCTTTTTGATCAGGCTGGGAAGTTAAGATCCCAATGTGCCCACCTTGGACACAGGTGTTAGGGGCCAGGCAGGTCCTTTGGGGTGATCACCTGTACCTGCCTGTAGGGGTGGGGTGCTGTCAATGACAGGCTCATTCAAGGTTTGTTTTGTTTCATATAAGAAACTCCACAGAAAACTCACGAGAAACCAGCCAAAATCACCAAGTCACCCTGACTCATTCTTTCTAGGTGACCTAGAGTAAACTTGCCCGTTACCATATTACACTCTCCGTGAGGTGGTCTTGTCTGCCACGATTTTGCTCACACAATGTATAACCTCAATTGGCACATGTTCAGGATTGTGCCCACCTCTGCATGAGACAGGGTCCTTCCTAGAAGAATGTGGGGAATTTCCCCAAGAGATGCTTTTTGCTCTCTTCATCCAGGGAGGTACCTCTTGGAGAATTAGCTCCTAGTCCCCTCACTTGCTGCAAGTCACAAGCCTTCCTCCACTCTCATTTCCTGGTGCTCATCTTTGCGGTTATGGAGAGGTGACTTTCGGAATTTGGTTGCAAGTGGACAGGTCACCCAACTGATGTGTTCCTACTTGACCACGGCAGGGGAGGCAGAGAGAGCCCCACCTGGCTGCTCACTGCAAGTCACACAGATGCACCTTCATCAAGACCTTCTGGAGCTCTGCTTTCTCATTTCTCCAATCCAGCCTAGAAAGCATGAAGGGAGTAAAGGCACAGCCCTTGGGACCAAGCCAGCCCAGATTGTAGCCCACTTCACTACCAGCTGTGCACTTTTGAGCACATTCCTTTACCTCTCTGATCCTTGAGTTTCCTGTGTGTAAACTGTAGGGAGTAGACTCTCCCACTTGTGTTTTCATGAGGAAAGTGAAATGAGATCACTTAGCATCCAGTACTATGCCACACATCTATGTACTATGCATTACACAAGTGTGAGCTCCTTGCACTTCTATGTTCTATGTATTCCATAAGTGTGAACTCCTTACACATCTACATACTATGTATGAGTGTGAGCTTCTTCCTGCTCAAGGTCTTGCAGCTCTTTGAATCATTTTCCTTACCCATATATATTAGCCCTGAGAGATAGCTTTGATTTAACTTCTTTTATATTTGTAATTATATATTAATGTATATCAACATTTTACTACTAATAACATAGTGATTATTTTACTATTTTAGTATATTGTAATTTATGCTTACTTAATACTGATTGAATATATACCTAATCAATATATATTGGGTGTCTTTTATGTGCAAAGCATGAAGACCATTGGCTTTTTTTGTAACTCAGAGAACTTAAGCATTTTGATCAAGTATTTAAGCTTATTTATTCAAAATTACAGTGGCAACATATCATCCATTAACTGGAAGACCCCAGATGTAATGGAAGGGTCTGGGGACAACAGGACTCTGCAGAAAGATTCAGGGGGCAGATCCCCAAAGAAGTGGGTGGTCAGGAGTTGGGAAAATGGGCCTTCAGTGGGGGTTATAGAGAAATAGGAATTGTCTCTATCACTGCATTTCTGTTCACAGTCATTCAGTGAAATTTAAAATATTTATGGGAAAATTTTCATGTATGTCTTTTCTTCCCTTAGAGGAGTTTAACAGCACAGTCTTCCCAACATCAAACATTCTTGTGAAAAATTAAAAATTCAGTCAATCAACCAGCTGTTTCTAAATATACAAAAATATGGCAGAAACCATCTGAGTTTGTACTTTTCGATTGGAGAAATACATCATTTAGACACAGCCTAAAGCACACAGCTCACTGGAAAAACAGCAGTCCTTGGGATGGGGAGGGAGATCAGCAGCAGAATTTCCCACCAGACACCTCAGGCACAAACACGTGCCAAAATCGGACCCTCTCATGACGGGATCCTGGGTTGGAGGCCACAGTGGAGAGCTGGCCTGAAAGCCACGCTGTGCCACATTCCTGTCCAAGGGCAGAACAGAGCAGAGGGAGGCACCCACCCTAATTCCAGTGTGCTGTCACTGTGTTCTGTGGAGAAAGTGGCCCATCCCCTGACACCCACATCTTCAAGGAGGAGAGTTTTAACTCGCTAGCATTTTCAGTCCATGACTGGCCAGCTCTAAAGCATAACCACCATGGCAAAAGGGCATGGTGGGGCAAAGGTGCTCAGCTCATAGCAGCCAAGAAGCAGAGCAGGAGGGCAGTGCCAGAGAGGAAGGGGAGGGAGACCAGGTAAAGTCCCCAAGAGCACATCTCCATGACCCACCCAAACACATCCAGGAGTGTACTTTACTAATCTGCCAGGTGTTTCTTAATACAATGAAGTTGATAGATCAGAATTAATAGTCCCACTGGAGAAATTTAAGAAGAATTTAAGAAGACCTAATGCCTCCATATGGGATGAAAACAACCAGCTCCTTGGGGTGACCCCTCAGCATCCTACACTTAGTAGTTCTGAATTAGTGAGGAGTTGAAGTTTCTGAGAAACTACAGGCATTTTAGAATCCAATAATCTGTTGCAAAGACTTACCATTTAAGACCGCCTATGCTTTTGGCTGTGTGTCAGTCAGCTTTCTGGCACTGTGACAAAATATCTGAGATCATTAAAGGAGGAAAGGATTATTGTGGCCCATGACTGCCAAGGGTACAGTCCATGGCTGCTTGGCTCTGATGCTTTGAGCCCATGGGAAGCAGAATATCCTGTTGGGTTTTTTGTGTATTTGGTGGTAGTTCTGGCAATTAACCCAGTGCTTTCCACAGGCCAGGCCAGGAATCTATCGCTGAGCCTCACTCCCAGAATCCCCACAGAGAGTGCATGATGTAGCAAAGCTGCTCGTATCATGGGCTATCAGAATGCAGAGAAGGAGGACGGGGCTGGACTCTCACACCCCCTCCAAAGCCAAACTCCCCTAATGACCTCACTTCTTCCCTCTGGGCCCCACCTCTTAAAAGTGCCATTACCTTCCAATAGCACCACAGGCTGGGGACCACACCTTTACCACATAAGCCTTTGGGCCACATCCAAGATCCAACCATAACAGGCTGAGATGAGAGAAGGTGAGTAGTGAAGATTGAAGATGGCTTTCAGAACTCCAGAGGTTTGCCTGCCCTGAAGAATGTACAATTATATTGAGCATTGGTTGTGGTCATTAATGTTATTTTACTGAAGTAAGTGTTAGGCTTATTCACAGAAAACCCCAAATATGTGACAAGGTGGCACCAAAGAATTAAGTTTCAGAGACAGTGGAAAACGGGTATGAGCATGGAGCTCGATTTTGAGACCCCTTGAGTCACTCCATGTTGGGCTCAGGGGTGAGACTCAATTGCAGAAAATGAAATGAACACTCTGGCAGGGTGAGACAGACATGCTTTTGCAGTGATGAAGGTCCCTGGTGGCTGTTCCATCCTTAGTGGACAGCTGTCTCTTTTGCTCACTCTAGGTCTGAAAAGCCAGGGCCTCTGCCTGAGGAGGGAGCTGTTTCCCTCTGCTCTCTGGGATGTAGCAAAGGCAGAGCCCCTCCTTGGGGATCAGCAATGTCTGGGAGCAGAACTGTCCACCTGGACCCTGTGTGGTTTCCATGATGATGGTGACTACACCGGTACAGTGAGCTGGGCAAGGTGTGTTCAAGAGGTGCATGCAAGTAGGTGCATCGGCAGTGCACACTGTGGTGGCCAGGCTGTGTGTACACTGTCACATGAAGTTAGAGGTCACCGTCAGCAGGTCCCTGCTAAGTGTAAGCTGTAGACAATGCTGGTGAGCTGGTGGGCTCCAGAGACTGAGTACAGACCTTGCTCTGTCTATTAACTGATGTCCTCTGTTGCCTCAGCGTCACTGTATGCATGGTGCAGGTGGTCTGTGAAGTTCTCTGTAAGGACTGAAGGGGACAGGAGCTGTCCTGGACCTGACAAGTGCCCACTAGCTCTTTGGCATTGTTACAGGTGCACGGATAACTACACAGCATCACCCCCCTCCAAATTCACCATGCTGATTCATTGCATTAGTTGAATGGTCTAATTTTTAAAACTGCTTTACATCTTTATTGGAAAGTATTCATTTATTGCTCCCCCATGATCCTTGTGGGTATGTGCACCAAGAACTTCCACTTATAGGGGAAAAAAGCAAGATGGCAAATTCCAGGCAGCTCAGAGCAGTGGGTTGGGTGTGTGGGGCCAGTGTGTGCTTCCCGCCCCTCCCTGCACACTGCCCAGCCCCACAGAGTGTCTGTATGCCCTGAGGAAGGAGATGGAGTTGGCTCACCTCAGCCACCTCCTGACACCAGTGTCCCAAGGAGCTCACTGGAGAGTCAGGCTGCTCTGAGGCCTTGGCATGCAGCACTGGGTCATGTTCATTCCCAGTGGCCTGTGCTGGTGGACAGGCTCAGAGTCCTGCCTTTTCCTTGGGGTGTCCCATAGGCAAAGCCTCATCTCTGCTCCCTCACTGGGGGGCTTTAAGCAAGCTAGGGGTTCCCAAGTCTACCCCAGGGCTGCTCACTCTGTGTGTGGGCTCAGAGTTCTTTATCTGCTCTGTGTGTGTGTGTTAAATATGATGTTTTCCAGAGGGACCTTATCTACAGCTTTACCAAAAAATCCTAATTAAGTAGACTAGCAGCCTAGTCTGTGGTGCTTTATCCCTGTGTGTATGCATATGCGTACATGTGCATGTGTGTGCACATGCACATGCATATACGTACAAGTGCGGGTGCGATACAAGTGCACATGTGCCATGTGCAGATGGGTGTGTTGTGTGCATACATGTGCATGTGTGCATTTGCATACATGTTTACACGTGCCTGCATGTGTATGCATGATTGAACATGTGCATGAGTGTATGTGTATGTTTGCTTGTGTGAGCATGTGCATGCGTGTGATGCATGAGTGTGTGTGCTTTCCCACTCTATCTTTGCCCCTCAGTGTCTCCAGACCTCACACAGCTTCACCTTTTCACACTGAGCTGTCCTCCGAGGCCTCATTTTGTTGATTTCTCTAAGGCTCTGGCAATTTCAAAGGCAATCACACTGACTGGAAACTCCAGCAGTGGTTTCGGAAACACTTCCCCACTATCACTTGCCCACATACTTAGGGCCAACTGCTCAACACAGCCGGTCACTGTGCATCTCTGTGTGGCTCGGCTCCCTGGGCTGCTGTGATTTTCAGGGTTTTGTTCTCTGTCTTCTGGTCATTTTTCTTCACAGACTTTTTGGAGGGACCTTATCAGAAGCTTTCTGAAAAGCACAGTAAATTACATCATCTGGGTTGGCTTTAAGTCCAGTTGTACTAATCTAGAAGTTATAACACTAACACTTCCCAGAAATGCCCCATTCTGTGGAAGCCACATGTCCAGTGATCACTGTGAAGAATCCATTCCCAGATGTTCAGTCGGAGGAGCCTTAGAAGACAGACAAGGTCACACAAGAGATTCTGCCACCAAACCCTTGCCTCTATTGATGTCACGCTCCACTTCCTGTGCTGTTTTCCCTCTCTAAACTCAGAGTGGTTGTTGGTTCCTTGGACGAAAACAATGGGGAGAAAGTGTTTCATGTAGGGGTTGTGAGCATATTTGTAGCACATAGGCTTCACTGTGTCAGAAACAGGTATCATGGAGTGATGGGGTGTTCGACCTGAGAGAGGACAGGACAGAGGGCAGGCCACCCTAGGGGCAAGGGATGGTGCTAGATGGGTCTTCAGGCCCATGCTGGCCTAAGATAGGTAGTCAGTGTGTTTGGGAAGAGGTAGCGGCCATGTCATCGGGAAGGCATGAAGTGGCTTGGTGGTGGACAGTCGGCATCTACAAGATAGGGCAGGGGACGGGGGTCAAAGATCAGCGACTCCCGGTATTTCAACATGAAGTAGAAGCAAGAAATAGGACACCATGCTGGGGACTTCTCCACTCAAGGGCAGCCAAGGGGACCCAGAACTTCTGGCTCTGTGTTTCCCAGCCCCCTCCACATCCTCAGCCTGGCTAAAGACTCCCTGCTTTCCTGGTGTCTGCTGGGGTGAGATCCTAGTCCCTGCACACCCAAGCAGCCTAGCATAGTCCAAAGGACAGGAACTTGAGGCCACATGGTCACATTCCAGGGTGACTGAGAGCCTTACGGGGTCCTGAACAAAGACACCCAGACCCAGCAGCATAGGAAGAGATGACATATCTCTCAAAGCTCCATCCCCATACTTTTGTGTTTGCTTTACTTTTTACACTGCATCTGTTGTGGTATACCCAGCACCTCCTAGGAAACTCTGAGACTGTGTCATGGAATCGCCTGCCCAGAGCCCAGCTCCCTGTGGAGATGTTCCCTTACCCTCCTTGCATCTGGGAGAGCCCCATGGTGTCTCTGTGCTCCTATCCCCTGAAGAGTCTCCCCTCACTGGTGTGGGTCTCTGCACTACAGTCCTCTCACATGTGGAGTGATGGGGTGTTCGACCTGAGAGAGGACAGGACAGAGGGCAGGCCACCCTGGGGGCAAGGGATGCTGCTAGATGGGTCTTCAGGGGCAGCCCATGCTGGCCCTTAGAATCCACGTGCCTTACCTGGGTCACCAGATCAGACCCTTCGACATGGACTGGACCTTGGAGCTCCTAGGACTGCAGAGCCTCCTTCTGCAGGGCTACTTTACACACCCCTGTGGCACTTTTGAGTCCCTTCCCTAAGTATCTGTTTCCTCCTGTGTCCCTCTGTGCCCCACATTAGAATCCCAGCACGCTTGTGTCAGAAGTGTGTGAAGATCCAGTGCTAATGACCAGAACAGGAGGGGGATCACAGGGTTAGTGTTGCATTTTGGGGGTGAACAGACCTCACTGTGTAGCTGAAGAAAGCAAGCTGACAGTGCTAGTCAGCATCAGAAGGAAAACCCAGATCCCTGATTGCACTAGGTCTTTATTCCTGGAGATGCTGCTAAGAACTCCTTCCCTCAGAACTGGGACCTGGGCTTCTGCTGCCCAAACCCAGCAGGTGCTTAGGAATTTTTCATTTAGAAGAGGCACCCCTGGGAGAGAGGCACAAGGCGCTCCCCTGTTCTCCTACAAAGGCACAGACACAAAGCCAGGTGAGGCCCGCCCTGCCCACGGTGATTCGGGAAAGGAGGTGCTCCCAGTCTCAGCCAAAAGAAAGTGGGGCAAAGAATAAAGTATCAGGCAGTGATAACCCAGGAGTCAATTGATCTTTTTGTCTGCACACTATTGAAACACTTAGATAGAAAGTGAGCCATCACTTCAAACCAGATGTTTCCTATGCATTTCCACCAAGGTTAGGTATTTGGAAACACTAAATATGTACTGACATTTCAGTGTATCTTCAAAAGCCAAAACATGGAAGCCAATAATGTCTTCCTTTCTGAGGACTTATGAAGATAGATAAACTTGGCAAAGTTGAACCTGCAGCTCCTATGGCTACTTGAAACAGCAGAGAAAAATGTGCTGGGGATGGAATGCTCAGGTTGCCCCCATGTTCAAGTGCCAAATTGGGATGTCCAATGTGATGGGCCTGGGAAGTGAGACACTGGGAGGCTATTAGTGTCAGGGAGTTCTTTTATGAATGGGATTGGTACCCTCATAGAAGCGCCATCACTTTCCATCACGTGAGGACACCAAGGGACATCAGCAGTCTGCAATCTGTAAGATATCCTCACCAGCCCCCAGCATCCTAAACTTGGACTTTCAGCCCCCAGAACCATGAGGAGTAAATTGCACAAGTCACCTAGTCCATGGTACTTAAATGGACCAAGATGAAAAGGGAATATGCTTTGCCAGCAACATTATTATTTAGAGACATACAAATATAATTACAGAATAAAACAAGTCTTCAAACCAACAACCATCAATTTTAAAGGCAAGAATTGTTAAGCAAAATTCCAGTGTATGATAGTCATTCAAGTATCAAGAGTGTAAAATGTTTTATAACAGGATTTCTAGTACATACAAAGAGCTCAGTACCAATCTTTTGTATATTTTATGATTTATGAAGTAAAGCCTACTATAATGGTCCCTTGGTGGGTCTTACCACTAAAATATATGAGAAAAAATATTTTTAAAAAATAAGAAACTTTGGATTTTGTTTGCTTGAACTTTGAAACACTTTCCTTGGGTGCTAAACTTGGAATAAGATCATCTCCTGCCCTTTCTGTGTCTTTTCCTGCCTGAGTTTAATGCTTCCTAAGACATAGGCTTTTTGAAGGCCAATGCACACAGATGAAGGGAAAGATGTACTCACTCAGGAGAACCAAGGTTTTCTTCCTGCTGAGTTTTTCATAGGAGTCCTGCTCATCACATGACAGTTATCTGACAGCAGAACCAGAACCCAAAGATAAAATAGACACAGGAAGATCAGTGTCTGAGTCAAGTCAAAAAGACAAGACAGTGTGTGACCCCTGAAAATCCTCCTTGCAGAACCAATTCCCCTGAGGAAAAACTCAGGGGTTTCAGCCAGGTGAAGAGATCTGGGTTCGAATTCAGGGAGCAAAGGGACCTCTTGATGCTCATGGGACACTCAAGAGACTGCTCAGGAGGAGAATCAGCAGAACCAACAACCAAGTAGGGGGACGAGCAGGGATTGGTGGTGTCACCCACAGGGGTGGCCCTGCCACCACTGCTCAGCAGAAGGAGCTCAGGGCAGAGCCTTGGGACAGCACCCCCAGCCTTCTCCTTTCCCTTTTCTATCAGGAAGGGGAACTCTTTGGAAGGAACTCATTTCTCCCCTCTGTGCCTGGGAACTTGGTGTTTCTGGTACCCAAAAGAGAATCAGACCCTGAAGTATGGAACCCAGCTTTTGTAGAATTTACCTCATGTGGTGTGTGTGGGTCTATTATAGGTTTATGTGGGGCAAGATGGTAGTAAACACCCCTAATCCAAGTCATCTTTTAGCAAATGAAACTGTCAACTGGGAGAAGAGTCTCAGTAATGAATACAATGCAAAATAATGAAGAGGGGCCAAAAAGAGAGAAGAGAAAGCCAACCAAAGGGAAGACGTGTGGGTGTTTAAGACATCCTTTGCTGTTCTGGATTGAAACGGAACAAAAGCCGTGGTGTGGGGCTTTCCTGATTTCCAAACAGTGTCTGCACTCTGTGCATTGAGCAGGGGGCCATGATGCCTCCATAGCAAGGACTGCCAAGGCCCAGCAAGGGTCACAGGTGGGCAGACCATGAGGTTCAGGTGCTGTGACCACACAGGTGAGATATGAACATTCAGACTGGGCTCCCGGGTGTTGGTGCACAGGGGACATCTTTCCAGGAGCCCAGTGGATCCCTGCTTCCCATCAGACAGAAGAACAAAACCATCATTTGAAACCAAGTGGAGACAATGTCAGGTCACTGGCCCACAAGCTGAGGAAGGGAGGTGGCCTGGGCTGTTTCTGGTCAGCAATGATCAGAGCAGCCAGATGGCTTCTGGTGTCTCTGTGACATGGGACAAGATGACCCCCAGTTCCTTCCACCATTGGAGGACTGGAGAAAATCAACATGCTATGGGTGGAACATATCTCAGACTGGGGCCATAAAATATGTGCACCGTGTACAGATAGGTTATACATTAGCAAGTGACAAGTGCCCATCAAATAGAGGCATCCTCAGTAGGCACAACTGGAGAGAAAAAACTCACTCAGAGCGGGGGAGCAGAGAGAAGAGCCGCGTGCAGAGCGGGCTCATTTTGTTCCTTGTATGTACAAACATGAATAATTTGACATGATGTTTAGACAGTTTCCCCCTAACTTAAGTCTTTTAATTAAAATGAAAGGAAGGAAATATGCTTTAAATATGAATGCCAGAGGTGTGAGCTGACAGCCCCCAGCCTTCCTACTCTTCTCTCTCTGTTGTTCGAAAGCACAATAAGATCTCGTCTTCTCCGCCAACTTCTCATAATGTTTATGGTTGTTTTAGGTAACACATAAACCATGCTGAATGTGATATTCCCCTTATTGCATGTCAGGGCCACCTATGAAACCTCAGCCCGGCCCTCACTATGCTATTTACTTTTGTGGCAAGTCAGTCAGTGTATTTTCCTGCCCTCACCAGGCAATATTGCCGGCTGGAAGGTAAATTCTAACTTTCCAGCAGGTGCCAGGCGGCGCTCCCCGCTCACCACCAAGTGAGCGCAGTATTTTCTGGGCTGAAATATGGGCTCCGATATTGGCCCTCATAAATGATGTGATTATTAAAATGGTCTGCAGTTCCAACCCATGTTATTTTATTTTACCTTTTCCGGGCTCCCTTGTTGCCTGGTCCGCTTTGCCTCTGTTTTCTGTGCACTTAACTTGTAAAATGCTAAACGAGTTTTGATATTTACCTGTTTATGATTAAATTGCAAAATGATCTGCTTCGTTCTGTTCTAAATTAAGGTCTGCATTAAATGTCATAGCATTTATCTTTCATAAAATGAGACAGCAAGGACACTAATTTCCTAGGTATTCAATCACTGCCCTGGGCCACGGGAGAGACAGCCCGGAGGCAGCCTGCCCACAGTTCACAGCTCACTGACAGCACTGAGATGGAATCATAAAAGTCAATTAATCATTAAAAGCTGTTACAAGCACATATCGAACCAGTCTGGCACAAAATGTTAATCAGTCCAATATCAATATAATAAATTCCTGCAAATTGGAGTGATCGATACGTTTAGGGCCTAATGAATCAATTTGAGGGCACCAGGCCGCTCCTTGGGGTCCCCGTGACAAGGCAGCCGGCGAGCGCCGCATCTCCAGGCGCACTGCCAACAGAGGTCACCTATCCTAACAGGCTGCTCACTTCATCCGCAGTTACCACGGTGACAGCATGTCACCGCTGCCCTAGTGTCCTTCGAGGTGATGTGGAAGCCAATGCATCATTGCTCTTGATGGATTTGTCAATAATACTTGGGGGGTGGGGCTCACGTAACCCCGCAGCTCCCCAGCCCGGAGCACTTGGGTGTGATTTAATTGTGGGAAGAGACGTGTGAGTCTGCATATATGCAGGGACTAAGCAGTGGGCCCAGGCAGAGGGAGCTGGCATCCAGGCAGGCTGCCTTTGGAAACTTTGGGAAAACCACCCAGAAACTAGGAAGTGGCCCTCACGATGGCCAGGCTGGTGTGAGATTAACTCAGGCGCTGTGCAAGGGAGAAATAACCCGGAGCCGCTCAGGTTAACAATTTATTAGCTACAACATTTTAATACATTACTCATGAGTGGAAATGGATTTCGTATTAATAACTCCATGGCTTAGAGTTGCAGAAGCAGTTCTAGATACCTGCTTGCAGGCTGGGGATGTTCACGGAGAAAGGCTAGGAGGACTGACTGTTGGGCCACACACACACATGCCCACACATACACATGCCCACACACACACACACACACACACACACACACACACACCTGTAACTTCTCCTTGCCCAAACAGCCACTACTCGGAAAACTTGACCCAGACGGTCAGTAAACACAGAAATGGGCTTTGAAACTGGCCTCTCCATCAACTGTTTTAAAAACCACAATTTTCATGTTTCAGCACATTGTATCTTTTGTTCCACCTATTAAAACTGGCCAGCCAAGGGAGCCAAGAGAAGTTTCAGCCTTGCGGAATGGAATGAAACTTCTTTAGAGATAAAAAAGAAATCTCAGCTACTGGGACTCTGGAGAAATCACCATGTTCCAGAACCTTCACTGTCATTTAACATAAAACATAAAGGTTAACATTGAATAAAATAATACCCTGGCCGATTATTTTAATAGTCTTGAGGTACAACTTTTTCCTTGGATTGCTCTTACATAATGCACAGACTCCGCACACTCCTGGGTTGTTTTAGACTTCTGTGCTGTGCCCATAGGATGGTTCTGTCAGGTTCTGTTCCTGCAGATCTTGTGTCTCCCTTGCAGCCATTTATTTCCTTCTAAAATACATGGAAGCTATGCCAATCCAAATGTTAATTTCTACTAGCTAGTTATTTTAAAAGATTTTTTTTCTTACCTGAAAAAAAAGAGAAAATCATTTTTTCTAATAGTGGTCTGAATTATAGGAAACATCAAAATAAATTACAAATTCTCCACTAAAGAAATAACTATTCAACACACTGAGACAGGGTGATGTTAAGGGTGTACAGACAAAGGTAATGCGATGCCTTTGCTTAATTGCCCTGACATCGCGCTCAGCTCCTCCAGCTACACTCAGAGAGCTCAAAATCTCTCATTGTTATTAATTGTATTCCTTTTAGAATGTAATGTCATATCGCTGCAGGCTGAGCTAATGAAACATACCCATATTACCAAAATAGGCATATTTCTTTTTGTTCAACGTGTTCTATCAAAACTGTCTACTAAAGACATTGTGTTAAAGATCTTTTCATGGAGTCATATAAAGAACATCTCAACTACTTCAACATTTCTATTACCCGATTACTAAAATGCCCAAGAGGACTAAACAATATAGTGTGAATCCAGTTATCCTATAAGACTTTAGAAATATCACTAATTCCTGCCTCTGATTTATGTTAATATTAATGCTAGATTACACACTATAGCTCCCGAACCTTGCCTGCATACCAATTCTCACAAAGGTGAGAGCTCCGCACACAGCAGCTATATGCCTGTATGATAATGAGAATCTGAATTATTTATCTCTGTTTATTCTACAGGAGTTCACTCGACCCCAGTCCCATTTCTTTCCCTACTGCACATCAATTCGTGCAGACATGACTTCAGAGCCAGCCGCTGCGCACTTTATCGGTTCTGTTCTTTTTCAGTGCAGCAGACAAAAACGTTACACCACTAAGAGAATTCATTTAAGCATGTATTTGAGGTAAACTCTCTAATTAAGTCAACTTTAACACAGACACGCGAATGGCACCATGCATATGTGTCTGGCGCCTAAACATTGTCTGACGAGCCCAGAGGAAGCCAGGCAGCAGCAGGCAAGGAGATGGTGAATATATTCAGCCTCTCCTTCCTGTAACCTTTCTGCCAGGAACAGGTTTGTCTAGGGGAAGCTGGGGGAAGCCTGCTCTTTGGCGTGTGCCTAGATCAGCTACATCAAGAAGACTTGGACATTCTAAATCTGCCGAGATGGTCGGATGGGTCTGCTGAATGCAGGACTGGTGTTCCTGGCTGCACCTTGCTCAGGGAAGCCTGCAGGTTGCAATAAAGGAAAATCAGAGGGGCCTTCAGCCTTGGAGCTTTGGAGTGGCCTTGGCCATATGCAATGGGGAGGGACTCTTAGGGGCTTTGTTGTGGGGTACACTGGGGACTGAAGTACTTGCAAAGCTCTATGAAGCTGATGTTCTCATCCAAAGAGCAAGCTGTTAGCAGTTGGAGTTATCAGCATTGTAGGTAGCAGAGGAAGGGGATGTGATTTCCCCTCCTCCCCAGAGGGTCAGTTTCTGGGTGCTAGGGATGGCAGAAACACCCTTCATAGCACTGTTGGCCGATGGCACTGTGGACTCCCAGCTCGTCTCAGGCTCCTGGAGTGGCTGACCAGGCACCGCTGGCAGGACCACTGGAGGAATAGCAGGACTGAAAAGAGAAAGCCCAAATACTGGAAACATGAGTTTGTATTTACACACAGCTGTCACTCCTCATCACACTCAGGAGTTGCTTTTAAGACCCCAGTCTAAAACCACAGATTGTATCAAATTCTGCATTTCCGTTATTTTCTCATGTATATACACACCCATTACAACATTTAATTTATAAATTAGGCAGAGTCAAAGATGAACAACAATAACTAACAAATAAAAAAGAATTATAACAAAACACTGTAATAGAAGTTATGTGAATGTCTTCCCCAGCCCTGTCCTATGAGACTGTGAACTGATATAGGCAATGTCTAGGCTACTATGTAGGGTTAACTCGATCACAAGCACTGTAATATGGCAACAGTAGATCTGATTACACTGATGGCTCCTAAGTGACTGCTGGAAAGGTAGCATATATAGTGTAGATGCCCTGCACAAAGGGGTGGATCACGTCCCAGGTGGGAGATTGGTTGTGTGATGTGGGATTTCATCATCCTGCTCATTTGGGTGCACAATTTAAAACTTATGAATCGTTTAGTTCTGGAATTTGCTATTTAATGTTGGGCCATAGTGTACCAAAACCATGGATAAGTGCAGACTACTGTATGAAAATTGGCCAAAAAGTCAAATGATAAATTATTAACGAGCATGTAAGGCAAGTGACAATTTAGTGGCATTAATTTAATCAATAATCAATAATCTATGAAAAGCAAATCTCAAGTAAGAATATAAAAATATTGAGCTAATGGGACTGGGGCTTAGAATCATCTAGGACATAGTAATACTTTTATTCTTTCATAGTGTTCCTTACCTATATTGAGGTATGATGTATAAGATCACATATACAAACACACACACACACACACACACACATACAAACACGCATACACTCATCCTTAGCATACCTCATAGAAAGGCAAGCTCAGATGCGTATGACAGTGGGTGTTGGCTCCTGACATTCACGCTTTCCAGGTCCTCAAAAGGGAGAGGCTGGAGCCTGCAGGCCACGAGGAGGGGATGTGGAGCAGGAACAGTGGGCAATGCCGAGCAGTGCAATGTGGGGAGGAGGAAGCCCAGCTCCCTGGTTCTGACCAATTCCTCAGGTAAGTCCCCCTATGGAGACCATGGGACAGGAGCTAACCGACTGGGAAATCCCAGTAGCCCTGACACCTAGTATCAGCCCCTTGGACATCTAAGCAGCACAGGCAGCCACCACTATGGTGACCAGGCCAGCAGGCACCAGGCTGGAAATGGAAATGAGCCCATGGACCACGGCCCTTGAGCTGACTGTCTAGTTGCAGCCACACTCCAATAGCACAATCTTTCATTCTACACAACAGAGCTTCTTGGGTTCCACTTGTGCCATGACAGGAGACCTTTACTGTACATTCTCTTTCTTTTAAAACTGTGTTCTAATCCAGGCATAGTGGCACATGCTTATAATCCCAGCACTTGGGGAGGCTGAGACAGGAGAATTTCAAGTTCAAATCAACAATAACTAACAACTTAGTGGACAATTTAGTGTCTTAGTGAAACCCTGACTCAAAATATTTTTTTAAAAATTGAAAAGGGCTGAGGATGGAACTCTGTGCAAAGACCCTGGGTTCAATTTTCAGTGCCAGAAAGAATTAAGGAAGGAAGGAAGGAAGGAGAGAGAGAGAGAGAGAGAGAGAGAGAGAGAGAGAGAGAGAAAGAAAGAAAATTGCATTCTATTATTAGAGCAATACATGCAGTTTGTAAAATAGACTAGACTGATATGTATAAAGCAGAATCCTCTTTATTGCCAACTTAACTATCATGGCTGTTCGATGTACACTATGTGAGACTGTGTGTATATATAAATTAATGCAGAACTGAAGAAGAGTTCTGGTTTTGGGGGGGGGCGGTACTGGGGCTCAAACTCAGGACCTTGCACTTGCGAGGCAGGCTGCAGAACCACAGAAAAGTTCTGTTTTAACAAAACTCAATATGCTTACTGGCATTGGTGTGCCTATTGGTTTTCTGGGGCAGCTGTAACAAAATACCACAAACCGTGTGGCCCAAGTACCCAAATGTATTCTCCCACTGTTTTGAAGACCAAATAACCAAAGTCAAGGTCCTGGCAAGGCCATACCTCATGGACTCTAAGGACAGTTTTTTTTTTTTTTTGCCTGCACTTGTGAGACAAGCAGTGGCACCACTGAGCTAAATCCTGGCCCCTAAGGACAACTTTTTTCCAGGCAGTTCTTGTTGCTGTTGGCCTCCAGCAATCCTTGGCATACTTCAGCTTGTAGCCTGATTACTCTGATTTCTTTCCTCTCCACATGGCTTTCTTCCCTCTCTGAATGCCTGTGTCCAGATTTCTCTCTTCTTACAAGGACACCCGTTGCTGGGTTAGACCCTCCCCCCCCCGCCCCACCAGCCCAGAATGACTGAATCTCAACTCCATTACATCTGCAAAGACCCTGCTTCCAAATATGGTCACATTCTTGGGCTTGGGGGTTAGGACACAAGCCTATCATTAGAAGGACACAATTCAGCTTCTCAAATATTTGGCTGGATGTACATAGCCTTTGGAAGTCATGAACACATAGATGAGACTCAAACCCTTAGAATTTGACAAGTGCGATTATCTTTTAAATTTGAGGGTTTTATTTTCCTTTTTGTTTGCTTGCTTCTTGGCGTGCAAACACTTTTCTATATTTATGTAGCTCAAGTTGGCAATCATTTCTTATATGGTTTCTAATTTTTTGTATTATGCATAGAAAGGGCTTCCTTGTTCCAAGATTATAAGATTATTCTTTTTTTTTTATGTCTTTGACCCGTTTGAATTTATTTTGGTTAGGAATAAGTTAGTGACGCAGGTTTACTTCTCAAAGGCCTGGTCCAACAGCCCAACACTGTGTATGTGATAACACAGCTTGTCTGCATGGAAATGTTGCTTTCAGAACAAGGAAATGGGTCAATATTAGGGTCTATTTCCGAATGGGCCTCTCCACTGGTTAATCAACTTGTCCACCTCTAATTCTCCTTTGATAAGCCTTGTTTTCATCACTGCATTTTACATTTTAGTAGCAAATAGAGACTGTTTTCTGTTATTGCTCTTTAAAAAAAAAGACTCATTCTTGCTATTCCCAAATGTTTATTCTTCCAGATGAACTTGATATCATTTTTGTCATGTTAAAAAAAAATGTTCAATTGAGATCACTTCACAGAGGCTGATTCTTCAAACCCTCTATATTTGCTCTGTCAAAGCAAAGTCATTTCTATTATGCAAACCTTTTTTTTTTCTTTTTCTTTAAATCCCTCAGCAGGTTTTTATAGTTTTCCTCACATAGGTTTTGGACATTTCCTTTGTGGTTTATTTTTAGCCATCCTGTGTTTCTGATTGTTTGTCTATTGTGAGTGTAATCTTTGAATTGTACCCTGATTTCTCCTTCTACTCGGTCCCCACATCAATCTGTTAGCAAAGATTTGGGCTGGCTGCATCTGAAGTGCCTGCCCATCAAGCCTGTGCCCAGGTCCCTGAGGCCATGCCCTGCCATCCCCACCATCTGGGCGAGGTCCGCAGTTTGGCCCAGTTCCCCAAGCTCCCGTCTTGCATGTCTGCTGGTTCTCTCCCATGATGTTACATGGCTGTCCCACCCTACGGACTGTAAACAGCATCTTTTTTGCATCAGTGTAAGATCAGTTCTCCCAGGTGTCCTGCTTGGCCCTGCCCCTCCTTCACACCGCCCTTCCTGTCTCTCTGGCGAGCTCTGGGCTGCAGCTCTCCCCTCCCCTGAGACCCCTGCTTTTCTTTCTTCCCCTGGCCCTTCACTGGCCAGCTGCTTCCCACCCCTCACTCTTTGCTCACTTCCTGCCTCCCAGAGAGGCTTCAGGCCTCCCAGGTGACACAGGCTCCCACCACCTGCTGCAACCTCTCTAGCCACTGTTCCCAGAATTCCTCCCCAGAACTTATTCATTTGTCCCCTTATGCATTTGCTTATGTATAGTCTCTGTTCTAATTACAAAGCAGCTTATTGGAAAACAATGATCCTGTCCTATTACAGCTGTGTTCCCTTGCTCCATACAAAGGAGCTCCTCAAAGGAGATTTGTTGAATAAAGTACTATGTTCCTCACTTTTCCTCTTTCTTATATTTGTATGATAAAAAACCAGTGTTATTATTATTATTAATTTAAGTAATTAGCCACCTACTTCTTTGCTTTTAATTAAGGTTTTATCTAATTTTTGTAGGGTTTTCTTGGTCTCTGCTCAAGCCATACTATCTGCAACTAATAAGAACTTTGCCTCCTTCTTTCCACTAGTATTATCCCTCTCAGTCTGATGTTGGGATACCTACAATCTGACTAGTGCTTCTGAAACAATTCAAATAATATGGGTGGTAACTAGGGCCTTGACTTGCTATTGATTTTCCTAGAAACATTGTCTTTAGGGTTTCAGTGTAAAACTTGATATGATGATGCTGATAGTGGAATGAATGTGTGTGTGTGTGTGTGTGTGTGTGTGTGGTATAGTTTTATCTTGCCAAGGGCATACGGGTCTAGACTTATTATAGGGAGATTTTTAAAAATCAAGATCAGATATTATCTTTACTGAGATATATTTTGGCAAATGATTGGCGATTAGTTCATTAAAGTAGCAAAGTATAAAAATGGAGCTGTTTGCATTACATTCTTCTCCTATTCCAGGATGTACCTGGTCTTGCTAAAGGCACTGCTTGTCTGTGCTCTGAGTTTCCTCCCCAGGGCTTTGCAGGAACTCACATGAGTTCCCTCGAAGCCCGAGGTTGCTGATGTGAGGTCTGCTTTCTGGGTGACGCTAAAAGCATTCGGTGGAGCATGGGCAGCCCTAGAAGTGAAGCTGATAAAATGAAATTGGGACTCAGAATCCAGACCCTCAGGTAGATGTCTGATACAGTAACATTATGAGAGTTCTGGTGAAACACCTGGAGCTCCCCACAGCGAGTGAAAACACCTACACCCACGGGAATAGTTCATTCTCTCAGAACACAGCTCTGGGTGAAAAGAGGAGTGGCCACAACCATTCCTGCTCGCCACCAAGTGTGGAATTGGAGAAGCAATTCTGGAGTGGCCTCTCAGGGTAGATGACCACCTTTTCCAAGAGAAAGGAGCAGCTAGATGCAGGGTCTCCACAGGCACAGCTGGCCCCAGGACTATGGGGTCCACGGTGACTGCACAGAGCTGTATGAGCTCAAAAGGGGCACAGAAAGGAGAAGCTAAGATCAACTGTGACCAGGAGAGAGTTGGGGCCTCCCTATCCCCACTGGGTTGTCTGATCTCCAGTTTAAATGTGGCTTCGTAAAGACTTTCCCACAGTCCATACCGAAGAGTACACAACTCAGTCCCTAATCTAAGCATTGCGTGGAGACACCAATTGTGCTAAAATATTTAGTGTGTTTCATGAGTTGCTAAGACTGGATAATCATACTTAATCAATGCCTCCTAATGATCCTAAGCCATTCTTTGACAAAATAGACATCAGTATACTTTAAAACATCCCTTTTCTTTCCTCTTTCCTCTCCCCTTCTTTTCTTTTCTTTTTAAAGTGCTTGCACTTTTGAAAGATTCCTAGAGACCAGATGGGAGATGAAAAGTCTCAAAATACCAGGTTTCACACGTGGTACTAATATTGGGAAGAAAAAAAGTGACACTAGGAATTATTTAGTGATTCTGAAATCTGTCACTTCTTGAAAACAGCAGCAGAATTAGGAAGGAAAGAACCCATGGTGTTGTGTTCTTGTGTTTTCAATGCAACTAGTGAATCACGAAGCAAAAATCCCTTCATATGGCTCCCTGGCACCCTTGTCTGAGCGCAACTCCCTGCCATTCCCCTGAGAAAGAATTCCCAAACCCCTCAAGGAGGGGAAAACTAGGTCCAGGGTACCCAGTGTCTGGACAGAAGCTCAGGAGATGTCCTGAGCACAGTACCCACTGAGCATAGTACCTGCTGAGGACACCAGAGATGCCAGGGGTGTGAGATTGCACAAGAAGCCAGCATCCTTGGATGAAATCCCTCCCTTGGGAGCCCTTGGCTGTGGGAGTCACTTGTGGGCCACACTCTGTCCGGTCCAGCTGTCCATGATCCTCAGTCTCAGCTCCTGCCCCTCTGAACCACAGCTGCCCACACCCACTGCCCAGGCTTTGGGCTGGCACAGGTCAGCCTTCGTCCCTGCTGAGCTCCATCAGCCTGTCAACTCCCATCTTGACATGAAGGCATTTAAATGGAAATCCAGTTTGACAAAACACAAGCGACTAGCAATGAAGACGTGAATAATGCTGATGAGAATTTTATTTAATTTTAAATCAATTGTGCATTCTGATTCATTAATAAAAGGAAAGAGAAAGAATACAGGAATGCCTGATCTCTCGTCATTATTCAAATGGAAAAGACTACTGCTTCACAGAAATTTCTTAGGGAAATTGTCAATTTCCCATTTTCCCCCTGAAAATCTATTTTTATAGTAGAGCTTGGGTCCAATTCGTTCGGTAAAAAATTAGATTTGACTTTATTGGACATTACATAAACAAGAATAAAAAACATCCAACCAACTGCTGGACTGAATTTTCCACAATTCAGCCATTTTTGCTTGGTAATAATAAGTATCTTAGGGAAATATGATAGTCTGTGGTGAAATTAGACACCAGAGATGTTGGGGTTCTTTAAGGGACTGAAGCCCCCCATGTCTTCTTTGAGCTACTCTGCTTTCCCCGGGGTCAAGTCAAGGTCAAGTGGGGGAATGGTGATGGTTGTTGCCCTCCTCAGCCCCGCTGAGGCTTAGAAGAGCAAAATACTACCATGCCCTCTACTCTAGAAATTAAGTAAGAGAGAAAGCAAAGCAACTTCCCATTCTGTCCTGCTCCCATGCCCCCTTTTCCGCTTGCATCGTACTATTGCAACAAATCACCTAAAGGCTCAACAGCTGCCTCATGGCACTGAGGTGAGGATGAGCTGTGAGACTGGTCATCGACTGTTGTGACAGTGACGTGTTCAGGAGACAGCAGAGACAAAGTAGGATCCCAGAAAGGTGGACTGATCACTACTATACCTGAAGGAAATGCTCTGCAAATGGAAAATGGCTTTGAATTATTCATTTCAGCAATTGGTTGAGTTTGGGTGCTTTGTTGGTGCTTTTGTTGCTTTTTGTTGAGATCCAGCTGATTTAAGAAAGAGGATGATTATTTTTGGTTTCTTGTGCTGAGGACATAAACCAGGCCCTTGCACCTGGCAGGCAGGCGCTCACCCCTGAGCCACACGGCCAGCCCTAGATGGAGTATGTTTGAAATATGCCCCTTGCGGGGAACCGTGGGATGGGACACAGTGCACAGACATTGCCTTTTGCAGGCAGGGGCAGCCCCACACCTGGGGCAGGTCCCAGGTCAGGGGAAAGACAGGGAGGACACTCAGGCTGGAGGGTGAGGAACGTATGGTGCCCTATCCTTTAGGCTGGCTGAGGAGCATTCCCAGCAGCTTCCACGACTACAGCGCCCTGGCCTTCAGAGGTGAGGAGGAGGGTGAGGAAATGAGGATAAAGGAGAAGAAAACCAGGAGTGGGACCCTGCCCACATGCGTGTGGAAGATGGATGCTGAGGTGCCACCTTGGAGGGACCCTAGCCCCGACATATTGGGTGTGAGCAGTTGGGGCAGATCATCTCTCTTGTTTGTGTAAAAGAGAGACTGACAGAGATGAAAGAGATAAAAGGAAGAGATGAAAGGTCTGAATGACAAAAGGGAGGAAGGAGGGAAGGAGAGAGTCAAGGAAGGGACTAGAGAAGTACAGATAGGCTTGTTAGGTGAGTAAGCAACAACAGGCTAGCCCCTGCGATTACTGTGAAGAATTGAAGAGACAGCTTTCATAGTCTTCACCCTGCCCCAAGCCATCCATATGGTGCACCTGTGAACACGAACTCCTGTCTACCCTCCTGGGGCTCATGACCCATGCCCCTGGACCCCAGCCTCAGGGATGTGTGCTTCTGTGGGTGGGGATGCTGTGCTGCAGGTGACCAACACATACCTTCTGAGGACAGGAAGGACAAGGCCCAGGCCTGGGGACACCAGCATTGTCTTTTGACCCTGGGATGCTGCCCCTTCAGGGCAGGGTCCTTGTCTTCCCATCTGAGTTGCTGGCACCACCAAAATGAGCCTTGACACCCCAGGTGACGTGGGTGTCCCCTGCCTAGGCACTGGAGGTGGCTGGTAAACTCTGCTGGCTGAGTACACAGGCAGCGTGACAAACACAATGGGCCATTTTTCTCCCCATGCTGTAGACTCTGAAAAGAAAACTTAAGATGTGGACCTTATTTGTTACTTTTATTATTTTCTCTTATTTGGTATTATTTGAGTGTAGACACACGGGCCTCCCGCCGAGCCACAGCCCAGGTCACATCTACGCTAGGACAGGGCGGAGTACCCAGAGCAGCGGCCGACGATGATGCGCAGGCGCAGGGTGTGGCAGCGGCGGCTGGCCAGAGAGAGAGGACGAGCGCTATGACATCAGCTCTTGGTTCCCAGGCCCGTGACTTTCACTGCGCCACTGCCACAGTCACCTTGCAGACCAGTCTGGGCTTGCTCAGACGGAAGATTCTGTAATGGGTTCGAGCATGACTCATCGCCAGACTCCTTTGTGGCCAGTATTTTTTTAATTTATATTTTTATGAGTGCGTGTTTGCAGGGCACGGTGATTGCGTTCATTGTGGGGAGCTGGCACGTGGACATGGCACTGGGTCGTTCTTTCCTCATCCCCTTCGTCCATCTCTCGGCCCCCTTCCCATTTGCAAAAGATCCATCTCCTTGTTTCCTGTTACCTGTCTTTTATTTTGCTCTTCATTTATACTTTGGGTTTCCCTTATAGTGGAAACCACATGATATTGAAGCTTATGTATCTGATTTACTTCACTTAACACGGTGGTGTCAAGGTGCATCTTATTCCTACAAAGGACTCCAAATTACTATGCTGTAATGAAGGATAAATTTCAGTCTTTCAAGAAATTCTCAGACCTGAATTATCCTAAGACCCACAGTTTTACTTCCCCTAGATTGGGAGGAAAAATGCAGCAAGGCTTCCTGAGTTCACTTCCAAAGGCACTGGTGGTGGCTGCAACCTTTGCTCTCTGGCACACAGCCAGGGGAGCCTGGGGACCCTGTGACACTCGAAGCTCTCATGGGCTGGACAGATGCCCTTTTAAAACAGAGCCCCTGCTCCTGCGATGGGACTGCTGCCAGCTCGAAGACCCAGGCTGCCAGCTCAACAGAGCTAACCAGTCAGGAGCTCTGCTGTGCCTCTTCATATTTGTAAGAAGCATTTTGTAAAAATGTATGTGAAGCCAGGCATGCTGGTGCAGGCCTGCAATTCCAGCACTCTGGAAGGATGAGGCAGGAGGACAGCAAGGTCGAGCCCAGCCAGGGCAACTTAGTGAGACCCTGACTCAAAATTTAGAAGAAAATAAATAGAGGCCCTGAGTTCAATCCCCAGTACTACAAGCAAAAAAAGAAAAAAAAAAAAAAAGCACATGAATATGAATAATGTGTTCCCCAAGTACTGAACAAGAGCTGTGGTCTTCAGCTTTGGCATTTGACAAACTTTGCTGAAGTACAATACACATAGAGAAACACAAACATGTATGTACACAAACATGTATGTATGAAGATGCAGACGTGTCTTCTCATCCTTTTTCTTATCTTTATAGACTTCAAAAATAAACAGAAGCTAAACACTTCCTGCTCACCCATCATGCACACATTAAGAGTCTCACCGATGTGCCGATGTGTATACATAACCTACATCTTTCAGAGGAGGCTCATTCCCAGTAAATGTCCAGTTTTTTAAGCTAGAAAAGCTCTGTAAAGCACAGAAAAATGCAATGTGCTTTTCACTGCCCCTCACACTGTGCTTTCCTCTAGCTCCTTGGCTGAATCACATTCTTGTTTTCCCTCTGCATCTGTTCCCAGATGTCCCTACCTAGAAGGAGAGCAGTATGGATGAGCATCTCTGTTTTATTAAGTTTGCCAGACAGCAGACTACCTGGCCTACTGGCCAGAATGTGCTAATCTGCTATCACAGCTCCGTCCCAATTCGTCCTGGAAAGGCTGCTTCCCATGCATTCTTAATGCAGCAGAGGGCTCATTGCGGATGGAAAATCTCCTTGCCTCTTTCCATATATTTTATGTTTCACAGGCTTTTCCTCCACTCTTGTCTCCTCTGCAGTGCTGATGACAGGAAATGATCATTTCACACAGATACCTACACTAGGAGGGTGGAAAGGACAAGAAGCTGTAGAAAGAGACTTGACACAGGAAGATCACAAGTTCAGATCCAGCCTGGACAACTTAGCAACTTAGTGAAACTCTGTCTTAAAATAAAAAATAAAAAGAGGGATTGGGATGTAACTTAGTTTTTTTTTTTCTTTTTTCTTTTTTTTTTTTTTGGTACTGGAGATTGAACTCGGGTCCTTGCGCTTGCACAGCAGGTGGCAAAACCACTGAGCTAAATCCCCAGCCTGGGATGTAACTTAGTGCCAAGGTCCTGGGTTTGATACCCAGTACTCAGGAAAAAAAAGGCTTCCTTTTGGTGAAAAAAAAGTAGGGGGAAAATTCTCTATCTTTGCATTGCCAAGAGCCCTCCTGGAGCTGACCTTTTTAAAGTTCGGATGCTCCTCAACTTACGATATGTTCCCATGAACCCACTGCCAGTTGCAAACTCATCCAACATGCTTACCCCACCAAACATCGTAGCTTAGCCTGGCCTGACCCGAATGTGCATGGGACTCTGATGTTAGCCTGCAATTGGGCAAAGTCATCTAGAACAAAACCTATTTTATGAAAAGGTACTAACTGTCTTGTGTAATCCATAAAATCCTGTGCTGAAAGAGATAGGATGGCAGCATGGATACCTTTGCATACCATGGTTAAGATGGAAAACATCATAAGCCAGACAGTTTTAAATGAGGAGCCATCGTGTTTTTATCAAATCACATGAGTTAATTAAGTAGAAGAGATTTCAGCTAGGGTCCTGGGTGGGGCCAGGTTTGCGTCTGGGGGTGCCTGGGTCTGTTTGGTGATTGGATGGCAGGCTTGTAGCTTGAGGGACCCTGTAAGAGGGGAGGAAACAGATAGTGTCTATGCCCAGCCCCTTCTTCCCACACAAAGATATTCAGCTCTCTGATAGGAGGGCTATAGTCAGCACAGAGTGGAACACTCCAAGGTCAGGTCACAGGAGGACTGTTTCAGAGCCTGAGGGACAGGGTGCTACCCTACCCATGGAGGCCTGTGGCATAGGGAGGCACCCAGTGACCTCTGCCCACCAAGCAGCAGCCACAGCCTGCAAACATACATGCTCAGGGACACAACCAAGAAACAGAGATATTGGAAAGTCAACAAGAACACAGGGGCTAAATCAGGCAGGACATCACCCTGGGCCCCTGAGCCTTTTGGAGCTGATAAATTCCCACTGGAATTCACCATCCAGACAGACCCAGGATGCACTGGATTAACTGAATAATGCTCTGTTTTTAAAATTACATTATTTTGCGTGTTTTACCAAAGAGTCTTGTTTCTTTCAGGCAGTGAACAGTGGGGCCAAGGTAATACTGAAGCTCAGGCCATGTAGACAGATCTGGCCCCATGATAGTTCAGTGGTTCCCAATATTGAGGCCCTCAGGTGAATTTGAGCAGCATCCAGGGACTGCAGGTGGACAAGGCTATTTGTCCCCTGTCCCCACCCACCCTTTGTTATGAAAATGAAAGTCTGGCAAAATTAAGCCACTTACACATTTGTTAGTGTAAAGGATGAAAAGACACACAGACAAATCAGATTTGCTTTTGGAATCTTTTCTGTACATGCTCAGCTCAGAAGGAAAATTTCCTCCTGCAGCCAGCACAGTGGTGTCCATGGCAGCCAGCTCTCTCCTAGTCAGCTCAGCACATGGACATCTCCATCACACACCAGTTCCTCACTGATATAACAATAAAAGAGGCCCCTGAATCCCTTGAGCCACCACAAATATTAAATATCATCATTTTCCCCTCAGAAAATAGTTTCCAACATCTATTATGCTCATAGATGGACCCTGTACAGCAGAGAAGTACAATGAAGCCCTTGCCCTGAAGCAAGTGTTCCTAGGGGAAGTCTTCCCCTTGTGTCTCACTGGCCCTGGCTGTGGGCTTCTGATGAAGGTTTTCAAATGCTACAGAGCCACTCCTAAGGCATCCTGGACAGCAAGTGTGTGTCCACACCATACTGCACCACTGGATTTGAATAACTCTGTTTTTTAAGTCAACTAGTTTCTGCTACTTTATTTTAATAAGTCTTTGAATATTTATGTATTTATTTATTCATTCATTCACTTTATTAGCACATATTAATACATAGCACAAATTATGGTGTTCAGTGTGATATTTTCATACATTTTTTCAGCATACCTGACCCAATCCGAATTCTGGGGCTTTGTCAAGACAGCTCTAGGAAACAAACTCACAAAGTCATTGTAATAAAATCTCCCCCTAGATTTGGGAAGAGAAAGAACAGAAATTCTCAGTGACCACTCATTCACAAAAAATTTTAAAACTACCTGCCTTACCCCTAAAATAAAGTGTATGTATGTTTGTGTGCATGCTGTGTGCTTGTGTGTGCTTGTTTGTGTGCATGTACAGAATATCTGGAAGTTCCTGGGCCTGCCATGTGGGAGGGACTCACCAGGCCTCGTCCCCAGGAACCCTGGACTTCACCCCCCCATACACTTTTTCATTCTCTGCTGTAGCCGCTGAAGAAGCATTGTCAATGTGTCCCCTAGGCCATTGTTCACCACCACTTCTTGCCATTTGGGGGCCCATGAATGGCTTTGGGGGTTGAGTTGTCACGGGCTTGGGCAGGCTAGCCTCTGGCTTTTCTGGCATTACTGTCACTTCAAAAGCCCAGCTGTTCCCTGGCCTGTATGCTTCTGGTCAGTGCCATGTCAGGTAACTTCAGTGGTTACCAGGAGGTTGGAGCCTGAACTCTTTGGTTGTTTATTTACTAGCCCTGTGATCTCGGCTCTTCTGCCCCATACTTAATGACAGCGATCCGAGACCTCTGCAGCAGTAGCTGGAGAGGGCAGGGCACATTAACCCAGTGTCTGACACTGAGCTGTTATTTACTGTCCCCTCCTTCTCCCTCCTCCTCCTCCTCCTCCTCTCTCTCTGTTTGTCAAGTCACAGCAGTATCTCAGTCCTGAACTTGGCTTCCACCAGAAAGTCAAGTACCAAATTCTAGTACCAAATTCTCTTATATTATGCTGTGCACATAACTTGTAGGCAAAATAGATCCAAAATAAAAGTGACTTCATAGCCATAGACATTTGTCCTTATTATGGGGCTTTCAGTGGATCGATGACCCAAGTCTGGTGCATGGCTCTGCTGTAGTCAGTCACTCACACACCTTTTTTGTCCTGACAACTGGAAGATCCAGGAAGGCTTTCTGCCATGCCCATGCTCCAAGCAGCAGTACCAGGAAGAGAGAAGAGAACACGTACTGCCCCTTTTTTCAGGACCCCCTTTGGTGAGTTTGAAACACTGGGGAGCTGGTCTTGGTGGTGCACACCTGTGATTCCAGAACTCTGGGAGGCTGAGGCAGGAGAATTGTAAATTCAAGCCTAGCCTGGGCAACTTAGTAACTTAACAAAATCCTGTCTCAAAATAAAAAATAAAGTCTGGGAATGTACTTCAGTGCAAAGTCCCTGGGTTCAATCCCCATACTGAAAAAAAAATTTTTTTTTAGACCTAATGGGGACCTGAGTTCCAATTGCTGCTTTCAATCTCTGTGGCACAGACACACAGGGCCCAGCAGCCATGCTTTGCCCTCTGCCCAGAGCTGCAAGTCCCTTCCTCTCTAGCTGGAGCAACTCCAGGGGTTAGGAGGCCAAGCTCATTTCCCTTCATTTTCCATTTCTTTTCATTCATTGGAAACCAAACATTCAAAGTCTAGGACATTGGGAAGCCACTATGTAAATGGAACTCTAAGAAAATCATCATGCACACCAGCGAAAGATGCAGGCCTTAGAAAAGACCTCAGTGACTTTAACCTACACCACAGGCCATCCTTGGCTCAGTCACAACCCACACAGCCAAGACACAAAATAAAATCAGCACATCCTGGGGAATGAAGGAAATCTGATGTCCAGAGTTACTATATTGTTAGATTCAAATGTCCACTTCTAACAATAAAAACAACGAAATCCCAAAGGATCCAAAGGGACAGGAAACATGGCCAATCCCAAGACAGAAGTAAACCAATACAAATCACCCCTGAGAAAGCCCTGATGGCTTTAGAACTACTGTCTCAAAGATGCTCAAAGAACTAAATAAAGATAGGGTGACAGTACAGATAGCGATCTGCAAACAAAATGCAAATATCAAGAAAGGGAGAGAAAACAAAAACAAGAACCCAAAAAGACATGCTGGAGCTGAAAAATACAATAACTAAAATGAAAAATTCACCACTGGGACTCAGATTTGAACAGGTAGAAGAAAAAAATCAGCGAACTTGATGATGGAAAAATTTGCAATGATTAATTTTGAGGAATAAAAAGGAAAAAACAAGTAGGAGAAAAGCAAACTAAGCCTGAGAGACCTGTGGGACAAGCTTAGGCAGCAGAACATATGCATCTCAGGGATTCCAAAAGGAGAAGAGAGAGAATGGGGTAGAGTATTCAAAAAATTAATGGCCAAAACATACCAAATTTGGTGAAAGACAGCATGGCTGTGTGCCACATAGCATCACTTTGGTCAGTGATGGACCTCAATGAGGCAGTGGTCTCCATAAGATGATAAGAGAGCTGAAAAATTCCTATTGCCTAGAAGTTTTGCTTTACCTTTTTCCCCCTATGTTTAAATACACAAATGCCACTGTGTTATTATCTCCTATGGCCATGATGTCAAACCTTTTAGAGTTTTCAATGATACAAACAGCCCACTGTGGCACACGTGCCATAGGTTTGCCATCACTGGCCTGTAGTATCCAACAGAGCACGACACTGTATAGGTTTCTAGTGTAGGAGCAACAGGTTGGACATAGAGCCTGGGTATGTGGCAGGTGACATCACTCCAGTTCGTAAGTATCTGCTAAGATGCCACACAGCAATGGAACCACCCGACAGCACCTTTCTCAGAAGACTCCCCACTGCAACTTGATGCACGACCAACCACATAAACACCCAAGACATGCAGGGAATCCATGTCGCATGAGCTCAGGGTAACCCACACCAAGACACAAATCCAAAGACTGAGAGAGAACAGAAGTGACCTGTCCTATACAAGGGCCTCTTAATGAAACAATTAGCTGGTTTCTCATCAGAAACTTGGCAAGCCAGACATAGGCAGGTGTGTTCAAAGTGCTGCAAGAATACTGTTTGTTGAGAATCCTAGACTCAGCAGCAGTGTCCTCAGAAAGTGAGGGACAGGTTAAGAGAGTCCCGGTAGACAGAACCTGAGGACACCCATAACTCCTGGGGTGTCCCACAAGAACAGCTAATGGGAGCCCTTCCGAACGAAATGGAAAGACATCAAGCTGCCTCCGACCCACTTCACAAAATGATTATCTCAAGACAAATAAATACACAGCAATTATAAAAGCTAGTGTCATTCTAACTTTGTTGTATAACTCTGCTTTTTGTTTTATATCACTTAAGAGAATAATTTTTTGATTGGGTCTTTTATTTTGGAGAGTCTAATTTCTTTTGAGTTCTTTATATATTCTAGATATTAATTCTCTGAAAGATAGCTGGCAAAAAAATTTTCGCCATTCTGTAGGTTGTCTCTTCACTCTGTAAGTTGTTTGCTTTGTTGCACAGAAGTTTTAAAATTTGATATGATCCCATTTGTTGATTCTTGATGTTTTCTTGTGCATCAGGGTTCTGTTTAAAAAGTCCTTGCCTACACCTATGACTTCAAGAGTTTTAACTATTTTGTCTTTTAGCAGATTAAATATTTCTCTTTTAACATTTAGATCTTTGAACAAAAGTCTACATCGTTCCTCCCATCTTCACCACCTTGTCTTTCAGAATAAAGTACCCTGTTATTTCAGGTAAAAAGTGTCTTTCTGCTTGTGAATTACTATCTAGTGCTCTAACAGGTGAAGTAAACACATCCCCATGAATAGTGAAAGTTCAAGTGTACAAAAATGCAAAAACTAAAGCAAAGCTCTCTTTCCTTCTTCCAAAGGAGCCTCTCACAGGTGGGAGCTATTTGGGCCCCACTGAGTCCTACACAGGCTACTGTCCAGTGAGGCTTCTGCCCTCTTGTCTTCACTCAATCTACTGACCATGTGAGGCTCCATAATCGTGAGGGAATCATTTATTTTTATGACTTTTTGAAAGGCAGGTGATGAATGGCAATCCCTAACCCTTCTTGGAATCACTCTTGGATCAGCTCCATGGATGCCTTTGTATCCATCACACACTCTTCACTGCAGTCTTCTTGTCATAGATGCAGAAATTGGACCCATGGAGACCCGAGAGGAAATCACAGAGAGTCTCTCTGTTCTCAGGCTGAGACCAAGAGCAGAGTCTGGTGGTGCAGCCTCCTGTCTTGCATCGTTAAGCAGACAGCCAGGAGGGTCACAACCAACTTAGGAAAACAGAGGATAAAGAAAAGCTACACTCAGGGAACCAGGAAAAGCCCATACTCTTGGGACAGGGTGTGGCCCTGTGGTACGGAAGACCTTAGCATGCTCGAGGGCCTGGACTCTATCCCCAGCACCACACTCATGTTCATGCTTTAGTTCTCTCTCTCTCTCTCTCTCTCTCTCTCTCTCTCTCATTTTGATTGTTTCTTATAGTAACTTTCGCTCCTAAACTCCAGATCTTGTCCTGGACTTCATAGCTATATAACTGCTGGAGTCACGAGCACGTGCCCACAGCAAGCTACACAACAGGAACAGAGTCCTATCAGGTCCCTTCTGGGTGTCCAAGGAACAATGAACCCCGAAGAGAAGAGGTTTTTCTGGAACATCAGAGCTTACTGCCTACACGGGGGCAGAGGGGACTGCACAAGGACACTCATGAAATGCCCAGCGCCATGCACTGCTGTGAGAATAAATAAAATATAGCCATATTTTGGGTCCTTCCAAGGAAAAGAGCACTTGCTGTACACCGGCGTCACTTGTGATATTAATAAGTTAATCACTATTCCGGTGGGAGCAATAGCTAGAGAAATTGATTTACAAACTCCCTGGCTGGGCCTAGTCATTTGTTTTTATTAATTATGAAGAAAACAGGACTCATAATACCCTGCTTCCATTAGAGTCTTAGGGATGTTATTATGTTCTGGATGGATTTAAGGGAAACTAACTGAAAGTGTGTGTTGCGGATGGGATTCTGAGAATGCTAAGCAATACGTATTTCATATCACTCCTGAACGTGGTCAGATATAAATAGCTGCACAGACATTTAGGAGCTATTCTCACTGAAAAAAAAAGTAATTAATTGGTGTTATACACAAAGGACTTCTCTCTATTTTTTTTAATTTTTTGGTAACGAGCACAGCTTTAATTACAAGTAATTGTCTGGAAATCAGGCTGCTTGTAAGTTCTGCATTCTAGAAGTGATTATGCATCAATACACTAATCTATCACTTTCATTATTTTTGTCATTTGGGTGTGTAAATTTGTATTTAATTCAAACAACAAACGAGGCAGCTCCCACTCTTATTTTCTATCAACATATGCCTTTTTAAGGCATAATTTGAGTGATTCAGATTTTCATTCTTTACTCTCACTTACAAAAATAATAGGACATTGTTTTGTGGGAGGGTGGTTTTTTGTTGTTCTTTTGCTCACTTCTAGGTGAATACTGTAGCATCAGTGTACGAGGAGCTGGGCTTCTCACCAGTTAATCAGAAACTTTCCTAGGTGTCTCTAGACCTGTACTTGCTATCTCATTACAGCCAGCTGAAGTTTGCAGAATTCCCCTACAGAAATCTCTTGGTGGATGAATTGAAGCCCATAACGTGGATTCTTTCATAATCGAAATGTTTCCTGCCTCCCTGGTTACACACTCAGCTGCTGCCTGGATTACGGGACTTCAGTGCACTATTACTCTCTCTTGGGCCTTTGTATATCCAAGTGAATTTCAAAACTCAAATTCAAAAGCCTCACCAGGACATCTGACGGGAATTCATTAGCTCCACCTTGTCCTTCTGGATGACACTGCTATTTTGTCTCCTGATCTCTTATGCATGCATGAAGCGATTCTGTATTTCCTGAATAAAATAAGTTTCCTTGAATGTAAGACAAATGGCAACATCCTTTGTTTCTTTTCTAACTTGTTTGTTTGTATGAGAATCCAATTCCCAGAACAGACAGTTTTAAATACAAAAATAGATTTTAAAATCCTACCCATACTTATGAAAAAATAAAATGATCAAGGGATATCATTGGCAATCACTTAATTTCATTCAAAAACCCTCATAAAACACACATAAAAGCTATTCAAATAAATTGGAGACTGTTTTATCTGATGACAAACTATGCTGTTAGCCATTTCAAAACCTACTTAAAATTAGAAACAGTGAACAAAATTCACCTGTAAAATTACTTATTTTCTGCATTAATTCTTTTTAAAAAGCCTCTCTTATTAAATGCATGTCCTACAGAGTTGAACTAGCCCTGAACTAAACTGGTTTGTGCACTCTCTTCTTTGTCCAGGTAGTTTTTATCAAAGATGTGGGAATTTTGCCCAAGTAAAAACACTGCCAGAAATTTGACATTTATTAAGGGACTTCTGTGATCATAGATATTCAATGAGACAAAGACTTATGATGAAGTAGAAGAAGGAGGAGGAACAGGAAGAGGAAGGAGAAAAACATATCCCCGTGCGCCTAAAAAAGTTCAAAATCCACACAATAACATATGCACACGTGTGTGGATACACACACTCACACACACAGAGTTGTTGCCCATAAGTATGTGAATATAATAAAAACCAAAGACTGTGTATTTAAGAAGTAAGAGGTCATCGGAAAGAGGAGGGACTAGATTTACAGTAGGGTTAATTCTGAGAGTTTCTGGAAACAGTGAAATGCATAACAGCCCAGCCTGGGATCAGACAAAGCAGTCCCAAGTTTGATTAAATAATCTTGTTTTCTCAAGAATTACTTAACCAGTGCTCACCAGATGAGACCTTTAGCAAGCGGAAAGAGGTGGGCGAGACTCCAAGTGACAGGGAGGGAGAAGGGAATGAGCAGGTAAGAGCGCAGGAGTAGAGGCGGTGAGGGCTGGTGTCTGTTGGCACAGGATGGGAACACAGGCAGGGGTCCATCAGGGTGGAGGTGGGGACTGCTGCTGCGGCCACTGGCACTGTGGCCTCTGGCATCCGCGTTGGCCATCACTGTCACTCTGTGTCCTCAGGTGGCTCACTTTCCACCAAGGAGTAGAAGTGAGACCAACAGTGATGGGGTAGCTTCTGCCTGCATGATCTGAAAGAATGTCAACTTACAGAAAAAGAAGCCAGGATCTGATATGAATGGGAAAATAACCCCAAACCTGAGCCCTTATTTCCCTTTCCAATTTCCATTCCTCAATAAGTAAAAGCCAGTGTGTTGCCTGGGGCGACAGTGATCCCAGCCGATCCTGCCTTCCAGGACAGGGAGAACCGTGAAGGGAAACAGCACCCCGAATGTGTAAGTGGCAGCTGCCTCTGCTTCCAATTATTGATGTGAACCAATTGATGTGAAAGCCAAACACGGCCTTGTGCCGATGGACAGGCTTTGTGTGTAGCTGCTCGTCACTTGCACTGTGCATCCTGGGTGCAAAACAAGGGGATTCTGAATTCAGGAGATGAATTTGCCCCCTTACAATGTGATGGGTGCCACATAAGATCAGCTGAGGGTGCGAAGGGACAAGGGTTTCTGGCCTCCTGAGGACCAGATCTGTATGTCCAGCTTGTTTCCACTTCTGTTTAAGGAGTCATTCTGCAGTGGCCAGACAGGCTGGGGTCAGCACTAGCTCGTGCCTCGGGTAAAAGTTAAAAATTTATAACTGAAAAGATCAGTGTTAGAGTTCCGATAATCTAACAAGTGTTGGTAGTCCTGTGGCCATGGCACCACAGTGTGCTTAGCATTGGGAGCATTGGACATGCAAAGATTGAGCAGCTGAAACTATCAGGCCAGGAGGGGTGACAGTGACGGTCCCACATGCATGACTGCCTCACTGTCAGTAACTCGAGGGTTCAGGAGGCCTCCCCCTTCCAGGGAGCATGCAGAGCCTCTCCTGGGATAGGAGGAGAGGATTTGAGGAGGAAAATGCACAGGGGCACTGGGTTGCTTTGCAAGGCATCTGTGCTTCCTGAAGAAGCCTTGTTTGGCCACCCTGTAGGCCTAGGCTCTTTCCAGGGGGACCTGCAGAGTGGTGTGGAAAGCCAGGCCTGGAGTCCTTGGTAAGATCTCCACCCTTATGGGCTCTGCCTGGAATGTTGATGTGGCAGCTATTTTTACCTTCATCATCACCCACCTGGCAATAGACCAATTTTTAGTGAGCAATTAGGAGATGACAGCCCTGTGCAGAAATGAGAAGATTCCAGAGCCCCCTAAGCTCACAGTCTGCACAGGAAGATCTCTCTCTCTCTCTCTCTCTCTCTCTCTCTCTCTCTCCCTCTCTCTCTCTCCACACACACACACACACACACCTGTAAAGAGACCTCAAGCCCTTTTTCTAGGTGCTCACTCACTTCTGAAGGATGCTGAGAAAAAGAGAGCTTTCTTCAGTTGGGAGTAGCCAGGGCACTTCACAGTAGTGTAGACCACATCACATCAACATGGACACAATGTGGGGCAGCAGGGAATAGAGAAGGGATAGATCTGTGGCCAAGTGTCCACTTCCGGGGTGGCAGTGGGCCCCACCCCCCATCCAGGCCGCAGGCAGCTCTGGTTGTGTCAAGCAGTCACGGCCCAAACCACCACGCAGCCCACTTAGATTTTAGTGGATGAGGGGGCTGCTCGCCCTCCTGGCCCACCTCATGGCTTGCTGAGTCTGCAATCTACCCCGTGCCCACGGAAGGAAGAGCAGAGCTGTGCCAGGATACAAATTCTTATAAAAGTTTTTATTCTTCTACAAAATCTCAACCTCCCTTTCTTATATAAAGTGATCAATATGTAGGCCTCATTTCAAAGATCTCCTTGGTCGGCCTTGGCTGTTTATTGGGGCAGGGACTCATGCATGGTATTGTCATTCAATTATTATTATTATTTTAATCTTCTTTTTCTATCTTTCCTGTAGCATCTGGATGATCTTTCAATTCTTGTCTGGTGATAATGAAATCATTTAAAAATGTACTCCAACCCTTTTTGCTGATCTCTATGCCAAATGTAACACATGTGAAGCAATTGAACCCTGGCTGCTTGTTGGTTTTGCTCCCTTTCCTCTCTCCCCTTGTTTTCAAAAGCCCTGTTTGAATTCCATCCCTGATGAAGCCTGGCATCTGGGTTCAGTACCTTCAACCTCTTCCACATGGCCACCATCTAGCCCTGCGTTTATGTGGCTTAAGTGACCTGAACTCTGGGGCTTTTCTTTGTTGAAGACTTCTTTTTGGATTCCGAGTTGATTTTACAGGGACCCTGGCCACCCTAGTTTGGGCATTTCTTTTACAGGGACCCTGGCCACCCCAGTTTGGGCATTTCCAGACCATCCATCGGTGACAACAGGGAGTCAGCTGGGCCAAAGGGACCACTAGCTAAGATATCCTGGGACTTGACACAGATCCAACCTGACTTCCCTTTTCTTGAAAGCCACGGGGTCACATTCAGAAAGCAGAGAGCGAGGGTGGATCGGTGGATCGTCCCAGGAGATGGTGCTGGAGCAGAAGGGAGAGAATTTCCCAGAAGGTGCTTGCTCCAAAACATTAAAGTTTCGGCCTCTGGCCTATTATTCAAAAAAGTTTTTAAGGACTTTTTAAGGAAACAATTTAAACCCAGCTGCACTTATCGATCAGCCATTTGATTTTACTTTGTTGGAAGGGATTTGTAATCTGCTTTTAAATGTTTTTTGTTCCTGGCCCTCTTTGATAGCAAGTTCTGCCTGAGGCTACTTAAAAAAATAAAAAATAAAAACACTTGTCAGGCCTCTGTGAATAAAGAAAATAATTTTAATCTGGACTTTCCCTTTTAGCCCTGCCCTCGCTCCCTTCTCTACATAGAAGGAAATATTAGAAGCTTATAAGAATCTTTTTTACCAAATTCTGCCAAACCTTAAACCTAGAAAAGGACTCATTTGACTTCAAGGAAAAAAAGGGAGTGTTGGGAGGCAAACTCTATTTACACGGTCAATCAGATTTCATTTTCTCAAGTGCATTTAGTGAGGTTCAAAACTGGTACCACTTCCAAGGCTTCACCTCTGCCTGGCAACTGGTACAAGTAAAAACTAAATTCTGAACATGTCTGAATCGCAATGGAACATACCGTGTTTGTAACTTACAGTACTCAGGGAAAATGTTTAAACATATCTTTTGAAGGTTGGGATTGTGTCTTTCAGGGCAACATGGGTGATGACTTTTATGCTTCCCTAAACTTTCACAAAAGAGTGCTTGTTTTATCATCCCAGTGTGGTCCAAAGAATTGAAACTGTGCTCCTAATTTAACTAATCTTTTCTGATATTTCTCAAACTTATAGAAACCAAAAGTGCTTAGAAGATGTCTGCTCTTTGATTTTCTTAATGAAATGCACACGTTATTTTTTATAATGCAAGCATATGCTTACACATGTATGATTTTTATGAGTTTATTTAGCAAAAAATCAAATATGTGTGGCAAAGCCGGCTTTGGAAGCTGTGCTTTAATTGTCACTGATGCATAGTCCGCAGGTCATTACCGCATGTTTACAGATCCTGCAAGCAATGGCTTTACACCCGAGAAGAGGGTAACATATCTTCATTGTTTATAAAAATGACAGTTCCTAATGGACCATATTAGTTTTAACACCACGATTAAATCCCTCTCATTACGTCTCTCTGTGTTCCGTCCCGGTGTCTCCAATGCGCTGGAAAGTAGGTGCAAAGTCTGGGGAAACGGGCACACACTGAGCCGATTAGGGATCAGGCTTATTAGATAAGGCTCAGGAGGATGTTTTTCTTGGGCTGCTCACAAACATTTTGAAAGAGTCGGGTTCCAGGTTTAAGGTCTGCTGTTTCTTCCTCTTAAACTACGAGCAGCTGTAGCACATGACCTGCTTCTGCCGGACCCTGTAATGACTTCCTTCCCTCTGAGCTTCGGGAGTCCTCCTCCGGCCCTGTGAAGAAAAGGACAGATATTCTAATCCAGGCAAAATGCTGAAGCAGGTTTTGTTGGTTTCAGGGAAGAAACTCAATACAGCTGCAGCACCAAGCATAGGCCTCAAATTGGAACCATCTGGCTGCAGGAGGGCCGGGACCCCTGGGGAAGGCTGAGGCAGTCCTGCCTAGGGCTGCGGCCCTTACACCTGCAGAGGCGGCTGGCGTTCCCAGTGACCAGCCAGGGAAAGCCAGCAAGAAAAGCCACCGCAGCGGCCACCGCTGGCCGAGCGCATTCTCCTCCCTGCGGAAGCGGTGCAGGGCAGGCTTTGAAATGCTGCTGCCGGGAGTCAGACAGAAGCCCATTTCGTAGCTTTTTCTTTCTAGCCCATGAAGAAAGTCCTGGAAGCTGTAGGTTGGTGCACACAATGCTTTCAGCATTATCCTCAGAGCGAGAGGGAGGAAAAGGCATTTAAAAAGGATCCCGTGCTTGTTCGGGATTCTCTATATTCTTTTTTTTTTTTTTTTGGTACCGGCATTGAACTCAGGTCCTTGCACTTGTGCAGCAGGCAGCGAAACCACTGAGCTAAATCCCCGGCCCCTCTCTTTATTCTTTTAAAATTGGTTTTGTTTAGAAGGTTGTTGTTCTTGTTGACTACTTTTACTTTTCAACTAAGCAAACGTGCTTTAGAGTGCGCTTTGATAGGAAACAAAAAAGATAAGGCCAGCTCCCCAAAGGAAATTTCCAATAAAATATGCTTTTAAGATTTGTACTGGAAATTCTCTGTGGACCAGGGATAAGAGGATTGGCCATTTCTGAATCAAAAGGACTAGAATTTTTACTTAGTCAAAGACCAGGAATCTCACCACTTTCTTGTAAAACCAGGATGGAATACATTTTCTGGAAAGAAAATGAGACAGAGAACAGATTAGAATGCTATACAAGTTGTCCCTTTAATAAGTGTATTTTCCAAGTACTGGTTGATGAAGTGCGCACCACTCCTAACCTGGGTTATAAACTGCCGTGGTCAGCACAGGAACTCTAGTGCTGCCTGCACAGAATCCTAAATACCAAGAGGAAAGTGTGTAGAGGCCAGAAGGCAAGAGCCTGGAGCCTGAGACTGAGTCACATCGTGATTTAGAAAAAGTGCCTGGCACTGGGAAAGGTGGTGATTCAGGAAAAACAGAGGGCAAGTATCACAATGTTCAACTTACTTATTCTTAGAAATGTAAACTTATCTGATCTCTTGTAACTAGTCTTATTTTGTTTGGTTTGGTTTTTTGGCGGTGTTGAAGACCTAACCCAGGGGCTCAACATGCTAGGCAAGCGATCTACCACTGAGCTCTACCATTAGCCAGGTAGACCCCAGTTTTCTTTGTTTGCTTATCTTAAGTACTTTTGCTGGGCTGTCATAATTCAGTGCGTTGACTGTTGGAAATTACATAGTCAAGACGTAGGTAATGCACATGAGGCAAAAATTTCATGTATTTTGAAAAGTAAAGAATTTCAGTGAGAATGCATACGTGTATATATTACAATTCCTGAAGGGAAAATGACCCTGAAAAGCAGTCATAGTGGTGATGCCAGTCATTCCAGCGCTCTGGGGGTGCTGAGGAAGGAGGATTGCAAGTTCCAGCACAGACTGGGCAACTGACTGACTTAGGGAGATCCTGTCTCAAAATTTACAAATTAAAATAAAGAAGTCTGGGGATGGAGCTCAGCGTGAAGGCCCCAGGTTGGGTTCAGTCCTCTGTGAATTGATAGCAGGCATCTTGGAGCATCTCACATTTTGAAAGAAGCTAAGTCCCCTCATGGTGCAAGGTCCCCAGCAGGCTAGGACAGCCCAGGGTGTCCTCAGAGGGAGGCAAGGCTTTCTCCACGCTCAGCCCTCAGCAGCTCATGAAGAGGGGCCTGGGCTCTCTGCACATGCGCCCCCCATTCCAAGTTTATATGCAGGGATCTAAATGTTTAACCAAACCTCCATTCCCTTTCCTCTTGGGGCTGCGTCACACTCCTGCCCACACACCCAGGGCACCCAGGGCCTCTTCCTCCCGGCCTCAGCCTGTGGGGCTGCTCAGCGTGGGAGACTTAATGGAGCGGAGCACTTCCTACTGGCTTCCTGAGGGGAGCGGCCAGCTGAGACTGGGAATGGCCACCAGGGTCCAAAGCCAGGTCAAATCCAGTGGCAGAGGGTTGGGGCAACTTCCAGAAAGCCTCTCTCTGCCAGGTAGGCTCTGATGTCCAGACCTCTAAGAGCTTGGGTCTTTGTTGTGGTGTGTTGTTTTATTTTATTTTGAGTCAGGGCCTTGGTATGTAGCCCAGACTGGTCTTCACCTCACAGCAATCCTCCTGCCTCAGCCTCCTGAGTGTTGGAATTACAGGCATGTGCCACCATGCCCAGCTCAGGAGTGTGGGTTGGTCTAGAAGTCAGTGTGGCTATCTCATTCATCCAGCTCTGTGAGGTCCATCCTCACCAGCCTTGCCAACTCCCGGGGCTGTGAATTTCTGAAAAGTCAGGAAATTATTCATATTTTTCAACATAGCGTTTGATTTTGTCAATGCAGCCCCTAAATGAAAGCACTGATTTTCTAACAGTGGCACAAGTGGCAACATCAACATCTGGTGGTTTTATTTGGAAAGGGCTATTATCTTCAAACAGGAACACATCGGTACAGAACATATCAAGGTGAAGAGGCCCACACAGTCTCGGGAAAGCCAGCAAGGGGAACGAGTATTTCCAGACTGATTTATGAACTGGAAAAGTATTTCTGATTTTTTAAAAATTTTATTTTTTTCACCCAAATGGTCCAGAGGTGATGAAGATTGGCTCCCCAGCCAATGCTGCCAACTCTTCATTGCCTGAAAACTCACAGAAATGCTTGATTAAAACTAGAAGAAAACCCTCCAGCTACCTCCCGAAAACCACAGCACCAGGGTGGGAGATGCTGTGCCAGGCTGCAGTGTAAGTATAGCGTCTTGGCGCCTGCTGAAAGTTCTGCTCCCTTCCTGTTTAATAATTAATTCAGCTTTAAACTCCAAGAACCCACTCAGAACCCACTCCACAAAGCTGTACAGAAACAAAATGCTTCCAGAACTGGAGGGGGACAGAGGAAGACAGAATCTAACATTTCAAGAAACATCACTGCATGGGGCCAGCAAGCAGCGGGTAGGGTTGGGAGGTGGAAAGAGCCAGGGTGGAGAGTCTAAACAAAATAAATGCACGAAAAATCAAGGTTATTCTCGGCCGCAGGCCCCAGGCCTGGGAGCAGCATGGCTGGCCAGAAGCCGTCGATTCCGGAAGCAGGCCTGGTGCCCGTGGCTGGTAGAGACCAAGAAGGCAACAGGCTCCATCTCTGGGATAGGAGTGACCAGCCTGGCTCTGCCTTAGTGGCCTCTGCTTGTCCTGCTGGAAAAGTATCAGAGGCAGACAGCTGTTCCTGCCCCTGCTGGCCTCATCTACCACCCCAGGGCCACAGTTCTGCCACCAGGGGAGGGAGCAGAGTATGCTCCACTGTGACAGCAGCACTGAATGGAACAGGACACACAAATCCGATGAAAGAAGAGGGGAAGGCTTACTACTCCATGCAGGAGACACAGCATGGAGACCAAGGCAGTTCCTGCACTGAAATATTCAGGGACAGAAGCTACCATCCAATGCAACAACTGCAGGAAGTGAAGCCTAAAATATGAATTCATAAGTAAAGGACCAAAATGAAGGAAAGATGGGAGGAAACTAAGGGCAGTCATTTTGGAGATGGGGAACGCATTGGGAAGGTATTGAAAATGATCAAAATATGTCATATTTAGGCACTGAGTACCCAGAATGAATGTAACTATTTTGTGTTGCAACCATACACTAATAAAGAGAAAAATAAAGGGGCCAGAGATCAGTGTGGGCTCTGCACTGTGCTCTGTGATTGTTATACATCGTTCCCCTTCTCTAAACGGGGGAATCCAGCCCAGAAAGTAACACACTGTAGATGCCGAAAGCAGCCAGAAGCCACAGAAAGCTTATCAGATTTCCCATCACACACAAGATGCAGAGAGGAGGAAGTGAGCGTCCGGGATGACTGGACACAGCCCAGGATCACATAGGGCTCCCTGGGGCACCAGGACATCTAAGTGTCCCAATGCATTGCCCTGCAACGGCTCACACCAGCCAGGCGCTGATTGATTAAAGGAAATGAAGGCCTGGGTGGTCAAAGAAAAGGGGAAAGCTATTTCAACACTGAATTGGATTTACTTTCTTCTTATTATTATTATAAAGAAGACATGGCGTCGAGGGCTCACATATATCCTCTGAGATCACAGTCAGGTATTTCGAAAAAGACAGCCACATAGTTAAATGGCTGAGTCGAACAGATGATGACCTGGGTATTTTTCCTAATCCTTAAAAAGCGATTTTTAAAAATACTCTACAATTGTCAAAATTGTACAGATTTTCTTTATATTTTATGTGAGACATAAATCAGTCATGCAATGTTAAATTCCACCCCCTTTCTCTCCAATCTCACCCTCACTTCAGATGGCCCTTGGCGTCTTGAACAAGCAGGGGCTGTCTTTTAAATCTAAGATTTTGCATCCCTCCTGACTGACCCCTTAAAACTGCCAAACTCAAGTTAGAAACCCGCTTCTTGTTATCATGCAATTTTAAAACTGGGTCAATATGTCATCTCTATTTTTGTTTGAATCAGTGAGTGTTTAGCTGGTATTTTTATCTTTTTAATTTCAAGTTTCAATTGCAAGCTAAAGTCCCTGTGTGCATGCATGCACGCGCGCACCCGTGTGCGTGTGTGTGTGCGTGTGTGTGTGTGTGTGTGTATGCGCTTTGCAAAGTATGTAATGGTTTGGGTCAGTGAGGAACTTGAACTCAAGCAAGTTCCTTGGCCTCTCCAGCCTCAGTTTCCCGAGCTGTGAAAAGAGGATCATCTCCTTGTTGTCACCTAATGGAGGTGAGGGTGCGGCAGCCTGGTGTCTGTGGAGGGCTGGGCGCTGAGCTGTCTCTACAGAGCCTTACACTCACCAGCAGCTATGGGGGTGGGGTGCCTTTCTCCTTCAGCCACAACTTTCCTTAAGGAACTTGCCTAGGATGAGACTGCATAACCCCCTTGGTGGGTTGGAGTCCTTCTATCTCCCTTTCCCCTGCGCTACCCAGGTCTGGTTTTAACCATTCTAAACTGAATTTCTGTAAAGCTGTCACATTTCCAATCCACAGATGAGCTTCCTCCTTGGAGTCTGGATAGCAATTTATTTTCTTGGTGGTGGTACTAGGAGCTGAATCCAGGGCTTTCACACTGAGCTACACTACCAGCCTGTTTTTATATTTTATTTCAAGATAAAGTTTCACTAAGTTGCCCAGGATGGGCTCAAACTTGTGGTCCTCCTGCCTCAGCCTCCCAGAGTGCTTGGATTGCAGGCATGTGCCCCATCCCCAGCTAGCAAATCCTTTTTTACAGTAACACATTCCTTCATGGTGAATCCTGGTATTCCTACAAGCCTGTGTTGTAGTGGAAAGGACACTGAGTGCAGAAACAGGTGGCCCCGAGCCTGGTAGTGACCCGCTGCCCTGGAAGCTCACACATGGTACAGACCCTCAGGTGTGTGTTATTGGGGGAGCAGCTCACCACCGCCCAGAGGCAGCTGTGTCTTGCTCGGGAGGGCAGGGAGTCTGGTACTCACATTCACACTCATTCATACTCACAGCTCACTCCAGGCTGGGACCAGGTGGCCACAGAGCCAGCTGTGAGCTGTGTGGGTGACACATGTGGACCGGGCCCACAGCATGTGGACTGTGGCTTTGCCACCTATCCCCCCCTTCCTGCAGCCATATGCTCCTCTCCAGCCTGGCCTCTTCAGTACAACCGAAGGGGAAGTGGCACTATGGGTACGGATGTGTCCACAAAGGGAAAGATATGACCCTATAATTAAGGGTATCTTCTCAAAAGGGTTAAAGAATCATATTACAGTGATCCATGCATACGCATTTATAGCAGCACAACTCATAGTAGCTAAGTCTTAGAAGTGGCCTCTATGTCCATCAATAGATGAATGGTGAAGAAAATGTGGCATTTATACGCAATGGAGTACTACTCTGCCATAAAGAAGGATAAACTTGGGTCATTTGTAGGAAAATGGACGCACCTTGAGACCATAATGTTAAGTGAAATGAATCAGACACACACACTTAAATATTGTATTATTTCTGTTATATGAGAAACCCAAAGTATAAATAAAAAATAGATAATAGGAAGTAGAGAGATAGATCTTTGCAAATGAGAAGACCAAGAGATGGAGGGAGGGGGAAGGCAAGGAGGGGAAGGGGATGAAAAAAGAATAAGTGCACTTATGTCTATGCACCAGCTCATTGTGATGAATATGATTGTTATGGACTGCAAACATGGACTTATAAAAAGGAAAAACTTCTCTAAAAGGTGACCCCAAGCCTGCCTGTGAGTAGCTCATGTATTCACTAGAACAAGTGTATCTTATTCAAAATTCAGCCCCACACAGGTAAAATCTTGAGTCAGAAATCAATGGGTAAAACAGAGGACCGTGTGGAACAGGTCCAGCCTCCAGCCCACATGGCACAGGGATCAGGGAGCCAGGAGTCCTCTTGCTAAGCCCTCGGTGGGTGTCGGCTTTTAGGGTTAAGATGTGAGCTGTTGAACCCAAGCCCTCTGCGAGTATCCCATCACCAGTATTACCAGGCTTAATCGCTTACCTCTGAGTTGATTTGCCATAACAGAGGCCCACTAACTGGGCAGCTCACAGCAGTTTATCTCCTGGAAGTTCTGGAGGCCGGAAGTCCAAGGTCAAGGGCAGGGAGAGGCTGGTCCTCCTGAGGCCTCTGCTGGCTGTGGATGGTGTCTTCTCCCTGTGGCTTCACATGGCCTTTCCTCTGCACATGTCTGTGTCCTAATCTCTTGAAAAGGACCTTGGTCAAGGGGACAGGGGCCTCCTCCAATGACTTTGGTTAAGCCCAGTTATCTCTGTAAAGCTCCTGTCTCCAAATACAGTCACATCCTGAGACACCAAAGGTTGGAAACATGACATACAGATTTGGGGAGAACACAAACTCAGAACAGCTTCCTCATCAGGAAAAGTGTGGTGCACATTAAGTCTTTCAAAATAACTGAGGCTCACGTTTGTACACATAGGTGTGTAAATGGAAGAATGAGAAAGAGGCTCCATCTACACAAATACTTGTGCACCCAACTCAAAAAGCTTTGCCAACATCACCAACAAAAATCTGCTAGGTCTTGGGCCAGGGAGGAAGCTGACAGGCCGCCTCAGTCCTAGGCTAGCTGGGTCCAGCCTTGAAATGTGCGAGCTGCCGATTCAGGAGGAGACAGGCTGTGTCACTCGTGCTGCTCTGCGCATGGCCTCCACGGGAACTGGGGACTGGTGAGTCCGCCCATCCCACCCGCTTCCTTGGGAATCAATCCTTCTCCATCTGCCCATGATGACCCTTCTGTTGTGTTACCCTAGCATGGTGCAAGAGAAGGTTGGGTTATTACCCAGCCAGTTTCTATTTTAAAATGTCTCATCTCAGTAAGTTTACATGTATATCCCCGTTCCTTTCAACCGCTTCTCTGCTGAGTTCTTTTAGACTCATTCCGAGATTTGCTAAACCTGTCAGTCCACCGCATGCATTTGAACAGCATGTACTTTCATTAGATCTTAGTTACCAGGTTGCTTGAGCATGGAGCTTTCAAAGAAAATTAAAGTGAAAAAAAAAAGGCCTGGTATTGGTTATTAACTCCACCTCAGGGTGACTTCTCTTCAGGGGCAATTAACTAGCAGCTTTGGGCTGTTAAGTTTAGTGGCTCCACTCGGAGGTGGCACTTGCTTCTTCAAGGACAACTCTGCTCAGATGGGCTGGGATTTTATGTGAGGGCACCCAGGCTGCCTGGGGAAAGCAGGTTTTATTTGAAACTGTTGATGCCACCCCATCTAGGCGCTCTGACCTTTCTTCTTTAAGAAACAACTTTTCCTTTACCAGGTAAATGTCTTTTCTGTGGAATCTCCATGGAACACTGGGGACATCCTGTGGCCAGTGTGGCTCAGGACAGCCAGTCTCTCCCAGCAACTGACTCTGGGAATAAAGAAACCAATGTCCTATGTTTGTCTTACAAAACCAGAAAAAAGAAAAAGAATGCAAAGGAAAAAGAAATGCATTCATAGTCCTAGTCCTTCCTACAGTATAAACATCTCTTTTGTGAGCAGTGTGTTTTGTCATTGATTGTGGGTCCAGAGAGAAGGGGTACTGAGGTCTGGTGACAAGTGTTTTCATCAAGCATGGATTACCCTCCAGAGTGGAGGACAGCTTCAAGCACACTGAGGAAGAGCTCTGCCAGGCCATCCTACCTGGCTCTCCCCATCTGCTCTTCTAAATTCGCCTGCCTTGGCTCAACTCTGCTTCCTGGCAGGAGCCAACCTTCTACCAAGCAGCACCTAGCATGGCTTAACGGGCAAGTAGTAGGTATTCTGGGAGTTTTATGCCACAGATAGTGCCCCGGCGACATCCACAGAAGCCATTTATAGTAAATGTAACATTGCACTTGACAGATTCCCTTGGCAAAGCCCTGAGCCCACACTGAATAGAGGCAAAGAAATGGAACCTGGGGTGAAAGCTGATCCCTAGAGGCCTGGGCCCAGGGGCTCAGGAAAACATCTGTCACCCACCAAGAGTCATAACCCAGCCCCACGCACACCACCAGAGTCACCAGAGCGACCAGCTAGCTACAGCAGTGACGAGGAGCCGAGGAGTTTATGTTGCTCTTCTGTTTATTAAAAACGGATGGGAGCACTTGACAGAAAAATCAAACTTCTGGTCACGGCTCATTAAGCTGTGCTGTATCTGTCAGGGGTGTGTGTTCCGAGTGCCAATGAGCCTCCCGGAGCGAGGTCTCTGCTCAGCCGGGTCTGTGCTCCAAGGCCGGGTGGAAGAGAGCTGCCCATCACTTTTGGGGAGAGAGGGACTCTCAGGTTATTCTGAACCCTCCTACTCTTCTTCGTCCTGGTTGAGTAAGACCTCAGCTCAGGAGGAATGTGACCAGGAAAAAGGGGTTTTTCCTGCTCCTTCAGGGCCTGGGCTCTGAACATCCCAAAGCCCTCCATCCTTGTGTGGCAGAGCCGTATAAGGATGCTCAGACCTCAGAGGATGTCATAAGGGTTATACGAGGTTATGCATGGAAATCACTCAACTACAGTGCCTGGTCCATAGTTCACATCCTACAAAAGTTGTTCTTGATGCTGCTGGTAGTCACAGCACCTCCCTCGCCTTTGTAGAGAGCAATGGTGGCTCTAACTTGTGCTTGACCATGCAGCATGCTTAGGTTGGGGCAGTGGAGATGTGTCCCAGAGCCCGGCATTTCTCCATCAGGGAGCCTGGCAGCGGGAGCTTTGTGCACCTGAGGAAGCAGGGTAATCCATGCCATGTGGCTACCATGGTCTGGGGTGGTTCGAGTGCATCCCCCATATGTCCTCATGCAGGGGATGGGTCCCCAGGGATGCCAGATCCTCAAAGGAAAGGAGTGGGCATCAGACACTTGCTGCTTTTGGAGGGGGCTGAAGCCAGTCTTGGGGAGTGAGAAAGCAGGTTGTTACAGGGCAAGGTCACCCTGTGAACTAGACCTTTTTTGTAAGTGGCCAATTCCTTTTCCATTTCTCTGCCCACTGTGTCTTGACAGTCAGATGACCCTCACCAGTATCCCAATGGAGGGGGCCCCTGATCTTGGGTCTTCAACCTCCAAAACTGTGAACTAAATAACCCTTTCTTCTTTACAAAGCACTCCACATCCTGTCTTCTGTTACAGTAACACAAAATGGACTAATACCAGTACACTGACACGTCAGCAAAACAGGTCTGAACTGAGACTGGAAGTAGTCCTCCTCTGGAGACCAGGAAGAAAAGCTTCCTGAGCTCTGAGGGTTTGTTGGAACTGCACCATGGGGGCAGGTTAGGATCTGGAGCTCTGTGGGAGAAGTGTGCACCAGAGGGTGTTCCCAGGGGCTGATAGAGCTGATCCTAGGGCTGGGACATGATGGTATTTATACAGGAAGGGATGGCAGCAACCTACAAAGAATCACTTGGAAACCCTCTGCTTGGGATGGACAAATGAAAATATTTCAAGGAAGGCTTCACATGGGAACACTTATCCTGGTCATCAGCCTACATGAAGAGGGTGTCCAGATTCAGGCATCTAATTATCCTGTGGCTTCTATTTATGTTATAATTCAAACCTGTTTGTCCTCCCTCCCTTTCTCCCTGGACCTGAGCATGGGAATCTGAGGACTGTGGGCAGCAGCAGCATCAAGTACCATTGTCCCACCCCACAGTGAGCCTTATTTTTAACTTTTATTAACATTGGTTATTTGCCCACAGCCTGATTTCTTTTAGGCTTGACATCATTTGCATGATTGAGTTAACCCAAGTGTGAAATGCAGCAGGGACCCATTTCAATGGCTGATCGGAAAGGCAGCATTATTAGGATGTAAGAGAGAGGGAGCAGGGCTCTATGCCCATAGCTCCAGGTAGAAATGGACCATGGTGGAGACCAAGCTGGTGCAGGACAGGCGAGAACGTGTGCTGGACCCAGTGGGAGTGCCGGGCTCAAGGCCCTTCCCGGCCTACAGTTCTTGCTCAAGGTGCTAGATAGATGCCTCCAGGTCATACCAAAATCTCTCATCCAGCTCCTCAAGTGTTCCCTGTAAAGGGAATCATCCCAGCCCTCTCTCACATCTATCTATAGTTATACCTTCATTTTAAAATAGTTTTCCATTTACTGAGAAGTAGTAAGGAGAGTTCCTAAGTTCCTTCTTCTAAGGCTAATATCATATGTTATCATGGTACAATCATCCAAACCAAGACATTAAAATCAGTGTGGTACTATCGAGCAAACTGTTGATCATTCTGAGATGTCTTGAATTTAATTACAAGGACCCGTGGTTGGAGGGAAGGAGAGATGAAGAGATCAATCAGTTAACAGCTCTGGCCTGAAAATAACAAAGAACTGTTTCATATTCATGAATGTGAAACTCAACTCTCACCACAACCACCCAGACCTCTCCACACCCTGCTCAGTGCCCCAAACAACCTAGAAGCATCAAGTACTTCCAGTCCTGTGCCACCCTCCTGGCCCCAAACTTTCCCTGCTCTTTGCTATTCCATCCTTTTTATCTCTAGGCAAGGTGGGGTCCATGAAAACACTTTGTACTCTCCTTCCCTGATTCTTCTTATAAAAAAATCTTATCACTCTAGGAGGCTGAGGCAACAGGATTGCAAGTTATTGCTCAGGCTGGGCCCATTAATGATGTGGTGATATCCTGTCTCACAACAACAACAACAACAACAAATTACAAAGGGCTGAGGATGTAGCTCAGTGTGAAGGTCCTGGATTCAGTCCCTAGTACCTCTAGAACAAAACAATACTCTTAGCTCCAAGTCCAGGGTCTGGCCTTTCCTGGCTTGACAGTATAAGACTCAGCAGACCCTTTCATTTCAGAAATGCCTCGGTCTCAAGCTTTGATTCAATATGACAGATTTCAGGGGCCGAGGACTTAGCTCGGTGGTTCCAGCACCTACCTCGCAAGTGCAAGGTCCCAAGTTCGATTACCAGTACCAGATTTCATTCCCTTCAGCCCAGTGCCACCAATGTCACTTCATTTTGAAGGAGATAGTTCACCTGTGCTCTTTTGATGATTATCTCCGGCCACCAGAAAATGTCATTCTTGATTCCATCTCGCAACCCGATGACCTTGGCTGACCTCTGGCCTTGTCAAGGTGGGAAAAACACTTCCCGCAGCGTCAGCCAAGCAGACCCTCAGAGGCCCCAACTTGAGCCCAGCATTTGGCCCGAGTCTCTGGAGTGAATTGTATGTGCAGCACTCCTGGAACATGGAGAAGCCCAGCTGGTCAGCTCCATGGAGCAGCTGCAAATCTGCCAACCACTGCCTGGCTCTCGCTATGATATTCAGTTGTCCTTGGAGACCTCCAGGGTCACATGAGGACATTCAAAGAGGACTCTTCTTGATGATATCAGAAAATGGACAGACATCTCCTGCTCCTGGGTAGGAAGGATTAATATAGTGAAAATGGCCACACTTCCAAAACTGCTATATAGATTTAATGCAATTCCAATTGAGATCCCACCAGCATACTTCATAGACCT
>NW_004624749.1:9160509-9195580 GCF_000247695.1 Heterocephalus glaber
AAAAAAAAAAAAAAAGAAAGAGGACTCTTCTGGGGAGGTCTGACCAAGCAAGGGCTCTTGCCACCACCGTCCTCTTCTCTCTTCCTCCCCTTCCTCTTCTTTCTTCTTCGTCTTCCTCTCCTCCATCTTCATTGTCTTCCACTTCCTCTTCTCCTTCTCCTTCCCCTTCTCCTTTTCCCTCTCCTTCTCCTTCCTCTTTTTTTCTTGCAGTACAAAGGATTAAATCCAGGGCCTTTGCACTGGAGTATATCTACAGCCCTATTTATTTGTTTGTTAGTTGGTTGGTTTGCTTATTTTGGGGGGAGAGGGTCTTGCTAAGTCACTGCATTGCCCAGGCTGAGGTTGAACTCAGAATCCTCCTGCCTCAGCTTCCCAGAGTGCTGGGATAACAGGTATGCACCATGATGTCTAGTGCCCTTTCCATAATAATATGAATTCCCCTGCATCCCCTTAGCAATTTTTCCCAATAATCTCACTGTTTTATTGTGAATTTTAAGTTAAAAATGATTAATTTTATTGAAATTATATCTTAACATTCATATTTAGCAATCTTTAAGTATTATGATCTATAAAAAGTATCTTAATTGTCTCAAGATATAAATGGGTGTTTCATTCTCTCTAAGCTCATAATTTAGGTAAAAGCACATTTTGTTGATCAATTAATTTTAACATGAAATAATGTCTCAGAGCCAGAATATTAATATACATCATAATAACCACACATTACTGTGTCAAAGGGACTAGAAAACTAATTTGTGGCCTAGTATTTAAAAAACTTGCATATTGCCCTTAGAAAATCAACTGGTTTATTATTATAGTTTTTGTGTTTTGTCCTCCTCTAAAGACACAAAAAGCAAGAAAGTCACGCCTGCTGATGTTTGTAAAAAACTTTGCAAATATCATATTGAAAATGTAGATAGTTTTCCGTTTGAAATTCCTAACAGCCTCAAGTCCAGCTGTGTGTACTTTATCTTTCTAAAGGTGAATTAATTCTGAGGCACCGTGACATGGATGTGCAACAGGCCACCTTCAGACCCTGCAGATCACTGCAGGAGAACTGACGGGCTCATTATCACTGTGAGATCTTTGCTAACCATTTCACAAGATCAGTGTCTCCTATGGTTCTCTTTCCATCCAAATGACCAAATCTAAGTTTAAACCACACAATATGCAATGACAAATAAGGCTAAATTAAACTGCAGAGTGGTGGAAACCACCCAGCAGGAGGAAGTATCCATGTAGGTTACTCACCGTGTGAGTCCTTGGCAAGTCTTCATTTGGCCCATTTTCTGTTGCCAAAACTCAATCCCACAGACTGATTAATTTGTATTTTTAAAAAAGTTTATTTGGCTCATGGTTCATGCTTTGGGTCACCCAAGCGCATCGTGTCAGCACCTGCTGCGGGCCTTCTCACTGCACCCTAACACAGCTGTGGGCTTCTCCTGGGGAGGTGGAGCACCCTATCTCAGGTCTCTCCTCCTCTTCTTATAAAGCAACAGCCACATCCAATCATGAGTGCATCCTATGGTTTCATTCCCTCTCAACCACCTTCCAAAGGTCCCACCTCCAGATATCAAAGTCAGACTAAGTTTCCATCCTCTTCATACCTTGCAAACGGGGTTAAATGTCCACACAAGCTTTTGGATGGTGATGCCCATGCCATCCAAAGTCCTCTGCGGGCACTCTCCTATATAACTATTGGAGGTCTCACAAAATGTTAGAGGGAACTATTCCAAGAGTTTTTTCATCTTTAAATCCATTAAATAATGCGACATTTCAAATTCTACATTAGGAAAAAGACCATACGCAGGGACCCTTGAACACTGAGAGACATGAAAGGGAGGAAGTGGAAGAGAGGCCTCCCGTCGATTCCATCACCCTTCATCCCTTTATCTCCCACAGATCCTATATTTGGACATATTTATCCCCTAAGTTCTCAAGGGTTTCCTACCAAAACTCTCCAATAGCTCACTCCATGTGCAAAGACAGATGCAGCAGAAAAGAGAACAGGGAAACCTAAGTACTCAGGGAAAATGTTACTATATTCTCTATTCTAAAAAGAAAAAAAAAACAACCGACTTCATCTGGTAGGAAAATCTTGGATATGTGTGTGGCTGTGGACATGGAACACTGAATTAACCATTATCATAGACAGAATGGCACAGCAATAAGAAGTAATAGTTTTGCATTTTGATCGTATGTTTTCTTAAATTTTATCAACACAAAACCCTGTGTCAATTTTGTTTTTCTCTTTCTAAAGATAGCAGAAAATAGATGAATTTCCAGGTCTTACTGTGATCAGATTGTTCAAACTACTTGGCATGTTGGTGTGTGATAGAACTTGTAGCAAAAAAAATACGATTTTTCTTTTATAGGAGTTAACCTTCACTTTCCAGGAAGAGAAAATGAATGGGAAAGCATCTGTCTCAGAACACATAATAAGAAGACATTTTCACATTGTGCACTGGCAACAGAACACCTCAACAGAAGTATGACTTGGGCTCCTTGGGTCTGATGGTCAAGTCCCACCTGGTGTGTGAACAGAGGCTGGGCTGTGGGTGGGAAGACAAGTCATGGGCCAGCTCAGGAGAGGTACGACATCTGAACTCCCAGCACTGCCTGGACTCTGCTCTGCCCTCCGCTTGCACCTATCACTGTAGGTCTGAAGAAGGCACAGACCTGGCCTGGTTAGTAGAGACAACTAGGCAGATGGGCAGTGCCCTTCCCAGGATGGTTAGCGGTAGACTCAGGTCTGCAAGTGCTATTAAAAAAGAAACTTGGAATGCATCTCCCTGCTAACAGTGGGTAGAAGAATATGTGTGATTGGGTATTTCTTTTTGAAACAATTTTCACTTTTAATTATGGAAATACTGAGTATATGCAAAAGTAGAAACAGTAAAGTGATGAGTTCCTATGTACCCATCACTTGGCTAAAATAATGGATTATCTATGAGGCCAACACCTGTACCCTTCTCAGGCATCAACCACCCCCAACCTGCACCAGATTTTAAAAATTGTGGCAAAAACCCCTCACATAACATAAAATTCACTGTGCTGATGCTTGCAAGTGTACTTGGTATCATAGTGTCAACCACAGGGACACTGTTCTTCAGCAGAGCCCAGCACCCCCAACTCATCTCTACACCCACTGAACCCCCACCTCCTGAATCCACCTTCCCCCAGGCAGCCCCTCTCCAACCTCTGTCTCTGTGGCTGAGTGCTTTAGGAGATCCGTGTAAGTGGAATTATGTGGAATTGGACCTTTTGTGGCTGGCTTATTTTACTCAACTTGCTAAGTCAAACTCGAGGTTTACCTAGAAATATCCTGAAGGCTCATTCATTTTGTGGCTTTGGGGAGATTTTTTCATCTTTTAGGTGGCCGAGTTGTAGTTCTTTGCATATATATATACTCTTTCTTTATCCAGTTGCCGATGGACTGGCTTCCATCTCAGCCACTGTGAGGAACACCGCAATGAATGTGTGTGCACAAATCACCTCTCTGAGCACACGCCCAGAAGTGGGGTGGTTGGGTGATGTGGTGGTTGTATTTTCAGTTTTCTGAGGAACCACCATCCTGTCCCCACAGTGACTGAACTATTTTTAGATTCCCACAAACAGTTCACAAGGATTCTGATTTTCCTACTTCCTTGCCAATATTCATTTTTTTCTTTTTCTTTTCTTTTCTTTCCTTCCTTCCTTCAGTCTATCTTTCCATCCTTCTTCCCTTCCTACTTTCCCTGTTTTGATAGTGGCCATCCTTGCAGGTGAAGTGGTGTCTTGTTACAGTTTTTATCTGCACTTCCCTCCTGATGTTGAGTAGCTTTTCACATGCTTTTTGGCCATTTGTGTATTTTCTTTGGAGAAATGTCTGCTCAGGTCATTCACTCATTTTACAAATTGAGTTTTCCAAACCTTCTGTTACTGAGTTATGGGAGTTCTTTATTATGTTCTGGTTATCACTCACTTTCTGCACCTACAGTTTGCAAATATTTTCTCCCATTCCTAAGGTTGTCTTTTACTCTGCTGACTAATTTGACTCTTTTATCCTTATGTGTCCTTCTTTGCCACTTGTGACAATTTTTAACATATAATCTTTTTCTCTAAGTTTGGCCACCTCTGCTCTTTTTTTGGTTACTATTTGCACAGAATGGACATCTTTTCATCTTTCATTTTCAGCTTATATATATCCTTAAATCTAAAATAGGCATCCTTAAATCTTCATAGGCAACATATAGTTGGATTCTTTTAAAAATTCATTTAACCACTCTATGTCTTTTGATTGGAGAAATTAATTTATCTACATTTAAAGAAATTACTGATTGGAAACAACTATTTTCCTTTGGCTATTTTCTGTCTGTCACAGCTATTTTGCCCTTTTCTTCTCTCTTGCTGCTTTTGTGTTTTGTTGATCTTTTACAGAGACATGCTTTGATCATTTCTTCATTTTCTGGTGTGTCTGCCATGCACTTTTTTTGTGTGGTTACTATGGGAATCACACAAAACATCTTATAGTTTTAATGTCTATTGTAACCTGATAGTTTCAATTGTAAACACAAATTCAATCTTACATCTTCCTCCTACACACTTTATGTTATTGATCTCACAAATTACAATTTTTTAAAGTGCATCTATTAACATAATTTTATATTATTTTCATCTCTTTTAAATTATATAACAGGATTAAAATGGCTTATGTACCACCATTACAGTATTATAATGCTCTGTATTTGCCCTTACCATATTTCCCTAGTGAGCTTTCTCTGCCCCCGTGTTGCTGTCCAGAGCCCTTTCATTTCCACTAGGACTCCTTTTAGCATTTCTTTCAAAACAGATTTGGTGGTTATGAACTCTTTCTGCTTCCATTTATCTGGAAAAGTCTTTATTTCTCTTTCATGTTTACTGGAAAACTTCACAAGCTATAGTATTCTTAGGGCTGGGGATTTAGTTCAGTGGTTGCCCTGCAAGTGCAAGGACCTGAGTTCAATCCCTGGTACCAAAAAATAAATTAATTAATTAATTAATTAATTAAAAAAATAGGATTAAAAAAAAACAAGCTATAGTATTCTTGGTTGGAAGATTTTTTTCTTTTAGCTTTTTGAGGATACCATCTCACTCCCTCCTGGCCTCTAAGGTTTCTCTCCTGGGAATTCTGCTGATGATTTTATGGAAGACCCTTCCGTATATAACAAATCACTTTTGTCTTATTACTTGCCAGATTACCTTTGTCTCAGATTATTTGGCCAACTGATCATAATGTGTTCTTGGGTGGGCCTCTTTTGGGTCATCCTGTTTGGATTCCTTTGAGCTTCTTAAATTTGGATATCCATTTTTTCCCCTTCAGGTTTGGGAAGTTTTGGGCTATCATTTCTTTAAAGAAGCTCTTTGTTCATCTCTCTCTCTCTCCCTCTCTCTCTCTCTCTTCTGCTTCTGGAACTCCCATGATGCACATATTTGTATAACTGATGGAGTCCCAAAAGTTCTGTAGCTTTCTTTACTTTTTTCTTTCCACTCTTCCTCCTCTTCATCATTTCCTTCTTCTTTTTCTTATTCTTCTTGCTTCAGTCTTTTGATTTAATCATTTCAAGAGAGCTATCTCTGAATTTATTCATTCTTTTTTCTGCTTGATCAAGTTTGTCATTGTCTTCCTGTGGAAAATTTTTCAGTTCAGTTTTACGTTCAGCTCCAAAATATCTGTTTAGCCCTTCTTCATTGTTTCTCTTTCTCAGTATTCTCACTTTGTTCATATATCACTTCTCTGATTCTGGTTAGTTGTTGATCTGTGGTCCTTTTAACTTCAATGAGCATTTTTATGATGGTTATTTTGAATTCTTTTTCTGTGATTCATTGTTCTCCCCTTTCTTAAAATCAGTTTCTGATGATTTAATATGTTCCTTGATTAGAGAATGTTTCACTGTTTCTTTGCATTTTTTGTTATCTTCCGGTGGGTCTTGACATTTAAAACATTAGCCACCTCTCCAGTTCATGTAGTAAAGTTCTGCACAGGTGAAGCCTTCCCCTCTCAGGCCTTTTTGGGCTCCATCCTCTCTGGGGTTGTGTGTATGTGTGATTTCATTGAGTGAGTTTCTGGTTTCTACATGGGAGCCTCACTGCCATATCATGGTCACCACTTAGATCCTGGCAATTCAGAGGCCAGTCCCTGGGGTGGTCTCAGGAAAATACTTTCTCCCCAGAAAGCACCAGGAGCTGAGAGTTTTCTCCCAATCACACCATGCTGTGTGGAGAGGAGGGACTCTGGTGAGTGAGTGTTGCACATTTTCCTCCTGGGCTTTGAAGGAGGTCAATATTCTTATGCAGGAAGGAGGCTCCGGCTTCCAGCTTCCTGTCCCACCACATGACTGACTCTTCTGCACTGCTCTTCTGCATCAGATTATTTGAAAGCAAACACCAGACAGTCTATAATTTCACCCATAAGCATTACAGAATGCATCCCTAAGAGATCCTATTACTAAATGCAACACAATTCACAAATTTACCTCCTACAACTACCATTAACATTTTCTACATGGTTTCATCTTTATTAAAACTCACTTTGCTCAAATCTGAATTTAAACAAGATTCAAGTTGCATTTAACTGATTTTGTCTCTTAAGTCTCTCAAGATTTCCCTGCTTTCTTTTTTTCTCCTTGCACTTTATCTATTGAAGAAATCAGATTGTTTGCTTCATAGAATTTCTCAAATTCTGGATTTTCATTGCACTATTGTGATACCTTTTAATGTGTCCCCTGTATTTCCTATAAACTGATACTTAGATTTAGAGCCTTTTTGAGATTCCAATTGGTGCTATGTTCTTTCTATTATATCAGGAAATCATAATATCTGCTGTTTCTATTTTTGGTAATGTTAAATTTGAAAATCGGGTTCAGGCATTGGCAGAAAGATATGACCATTATAAGATTCCCCACAAGCTATCATGTAATGGTTTAGCAGTCAATAATGATCACTAGCTAGATTCACTTTTATGAGGGATATATAAAACAATTATATTCTATTTCTGCTATTCCTTTCAGATGGACATTTCTTAAGAACAAAATACTATTCAGTGAGGCTTCATTATCTTGAATATGAAATAGCAATATAGTACCTGCTCTCCCTGCTCCCAGATCTATTCCCTGGAATAGATGGGCGGGGGGCAGGGCACAAAGCATCTGGTAAGCGAAAGTCATTACACATCATTGTTGAACCCCGCCCCCCCAGATCTATTCCACTTCACAATAAGTACAGAAGTCCATCATGCTGGTGACTGACCTGGGAACGGGCTTATGACCTTCCTGGACCAGTCATGAGGAGAAGCTCAAGGGGACTTTCTGGGACCCTTTGCCCTCTGTTAGAGCCATAAGTAGAGACAGTAACTCTCTTTTCCTCTGAACAATATCACATCTGGAGCTCCCACTAGGAGAGTACTATTTTTGCTACCAGCCTTAATGCCACATTGAGGAGAGATAACAAGGACATGTAGACTTGAGGCCACACTTAAAACCAACCGCACTAGGGCCCATCATAGCTAAGAATCTGTTAGGAAATGAATTACTTATTACTGATACCGTGGTCTGAATTGAAGATTTTATTGGAATAGAAATCATTTCTAACTAGTAGAAAAGGTTAGAATTAGGATGATGGTGGTGATGATGAATATAGCATTTGCCTTAGTACTTTTCTCATTGCTGAGACAAAATACCTGACACCCAAAAGTGGGGCAGCCTTAATCCTAGCATCACACCTTTGTATCAGACCCAGAATCATGTCCTTAATCCCAGCATCACACACTCTAGATCTGCCCGCCTCTGAAAAGCTCCACCTATGACGGCATGAGGCTTTGGGGGGACATCTAGACACAAGCCATAAGAGCATTATAAAAACCTTGCAGGACAGAAGTTGCTATTGAAATTATTGAATAGAATGTGAACATATAAACCTTTGTTGTTAACTGACACTCCTGTGTATGTGCTCTGTAAAAAGCACTGGACGAAACACTGGTGAAATTTTATGGAGAGATTTCCAGGAATGGACTTTATGAGATTTCAAATTAAAGGACAGAAGCTCTGGTTTCTGTCCTGGGAAAGGGTCCCAGTTCATAATTTCATGGCCCGGCTTAAGAGTGATTTTATCTTTTACATGGGGCCATTTTGAAATTACTCTGTAGAGTAATAACATTTACAAGTGGCAGAGGCACTAGATTCAGTGGTATCTCAGGAAATCCCTGGGTGACCTCCCCAAAGTGTGACTTGAGTTCTCACCCACAGCAGGGAGATACCAGCAGAAACACTTTAAAATGTAAAATGCCTTTCTTATCTGAGGCATATTTTCTTTTCAAAATACAAAATAGTGTGATGCATCCCAACAGATGCATTTATTATAAGGATGCAGAAATATATTTGAATGCCAGAAATATTCTGTATGCTCACAGTCTTACATCTAGCTTTGAGGAGATGTCTTCTCATCTTAGATGACAATAAAATTGTGTATTTTTTTTAATGCCAGAGAATGAGTCTGAAAGTCTTTAAGAGAAGTCTACTCCTCTAATACACTGCTTAGAGGTCTTACTCATTAAAAGCCAAGCTAGGTGTGGAAGACCTGGAAACCACCATATGTTAGCTTCATATTACTTTAAGGAGATACCCGAGGAATAGAATTTATAAGGAGAAAATGTTTGCTTTGGGTCATACTCCTGGAACTTCTAGTTCAAGATCAGGTGACACAATATGGCAGAGCAAGCCGCCTACATCACAAGGAGGAAGCAGGGGGAATCCCATGACTCCCTTGGAGGGTTCACCCCAATGAGAACCCTCAAAGATCCCACCCGCTCCTAATAGCACCCCCAGGGACCAAGCCTGGGACACAGGGACCTCTGGAGACACAACCCATCTGTACACCATCGCACACTGCCTAGAAAGAATGGTTAAATCCATGTCCTGTCCAGGGAGAGAGATAGCAGAGGCCCAGCTTATGTCCAGAGAAAGGGCCCGGTGAGAGCAGTGCATGGCCATGAACTTGGGCACCAGAATGGGGGTGAAGGTTCAGCTCCGAGTGGCCAGTGCAACGCTGAGAGCAGAGATGCAACAGCAGCAGGGTGACAGAGGCCCAGCTCCGCTGTGTCACTCTCTCTCACTCTCTCTCACTGTGCCCCCCCTTCTGTGTTTGTCTTTCCCTCTCCCTTCCTCTCCCTCACACACATGCAATCACACACACACACACGAATGCATAAACACCCATACCTTGTGATCAGGTATTCCTCCTGTCTCCACTTAAATCCAGGTGTGGCTGTTGAGGTCAAAGAAGACCTTCAACGGTGACAGTCTTTGACGGGGGTTATGGAAGATGAATGGGATTTTACCAGTCCAAGGGAGGGAAGGAGGGTGTGCCAGACAAAGGGGCAGTGAATAAGGGGACCCAGTCCTTTCCTTCCTTGCCACCCCCAAACATGTGTCACTCAGTTTTCTGTCATGTGACAAATGCCTAAGATAATCATTTTATAAAGAGAGAAGCTTCCTTTTGACTTACAGAGTTGGAGGTTCCAGTCATGATTCATTGGCACCATTGCTTTTGGGCCTGTGGCCAGGAAGAACAACATCACTGAGCCAAGAGACCATAGTCTCGTGGTACCCATGCCCTAAAGACCCCACATCAGGCCCCACCTCCTTTTGGTGGTGGTGCTTGGGATCAAACCCATGGACTCATACATACTAAGCAGGCACCCTACCAGTGAGCTGACCCCCAACCCTGGCCCCACCTGCTGAAGTTCCTACCACTCCCCAACAGAGTGGAGCCGAGAGCCACACCTTTAGTGTGGAATGACTAGGGAAAATCTTATCCGCCCCATAGAAAGGCCCTGGGACTCAGTCTCTGGTCTGGCCCTTGTCACGTGTCTTTAGTGAGCACTTTGGATCTTAAGCAAAGAACCTTTGGGTTGGCATCTCCTGACCTCTGTGTGTGCCAGGCTCATCCACCCATTTCCCTACATGGACATCTGTTGACATCTATAATGACCTTCGCCATAGAGGACCCCTTAGTGCTAGAGATGTCTCACACTTTCTGTGCTCCTTCCTCTGCCCATCAGACATTCTGCCTCGTCTCCCCAGCATACCCCACCCTCCAGTCAGCATATTTTAAAAGTGTAATTATTTCAGTCTCCACATTAAATCCCTCCCTCCTCCAACCTGACTCAAAAGGGCTGTGGGACCCTGCATGAGAAAAACTTTATTCGAGCTCACCATCTTGGAGACTCCAGTCTTCAATCTGTTGGTCCCGCCACTCCCTCAGTTCTCAGAACCTGCAGGGCTCATCCTAGCTCCATGCTGCATCTCCTCCAGAGCTTTCTGTGGCTGCCTTCTTCCCTTACCTTGGTTTTAACCATAAGGTTTCCTCTTCAGAATGGTTTGACCGCCTTGCCCGAAATACAGTCAACCCTCTACAGCCACAATCTCTGCATTGTAGATTCAACCAACTGCAGATGGAAACTATTTGAAAAAATACTGTGTCCATACCCAATGAGTATAGACTCATTTTCTTGCCATGATTCCTGAACAACGCTGCAGCAAGATGGCCAAATACATTGTGTGCAGTGGGGATGATTTAAAATATCCAGGAGGACTGTACAGATTCTACACCATTTTACAGGGGATTTGGAGTCTGCAGGGGTCCTGGTACCTGTCTCCCATGGATACTGAGGGGGTGACTGTACCGCCCACTCCACAAGTCCCCATAATGTCCCCTCGCTGATAACCTTTACATATCACAACTATCATTTGGATTTTTTATTTGAAGCTTGACTCCCTGTCTGAAATTTGAGCCCCTGGGGATGGGGACCCTGATGGCCTTGTGCTCTGTTGGATTCCTGGGGCCCAGCACTGTGCCCAGCATAGATGAGATTCTGCATAAACACCCGTTGGTGAGCAAATGAATGTAAGGTGGATTTCCCTCTCTTGCCTCACCCTAGATCTTCATGGCTGATCCTTAACCCTGTCCTAGTCACTTTTCTCATCATAGGACAAAATATCTGATACCTCCAACTTAAAGGAGGGGTGTGGATTTTTTTTGCCTCACATTTCAGTCCGTAGTCAGTAGCTCCAAGCCAGGACAGCAAGGCACAGGGTCACTGCTGAGGAGAGCTGTTCATGTCATGACATCCAGGAAGCAGAGGGCCAAGGCAGGAGCTGGGGAGGGAGAAAAATGCCCCCAGGACACACCCCAGTGTCCTCTCTCTTCCAACCAGACTCCCCCACATCGCAAACAGCAAGTCATCTCTGAGCCCCATGATCCAGTCACCTTCCACCTATGAGCACATGAGGCCTCGGGGAGATGTCTAAATATAACACCACTTTTAGGAGTTGCTGCACCTCAAATTCAACCTCACATGAACTCATTAATGCAGGAGCTGGTTCTCTCCAGATTCAGATGAGATTGACTTTAGGATATTTGAAGTCAAAATTCCCTTATTCCCCTTCACTGTAAATTTAAGAAAAATGCAGTGGCCATAGGGGTGGCTCTAAGGTTTATCAGTGTTCTAAAAATTTAAAGTTTTTCTCACTCTTTCTATCCCTCGTATCCTCTCTTTCCCAGGGACAAGGGCCCATGGTGGCAGTGACCAGTTACCTTGGCTTCTGCTTCTAACATGTTAGAACAAAGTGCTTTTGATGAAGAAAGGTACGGGAGCAGGGTGAGTTCCCCACCCACTAGGAACACACAGTCTATTCTGCTCTCACTGTGGTCCAGCTCAGTAGAAAAGAAAGCCAAAACTATAGGCGAAGCATGAGCAGGTAGGACAGGACAGGAATCACTCCTACAATTACTTCCCGTGTTACTTGGTTAGAGGAATGCCTCTGAGCAACGTGCTGTTGGGGAATTCATTGTGATGTGAGCATCACTTCACACACCTGGATGGTGGCCTGCTGACCCCTGGGCCACAGTGGGACAAGAGGACAAGAGATTCAATCATGCAGAAAAGGAAGGAAGTCATGAAGAGATGCAGTAAACATGAGATGTCTGAGGTTGCTGCCAGGGCAACATGTGGACTGATTTATAGCCAACTTGCTTTTACCTGAAGTAAGAGGAGTATACTGTAAAATAATAATAAAAGTACAGTAGAGTGAACACACTGCCTTTATTATTGTTATCAAGGATTATGAACTACATGTAACTGTAAGTGCTCTGCTTTTATTCAACCAAAATAGAGTGAACCACACACTATGATGCTCTGACAGCTAGGACCTCACTATGTGATAGAAAAATGTCAGCTCCATGACAGCATCATGGGGTCCCTGTCATATCTGCGGCCTGGCCTGTTTTTAATGGGAACGTCACTGAGTGGCACACAATTGTATTTGCTCCCTTAAGACTTAGAGCAGCATTTGCTGGTTCTGTTGGATCTCCAAATTTTTTTAAATTATTTTTAACTTTCAAGATGGTCTTAATGGAATTGGAAAAAGCGTTTGGGGAAAGCATCACAAATGAAGGATTTCGTCTAACCATTAGCTAATATTCTCTCATCTCAATTTACACTAATCTCAATCCACTGACAGTACATGTGTGCCCTGCAGTTCTGAGGAGCCAGGTCCTCCCTGGGCCCATCATGGCTAAGGAGGATATGAGGCAGAAGAGAACCAAGGATGAATCAGGTGCCCTGTCTGTCCTGAGGAAGTTCAGAGAGGTGGCAGGCATATAGATAATTAATTAAAGTACTATCATAGTCAGGCAAGGCACACATAGCTGTAATCACAGCACTCAGGAGGCTGAGGCAAGAGGATTGCAAGTTCAAGGCCAGCCTGGACTACACAATGAAACTCGGTCTCAAAATAAAATTTAATTTAATTTAATTTTTAAAAAAACCAATATGATGCCTGTGAGAGTAAGAAGGTGTGCAAGGGATGGCTGGGGGTGTATTTTGAACAGATGAGAAATATAATAACTTTTCATAGAGACCAGCCCATTATACCTTGTAAACATGGCCCCCGAATTCTTTGAGACTTCTTCCATTGGCACAGATCTGCATCTCCTGTTCTTTACCTGGGCTCTGTGACGACACAGCTGATAGAATATGGTACAAGCAGTGGTGCGTGCTTTACAAGCCCAGACCTCCGGGGCCAGCCAGGTCCCCTTCCTGTGCCTCAGCCTGCTTGCTCTTGGAAGCCACCACCCTGCTCAGAGGAGCCCCAGAGGGGAGGCTGAGCGTCCTGGGGACAGGGGCTGCTGGCCTATCTCCAGCTGCTCAGGCTTGCCTGCTCTCCTGGCTCACTCAGAAGTTCTCTGCATGTCCCTTGTGGTTCTGGTGCAAGGGACTCAGCAGGTGGCCAGGACTGGAGTCACAGGAGATGGGCTGGGCCGAGGCCGGCTGGCCTCCCTCCCTTCCCGAGTAGGCCCAGTGTCTTTCCATGGAGCTCCATAGTCATCTCAGCATAGGGGATGTCAGTGTAACTGAGCTCTGCACGGCACCTGGCTTCCCCCAGAGTGGGTGTCTAGGAGGACAGGCAGGAACTACAAAGCTCCCCATTCCCCTGGCTTTAAGGCTCGAAGTTGGGCCGATTCAGTGCAGAGGGAACCACACAGGGCCTGCCCAGCAGAGGCTCTGCCAGGGAGAGGGGTGTCACCAAAGACCAGATAGCAGCTGGGCAGTAGCCTGTAGGTAGTGATGAGACTTTGGGCAGGAGAGGGGTTTGATTTGAATTTTGTTGAAAACAATTATTCTGGGACTAAGTGGACAAGATCAGGAAGGAATGTTTCTCTTCCTTCCTGGGTGGCATCAAGGGTGTCTGGGAGGCTCAGTGATCTCTCAGATGCCAAGAAGAGATGCAGGGCCAAGAGCCCTGCGGCCCCAAAGCAGAGAGACTATGCCTATATGAATAGAACAGTCAGGGCTACATCAGTCGCAAAGCCTGGTATGATTTAAATTCTCCCTCACATTCTCCAGTCACTTCCTAATGTCCCAGAGAAAACAAAGAATGGGTAACTGTTGGAAACAAGGAAAGATGCTACACAAATTGTACAACATATGAGGTGTGATCAAAGTACACATTTACTGTTTAAATGTTTTAAAATGTATTACAGTAAAAGACATATTGCCCCAAACCCCTCTCAAATACCCCTCCACGCTTTGAGAACACTTATCCCATTGTTCTGGTTACTTCTGAAGCCATTCTGGAAGTCCTCTTTCATGAGTGCTTCCAAGGTGTGATAAATAACACAGTGAAAGATGCTGCTGCTGAGAGCTATCCGGGAAAAGGCAGGCTCATAATGACATTAGAGTGTGTCCTCATCTACCTTCTTCATTGGAGCTGGCTCTGTGTGACTTCTGGCTCTTTCACAAAGTCAAAGTTACCATAAAGGTATATGTTTTGAATGGATCATCAAAACAGCCAGGACAGCACAACTAAAGACACTCACAAAAGAGGTCTCCCAGACCTGCTTCAGAAGTGGCAAGAAAGATGCAGTGAGTGTGTTCGAAGCTAGGGGAAGGGTTTTGAGAGGATCTAATGACAATGTGCCTTTTACTGTAATAAATTTTTAAAAATTAAATGTTCACTGTATTTTTGATCAAACCTGATACATCTTGGTTCTGTTTGTTGCATGAGGCCATGGATGTGATACTGGGAAGCAGTAGGGGTGCTGAACGAGAAACAAAGGCAAAGCAGAACTGTGAACCCCCTCTTATGGCAAGAGTCTGCACCTCATCTTCACACCAACCTGGTTGGCTTTGCCTTTGCAAAGGGGCCAGCCCTGGTGCGATTTGGGATAGATGCTAGTGGAAGGAGAAGAGCTGCCCACTCGCCACACACACATTGGGTGCCATGGCCCAGCTCTCCTCTCCACAGACACTCTCATTTAATTCTCAAAATCACCATCCAGGGCAGGAATCACTGTCAGGGTTTTTGAGACAAGGCAGCTGAACCAAGTATTGAAGTCAGGAAGGAAAATGAGGGCTCTCTGACTCCACATCCATGCCCTGTGCTACGTGGTTTTCTAACTCTTCTGCAGCACTTTGTTGTCAGTGTTTACAAGTGCAGGAGAGAAGGACTTCACAGCTGAGGATGGCCTGCTAAGTTTGTGGGGCCTCTCTGGCCACAGGTCTAATAATGGCTTCTAAGAGGTAACTGAAGGTTTGAGCCACAGAACCCCCCAGTCTAGAATCTAAAATTCTTTTATTTTATCAGCTCCCTTTAGGAAAAGAAATCCCTCTGCTGTCTCATTTAACAATTCTCAGCAGAATTCAGCTGGAGGAACTGGCAAATGCTACTTTTATGGAGTCTGTTTTCCTGTTTTTGTAATACTTCCATGGTGTGAGCTTCTGCAGCTGGTTAATCATGAAGCTAAGCTTCACAGGGCCAGCAATCTTTGCAGCACAGTATTCACAGTAGGTCTTCAAGGTCTCAGAACTGTGCAGTTAACAGCCCCATTGACACCAGGTCCTGTTCAGTGAGGCCTCAGAACCCCAAGAGAGCTGATCATACACTGGGAGCCCCAGGAGCATCAGTCTTCTAAGTGGCTTCTCAGTGACTTACATACCACTCAGTGTCCACCCAGAGATCCACAAGACACCAGCTACATTAGCAGAGTTGATTTAACAACAGAGAACAGTTAACTGCATATGGAAGCCCTGAAGAGACAGAAGGCAGCACTAAGGGGTCATGAAGAGGAGCCCCTGCAGGAAGCATGTCCCTCTCCAAGGACTAGAAGTCAAGTTTATTCAGATTTAGGAGCTAGAAGAAGAGACCTCAGGGCTGGGAGGTGGATTTCTAAGGAGGGCACCTCTGACAGGGTGGGAAAGCCTACAAAGGATGTCCACCTGCCTATTGCAATGAACTGCTGCAGTCTGAGCACAGTAGGAACAACAGGAAGCAAAGCAGAAGCAGCCTGTTCCCTCTTCTACCTCTTGTGCACCACTTCCTTCTTGCGCCCACTCCTGGCTGTGTCTGTCAGGGAAGCGGCTGGCAAGGCAAAGGTGGAATTGGCAGGGTCGCTGCTCCAGCACAGCAGAACTATGTGGAAGTGGGCTGAGTTGAGAGACAATAATTTGATAACTGGCATATTTAGTAAGATTTTGAGAATAAATTTCACACCAGAAATGAAAAAACAAAAAGAAAATCATAGAATTAAAAGATGCTCATTTGAGTAAATGTTTTAAATATAACCACTTGCTTGCTTTTTATATTAAGTCATTGCTTTGGTACTGGAAGGGGGAAAAAAAAAAGAAGTGTTGCATTATTATTGGAAACCCTGCATTCAAGTAATGCAAATCTCTCTTCAAGTTCATTTAACAAAGTGACATTTAAATTACTAAGAAGAATGGAACTCTATGTTATTTGCACTCTCCTGATACACTGGGATGAAATTGTCCTGGGATCAGCAACTGATTAAGCTGATTATACACCTCATACATGTAGGATGTGGTTTTCAGCCGGCCACAATCAAAATACAATTTACTTCTGTTAGTATAATAATGCAGATGCTATAAAAGGCATCTCTTGGTAAGTGTTTTTCATTTACATTTCTCCTACTATTAGCAGGGTATTTTCACAGCCTTGCTCTGTCTCCTCCCTGCCTTCAATTCCATACTCTAACCGTGGAATTTTTTGGATGTCTCAGAGTCAGCACTGCAGGGAATCCTGCCTCATGTTGAGAAGGGCAGAGGGCAAAGCTGTGGGCTTCTGGGAAACTAGGTTCACACAGGCAGCCCAGAATATGACAGGCACAGATGGGGGTGGTTCCTGAAAAGGTGTTGGGTGAAACACAAGATGGGGTGCAGAGCACCTGCCCACAGTGCCCCCATGGAAGTGGAGCTATGAACTGATTGAAGGTGTTGTCTCTGTGTATCCGTCCTCAAAGGAGATAGGTGTGAGGGCAGGTTCCCAGGCCTGGAAGCAATGGCTCATCCAAGGGGAAGGAAAATATCTCACTCACCATTTGGATGATTGGACCAGGGCCTGTCACTGTCTTCTCATGAACACACCAGGGATTGCTGCACTGCACACCTCCTGGCCAGATTCTGCAGGTGGGACACTGCAGGAAGAGATGGAGGTGGTGTGGCCACTCTGATTCACTTCCAGTTGGTCATGCAGGACACAAGTGCAGTCCTAAGCCTTCATCCCATCCCACTGCAATATAGCACTCCACTATATGGCCATGTTTGGATGGATGGCTGCAAGCATCTGGTTCCTTGTCCTACTACTCAGGGTCTTCCAGAGAAACACAACCAATAGGAGATAGGTATATAGATCAATAGATCTCTTGTCTGCCTCATATACATATATAAGGGAAAGAGAGAGGCAGAGAGACATCAGGAGGGATTTATTCATGCAATTAAGGAGTCCTACAATCTTCCACCAGCAAGCTAAAAAGTAGAAAGCTGGTGATGTGGTCCATTCTAAACCCAAGGCCTAAGAAGCATGACAAGCAATGATCCAAATTCCAGCTTGAGTCCAAAGGGCCTAGAACCAGGTACCTGGTGTCCAAGGACAAGAGGGGGAGCTCCAGCAGAGACTGAATTTGCCCTCCTTCTCCCATGTCCTTCTCAAGCCCTCAACTGAGTGGCTGATTCTTACCCCCTAGGTGGTGATGAAGCCCTGTTCCTCAGTCTGTGGATTTGAATACCAGTCTGCTCTGCCCAGCAGAAAGAATGTAGTACAGCTGTCTGGTCCTCCTCGGGGCACCCGAGTGGACACATGCAACTCACTATCACACTGGTCTTTCCAACCCTATTCTTATTCCTTTCCAAACTATTCACCATAACACAACCAGAGTGAACAGTCAGAAACTCAAACTTCAACTTAGCTTCTGTAAGTAAAGGGAAACCCTTTGCCCACTTGCAGAACAATCTCGAGTCCTTGTACTTCCCTCAGCACTCAGGGTACACAGATGATACTGCCATAGGACACAGCTTTCGTTCCAGAATTGAAGAAGTCTTGGCTACTTCAGGATAGAGTCTGGATTCATTCACTCAAAGTGCCTAAACCCAATTTTGGTGAACCAAACACAGCTGGCCCCACAGACCATGCGCTCAAGAGAATCAGGTACAGGAGGTAGGGCCTCCCTTTCCCATGCACTTGGTAACTATGGAAATTTTGATTTCATCCAGAAATTCTCCTTGCTAAAACTCCCTAAAATATGCCAAAATATTTTGTATTCAGGGCTGTATGCTTTATGTCATGAATATTTCATTTCTTGTTTTTAAATATTTTAGATTAGCATAGTTGCTGGGGAGCATATTTTACACTAGATAAGGAAAGATGACATTCACATGCATACTCATTGTCCTAGTCCACTCAGCCTGCTTTAATCAGACAACACAAACTAGGTGGTTTTTAAACAACAGATATTTATATCTCACATGTCTGGGCCAGGGGCCAGGGTCAAGGCATGGGCAGATGTGGTACCTAGAGGGCCCACTTCCTAGTTCGTAGATTGTGGCTTCTCCTTATGCTCTCACAGGGTGGAAGGGGCAAGGGAGCTCTCTGGAGTCTCTCTTGTAAGAACACTAATTCCATTCATGAGGACCCTGTCCCAATGAGCTAATCATCTCCCAAGGCCCCACCTTCCTAGTCCCATCCCTTGGAGGGAGGGTTATGTTTGAATATATGAATTTGGTGGAATGCAGACATTCAGACCATAGCACTCAAAAAGAACAAATACCAGATACACCCAAGGGAGCCTGTATGATTTTGCGAGCAATTATACTTTATCTAGTTCTGTAAGTAGGTGGTGTAAGTAGGTTCTGTAAGTGGGTGTAAAGTTCATGGAAGTTTTATAAATTAATGGCTGAGGCAGAATTAACATTTCAGTACTAAAACTAAATCAGTAAAAATCCCTTTTGCAAGAATGAAACGCACTGTCCTCTGCTGATCAGTCAGATTCCAGCCTCTCAGAGAGAAGGCATGCTTGCCATGGTGAGGAGAGCCAGCCCCTCCCTGAGAAATCTGCTGGTGGTCTGATTGCTGTGGTGGGCGCTGGCTTCTAAATGCAGCAATTACAATGATCAGGCCTAAAAACAGAGAGAATGTGCATGATTAAGTCACTATCAGATGGAAATGTTTGACACAGCAACATCAGAAAATCCTGTGCCTTTTTACTCTGGCCAACTGTAAGGAGTTTAGCTTAATTTTTAAGTTTAAATGCTTAATGCAGAGAAATATAATCTAAATGGGACAGTCAGGCATGGAACCTCACAAGCACTTTCCCTTTAGAGCTTTGTGCTCTCTTATGGGTTACATAGAGGTGTTTTTAGTACCTTGAGCTGTAGGTAAGAAGCAGGAGCAGAGAGACAACCATCCAGGCTCCTTGGTTAGCATCCGAGGTAGAGGCAGGGCCCCTGGCTTCTTACCAACACTTGAGTGGGTATTGAATCTACATTCTCCAACTCCTTGCCTTTCAGGTGAAAGGATCCATTTCAGAACTCATCCCAGAAGAGGCTGGTTAATTCCATATTCTACAATTTAAAAGAATTTTTAAAAGATTTTATTAGAAGGATTCTTGATTTAAAGTGGTGCTTCAAGAAGTAATCAACTATTTTACTGTCATATTGAAATAATAGCTACTTCGCAGCCTGTATGAACTCAAATAATATCCTTATCTTTGCCCATGTAGAGGCCAATGAAGCATTTGTGAACAAACTGACTGGAAAGGGGTCGTTATGGCTAAAAGCCCACGAGACCCACGGATCAGGCAAGAAGGCACACTGGTCATGGTGTTGGGAGCAATAGCAAATTGCATCGACATCATTTTCTTTCTGATTACTTGGTAAATGAGAAAGAGAAAAGGAGAGTGAGTAAAAGGAAGCAAGAAAGGAAAAAAAAGATAAGGAAGTAGGGGTGAAAAAACAGTCCCTGGTGTCAGATATAGAGCATGTCTTCATTATATGGAAACCTCCAGTTAAAGGAAATAGTTTAAGATATTTTTGTTGTTATGTTTCCTTTACTGATGATTCAATTTTCTAATAATTTATAAAATATGACAAAATATTGATATCCAGAGTTTTAGTTCTTATTATATTTAGTCATTAATTTAAACTGGCCCTGTAGGATGGAGCTAGACTCCTTTAGTGACCTCACAGAGTCTTGATAAACATCCCACAATCTCCACCAGTGCTACCAAGACCACAACCTCACCGTCACCAGCAATACCTCTGCCATCATTATTACCGTGAACATCACTACCATCAATGTCACTACCACCACCAACACTCACCAACATCACCATCACCACCAGCGTCACTGGTACCCCCAACATCATACCACTATAGTCACCACTACTACCACAACCACCACCACCAATATTATCACCATGACTACCATACCATCACCACCATCACCATCACTATCACCATCACCACTACCATCACAACCATTCTTCAGGTCAAAATTAGAGCAAAGCTGTCTTTCTTTTGTACTGGATAAAATTTAGATTTGCTTCCTTTGAGTAGGATGTGGTTTGTGGTTTCCCTGCAAAAGTACAGAGTGACTCAGAACTATGTCATACAACCTCTGAAATAGGAGGGTGAAACAGTTAAGCTTAATTGTCAACTTGATTGGTTTGAGAGACTCCTGGAGAAATAATTGGATTGTGGGGGAACACTGTACTCATCAGTGGATATTTCCGGAGGGTGTATCTCTTGCCAGAACTCTTCCCCTGTGCGCTGCTTCCTGACCACTATGAAGTGAGTAGCTTTGGTTTACCATGCCTTTCCACCATGATGTTCTTGCTTTGGATCCAGCTTACCATGGACTGCAACCTCTCAAGCTGTGAGCCAAATAAACCTCTCTTCCTTTACATATCAGGTGTCAGGTTTGTCCCTGTATTGTGAAAGTTGACCAATAAAGAAAGACACCAACTTACATGTCCAAGAATTCCAAAGTGTAGTGATGTTCCCTGTAGTCCTATTTTCAAAATCATTTCTCTGTCCTCTCACACTCTGGCTCAGAGTCTCCTGGGAGATGCAGCACCCCTTCCCCCTTTGCTATCCAAAGCTGTTTTATGTTAGAATCACTACTGGAGCTTTGGAGGCACTGAAAAGGATATTGCCCTGCAGAGTAGGACAGGAAACAATGGAAATCTCAATATTATCAAAATCTGTCAACTCTTCCCCATCAAAGGACTCCTCTGGATCCCAGCCTGGATCATTCTCTGGGTTTCATTCTCTACTAGGAGTTTTCTCCTTTCTCTTCTCAGAGTCTTTGGATCCCAAAATGATTTCTCCCTCTCATGAGGCCAAGGGGCACATTCTATGTTCTTGAGTCTCCATTGTAATTGGTTAAGATAGATTTAGTCACCAGGAAAACAGAACAACTAATTAAAACTATACATTATGTGGCTGTTAAGGTGGACTGTCCACTTGATTAGTTTGGGAGCTGCCTAGGGATTAATAAGCACACTTCTGCTTGTATCTGCATGGGTCATATGTGTATAACCTCAGGGTCTATATATGGTCTCTCACTACTTCCTCTTTGACACTCTTCCCTTCTTCTGCTTCCCAGCCAACCTGAACCAAGCAGCAGTATAAACTGCACAGCTTTGCTTCACCATGCCCTTCCACCATAATATTTCTCCCTCAGAGTCAGCCAACCATGGACTAAGTCCCTCAAAACCATGAGCCAAATTAAACCTCTCCTCCCTTAAGCTGTGGGTGTTGGGTATTTTCGCCAATTGGCAGAAAAGCTGACTCACACACATTGCTTACCCAGTCAGTTCACATGTTAAGTTATCTCAGAGTTGGTTCTATAGCTCAGCCACTTCATAAAACAGCAAAGTACCAGTCCAACATCCTTGGAGTATTGGTTTCTCATCTCATCATTAATGCTAATATTAGGAGATGAGGCTTTTGGGAGGTTGCTAAGCATAGTCATGGAAGTCATGGAGGTCCTCACTATTGGGATCCATATTATCCTAAAAGGGATTGCAGAGAACTTTCTCATCCCCTTTGTGCCAAGGAGGAAACAACTGGAAATCAACAATCTGCAACTGAGAAGGCCCTCACAAGACCCCAACCATGCTGGTACCCTGATCTCAGACCTCGAGTTTCTAGAATATGAGAAATAAATTTCTGTTTTTCATCAATTCCTCAGTCTCTGGTACCTTGTTAGAGCAGCCAGAGTTGGCTATGACTTCATCAAATTCAGGTGACTTTACATAGCAAGATAACTGCTGTGACTCCAGGCATTGTGTCCGTGTTTTGGACAGCATAAAAAGCAAGTGGGTCTCTTCTTACACCAATCTCATGAAAGGAAAATTTCCCAGAAACCATTTTGTTGGATAGAACAGGATCATATGATTCTGGGAAACTGTGTCAAAAAATTGAAAACAGGATTGATGTCACTGACCCACTTTAGCCCTGAACAGGATATGGATTCTAGAAGCACAGAAAATACTAGTGAGACAAGCAAAAATATGTGGTACTGGGGCTATGGCTTTTGCAAATAGAGAGAAGGTGGGTTTTTACCATTTGCTACATTTGTCCTTCCCTCCCAACCACCTTCCTCCTACTCTGTGTTCCTTCTATCCCCCTGGCCCCCCTGCAGACCAGCTTTCTCTACACACAGAAAATTGGCTGGGAAACTGGCCAGCAACGTGTTTCCCAATGCTGCATCTCACAGTCACCCAGCAGGGGTGAGTAACAGATTGAGAAAGTAACAGATTCTCATCGCTGGGACAGAAGACCCAATACCCTCAGGTTAGAGGAGAAGCAGTTTATTTCAGCTTACAGTTTGTACAGGTTTCAGTCCATCATTAGCTGGCTCCAAGGCAGGGTGGCATAGCAGAGGGGCCTGACAGAGGAGAAACAGTCCATGGAAGGGAAGGCAGGCAGGCATGCAGGGTGCTGCAGCAGCAAGCATTTCTTCCCTTTTTATCCCATCTAGGCTTCAAGACAATTGGTTGGTGCCACTCACACGCAGGTTGGGCCTTCCCATTATCCACACCCAGACCTCAATGGACTGATTTAGTTTTCACGCACTCTAGATTCAGCCACCTTTCAAAAGCCCCACCTATGAGTACATGAGGCTTTGGGGGGACTTCTAGATACAAGCCATAACAAAGGAAAAGGAACTGCTCTCTCTCTGCTCAGTACCAGGTTAAACCCAAAACAGAGCAGCAAGAAGGTCCAGGCTTGAGTAGATCAGGACAGAGGTGGCCAAGGCTGGATACACCAACTGCAATGGTGGAGAGACCAGGACTAGCAGCCATGCAGCTCAAATGAGTTGTATCCCACAAATCATTTATCAGTGGCTTGAGAGGGTACAATCTTAGATGAAAACAGAAGTCTGTGAAATGGGCTTATGGAAGAATGGTTGTCAGGAAGAACAGGCTGCTGGCCTCATTCACTGCAGGGCAGCATCACAGCTGCCTCCCCTTATTATCTTCCCCACTGGAAGCAATGGGCACCACTGTTACAATGGTTTCAGATGCTGACATCATGGCCACAGCTACTTAGAAAGCTGCAGCTGAAATTAGAACTTCTGAGCTGCCACTTCATGAGGGAATACAATTCTAGGGAAATGAGATGGAAAGAAGGCCAGGAAAGGAAAGTGGAGAGCAGATATGAGAGGGCGATGCCTGGCTGCCACACATGGGCATCATGTCCAGTGGACACTCCATCTTCCAAAAGGCCCACTGAACTAGAGAAAGGGAGGGAGAGAGGGAGGAATGCATGTACCAGCTCCATTCCTGATGGCCAAAGCTTTGCCCCAAGAATACTAACGGCCTTCACTGGATCTGGGTACCCAGTGTATTTTTCTGTATCTTTTGTCTAACTGACAAGTTGGGAACACAGGTGCAGTGTGAGATCCACAAAAGCTGCCTGAGGTCCAGCCTTTTGAAATCTGTGGCCCTGAGGTGCTGATGGACCCCAAGGCAGGCTGATAGGCATGGGTGCTGGGAAAAGGGTCCTGGAGACAGTGAGGCTGAGACAACCAAGGTGGGACCTAGAAGGGGTCAGACACACGTGCTCCTCGTTTTCCTTCCATTTCAAGCAAATGCTCACTATGAGAGTTCTGTGTGCAAGGTGCTTCCCAAGGAGGAAAACACTGAGAGGACAGTATCCCTTAAAAATGGAAAACATAGGGCCAGGGATTTAGCTCAGTGGTACCATGCCTGCCTCACAAGAGAAAGATTCTGAGTTTGATCTCTGGTACCAAAAAAAAAAAAAAGAAAGAAAGAAAGAAAGAAAGAAAAAAAAGAAAATATAAACCTAGTTACCAAGGCAGGATATGCATGTAAGCAGAGATAATCAACAGTGTGGGCAAACACATTGAAAAGATACAGCTCCACAAACAATGAATACAGACATGCCTGCATTTATTCTATTCTCACTCAAAACCATTTCTAGTGTCAGTTATCTGCTAAGCACCAAGGGATTTGAAGATATATGAGGGGTCATGGAATATAATCTACTAACACTTGCAATCATGGGTGCTCTCAAAACATGTCAGTTGCTATTTGCATATTTGTATAATAAGATTTATTCTCATTTCTCTTGAAGGGTGTGAAGAGGTGGTTTTGAGAAACATCATGGGTGAACATTAATTCCCTTGGGTTTTCTTTCTTGATATATTTAGAATGCAGACAAAACCCATGATGTTATTTCATCAGTTGGAATAATACTGTAACCCTGTCCCACTGCCAGCCACCTGAACCATCCCTGCAGAGAATAGGAGAGAAGTCAACCAGTCTGGTATGGAATCTCCATCCTTCTACTAACCAGCTGAGTGGCCCTGGACCTGTCTCCATTATATGCATCCTAAGTGTCCTTGGGTATGAGGACATGGGAAGACATCACACTGGCTTCACAGTACTGCATTATAATGACATTTTATATCTGTGTGAATTATTTCACAGTAAAAAAATGCTTTCCCAAGATTTAGACCAAGAGAACCATTATAACTTTGATCCTCTCACCACAATACAGATTTATATAGAAAAAAAATGGCTCTGTAGATCTTGAGGTCCATTAAACTATCAAGGAAAGTATAAAGTAAAAAGAATAGCTAATTTAATTTAACAATAATAGAATATCTTGTACAAAGATAGAGGTAGATCGTCTACCTCTAGGCTTTCCCTGCAGTTTTTAGTCCTTGGGTTCATCTAACAACTGCTCCATTCACCTGTTGAGATATATTGGCCTTTAAAGTTTAAATTGTAAATTTCTTCCTTGATTTAAAAATAATTCTATCTTTAGTTTGTAAAGCACAATATTCTTCTGAAAGAGTAATAATTTTCTTCTTCATGTTTACAATCTAAAAGCAGAAGCATGTTTAGAATTCCTCAAAAATTCAGAGCAAATTACTGGCAAAGGCAGAAGGGGGAAATACCCAAGACAAACAGAAAAATTCCTTTCCACTGGATCCCATTGCCTAGTGATCATAATGGCATCATTGAAATCCCATCCTGAGCTTAATCTACATGAATTTAAAAATTCTGTCCTTTCGGAGATCTTGGAAAAATTAAGACAGCTTTCTTACTAAAATTCAAAACTTCCTTAATCCAAGGAATTATAAAAAAATTTCAGCTCATTTTTCATTCTGTGAGTAATGCAGTAGGATGACAAATTGATATAATCAACCCATCAACTCAAACTAAGATCTCTCTTGCCTTTCTGGTTCCACAGGCCCATTGCATGTGCCCCCTTAATTACCCTTCGACACCTGGGTGAGCAAGGGTTTGAGGCAAATGACTAGCTTTCTCTCTGATAAGAAAAAGGCTTGCATTTCAGCTGCAGCAGAATACATTTGGTTATATTTACAACAATGATTGTTTCTGACTCTGATTTAATCTTTTTTGACACTGGTGAAGTTTTGAAGACCATAGCACTTAGCCTTACTTGCAGGAAGAAGAGGAAATCCATGCTTCTACTCCCTGGTCCATTCATTCACCCATTCACTGAGCACCTGCTGTGTGCCCTAGGCACTGGGGATACAGCTGGTGTGTGCAAGGGGGTTTCTTGTACACTTGCATGTCTCATGCTCTATATGCTAGCTGAATGTGGGGCGATAAATAAAACTAGTAAGTGCATAATAAGGATACATGTCTGAGAGGAAAGATAAGTGGAGGAAGAGAGAAAGGGCTGGGAGTTGCCATTTATGCAATGTGGTCTGAGAAGGCTTCACTGAGAAGGGGACACTGGAACACATTCTAGAGGGGGCAAGGAGATGGCACTAATATATGTGACCAGGCATGAATTCCTTGGGCAAAAGGTACCCCAGAAGAGGCAGGGGTGAGCACAGAAGCCCTGTGGGGATGTTGGGATTGGGAAAATGGGAGGGAGGAGAGGGGAAATAAAAAAGGATCGAGATGCAATATGTATATGTACCAATTCCTCATGATGATATATTTATAATGTATCACAAATATATACTAATAAAAATGGGAAGAAGAAAAAAGAAACAGCAAAAAATAACAGAGCAGAATGAGCCAGGAGGCAGAGGAGAAAGTCAAGGAGATACTGGATGGGGGAGCTGGTGGCAGTCCTGAGGGTGTGTGATGATTGTCATGAACGCTTTCTTGAACTTTGAGCTAGAGGGGCCCACTGAAAGGTTTGGAGAAGAAGAAAGACGGAATCCCACCAACATTGTCAGAGGGAAAGCTGAAAGCAGAGATGTCACTTGGGCGGTTGGTGATGGCAAAAATCCAGGCAAGATAAAAGTGAGGCTTGAACCAGGTTGGCGAGCAGGAATTAAAGGGTTGGTGAACTACTTTTAAGGTAGACTCAACAGGGTTGATTTCTGACGGTTTGGATGTGGGGTATGAGAACACGGGGAGTTGAGGGTGACTCTGGGCTGCACCCTGGGAAATCAGAGCTGCCATTACTGATGCAAGAAGGAGTCAGGTGGAGCAGGGCCGGAAAGGGACAGAAGAAGTCACTGAACCCCAGGTCAGGTACACTAGAGATGTCTCCTGAACACCCAGGTGGAGAGGAAGAGGCAGTAGCTGGATGCACCAGTTCATAGTGCAGAGGGGACTGGAGGTTGGAATTTGGAACTCAAAGCTATAAGTCTGCATGAGATATTGGAGGGAGGGCCACACTGAATGAAAAACAGAGGAAGCCCCAGACTGCACTGCAGACACCTCAACACCAAGAGGATGAGGGAGCTGGCCGGGTGGGAGAAAAACCAGGACCTCCTGGTGAGCTGGAAGCCATCGGAAGGGTGGGCCAGTCCACTGTGACAACCACTGTTCCCAGTGGGGCATAGAAGACAACATTGAAACAGAGGGCACATTCAGCCAAGTGGAGTCATTGTCAGCCTGCTCAGTGGGGTGCATTACAGGAGGGATGGAATACTGAGGAAGCCCAGAAGAAGCCAGGAGCAGTGTGGGCGAGAAGCATGATGTCTATGGCGGGTGTGTGAATAGATCTCCTTCTGAGATCACCCTGAAATGTTGCTATGAAATGTTGTTATGACCAAAACAGCAAAGTGTCTCCTTACTATACAGATGTGTGTATGCAATTTGCACAATTCTATCCTCTACCTAGGGATGCAAACATAGATAATATCCAGCAAAGTACCCAAATCTAATGGAGTAGGTCAAGTTTCCGTTGCCATCTTGCATCACGGTATCTTGCTGTTTAGCAATAATGTCTGTGGTTATAAACTGACCATGTGCCAAAATGCTGGTTTGAATCTATCATCCAAAAACAGAGCATACAAAATAGCATCCTTGTGCAAAAGCCAAGGCGGGTTCAATAGTTGGTGTTTCCCTCCTTCCTGAAATGCAGTGGGGCCATTCTTGGTTTGGGACACAGGTGTAATAGTGGAGAGCGCCTGAAAAATTCCACCTGTGCATTTGCCTGGGAAAAATAATGAAGTTTTTAAATTATAAAAATATACTTGCTCTACCATCTGAGAGGGTGGATGGAAATGGATAAAAATGTATCATTTCCAGCTGAGATATTTATGTAGGGAAACTTGCAAAGGATTTCAAAATAAACAGTCCTAAATAGTTAGGCTAACTTAAATTTTGCCCTGAAATGTTTACTAACCCTATTATTTTTCACTGAACCTTTACTTTACTCATGAAAATTAGATTAAGTCCATTTCAATCATTTAGAACTTGTCTTTCCAAGAGTCACTTGCTGTAGATGCAGGGTCAGGAAAAACCCAAATAGCTTTTTAAAATCTTAAGTGCCATGAATTGGTGGCAATAAAAGATTTGTAAAAACCATGACTGGGAAATAGTGACCATGTCACATATGCCTCCCGTGAATAAATGTGGACTATTAGAGAGGATCTGCATACAACATCTGGAGTTGAACTTGAACTTGATCTTCATGGTATCTACTAGTGTAACATGGCTTCAGTTACAGCTTGATTATTGCAGTTGATTATACAAACCGTTAAACAGTTCTAGAATATGGTACCTATAAATTGAAACAAAGGGCCTTATGTATTCGATATTATGGGCCAAAGAAAAGATACGGGTAGCATTACTTGCCCATCTTTGCAGTAGCACTGGCTTGGCCCAAAGCAGTGGGGCCTGGCTTTCTGCACATTCTCACCAGATGGACGTAGGTGGTCGAAGAGGTGATGTTAATGGTCTGTCTTCTAGACTGGCTTGACTGTTGCTCATCTATATTTCCTGTTACTTGGTTTGTTCTCTTGGGATAATTGAGAAGGCAACATTTAGGTCTTAAAGCATTTTGATGGATAAGAGTGGCGATAGACCAACCCATAAGGCTTCTCATTTTCCCAAAACTTAGATCAAAGGTGTGACCTGCCTTGAACAATAGATTGTGGCAGAAGAGAGGAGGTTGTGTGCACTCTGGCTCTGGGTGTCGAGAGGCCTTGTCACAGGAAACCCTTCTGCCACACAAGGACCAGCTCAGGCTGCCATGGGGAGGGTGCAACCATGCCAAGATGAGGCAAGTGTTGAGAGCCAAGTAGGACATCAGGGCAGGGCTCTTCCTCATTGTGGATGAAGCTGTCCTCTGCTCTGGAGGGTAATCCATGCTTCACAAAAACACTGGTTACTAGACTGCTACCCCTCTCCCCCAAGATCAATGGATGGCTGCTATCCACAAATTATTTACTCTCATTTGAGAGAAAGAGAAAATGCACAAAACAAGTCTGCTAGATGAATTCATAGAACTTAAATAAGTATAGCAGTACCAAAAGTTTTCTCTTTGTCTCTGAGATTCTTCAGTTTTGCTATACTGTATTTAGATGTAGGATTTCATTACCTATCCTGTGAATGCTTTCAAGTGAGGCCTTTGAATTGTTCCACCAGAAGCCTTTTATGCTTCTTTCATTCTCAGAAATAGATTGTTAAATTCTGCCTAGTACATGCAAGATTCTACTCCCAGCACTGCAAGAAAATAAAGTAAATAAAATAAAGAGAAGCTAGACAGTATGTTAATAAGAAATGACACAAATAAATCCTATTTAATAACAAGCAAATATTTAAAAAGAAACCAAGAATAAACACTAATTAAAAGCTGTGAGTGTGGGATCAAGTACTTGGGCGATGGAGGGTGTGAATGTCAGAGTGGACTGCCTGGGAGGAAGGACTCACAAGCAAGGGGTCAGATTAGCAAATCTTCCCACAGAGCAGCCAGATGTGATGCAAAGCCAACATGTAGACAACAGGAATGCCAAAAAAAGGGGAAGACAATCCAGGGCAGGGGAAGCATTTGAAAAAAAATTATAATGACTAAAAATTCTTAAAATTTACATTGAGAAAAAAGCAAATCACACAGAAAGGGCCCAGAGGTAGCAGACTACTCAATGGGGTCCTTGGCACAAGAATGCAGCAGGGATACTATGATGAGACCCAAAGAGGGCAGCGAGGTGGCTCTGCATAAAACACAGAGAGGGCATCTTGTTTCTGAGAGACACTGCTACAGCTTGAATACGTTTTGTGCCCCAAAACTCAGGCAGAAGTTTGATCCCCAAATCCTAGTTAATGGTATTAAGAAGATAGAAGCTTAATCTGACCATGGTGTTTAGAGGTGATTAGTTTAGTCATATTGGAAGAGCTCCCATGATTGAATCTTGGAGGCTTTATAAGGACAGGGAAAGGAACCACACAGACAGAGGTCCACATGCACCCACCAATATGTGATAGAGCTCAAGGTCTTCACACAAGTCTGACCCATGCTCTGTGAGCCTTGCTCCTCCAGAGCTGAGGGGCAAACTTCTTTCCTTCATAAAGTAGCCTTCCTTGGGTATTTTGTTATAGCAACCAAAACAGACAGAAAGAGGGCAAGGCAGGAGAGAAGTCTGGAGAGAAGATAGTGGTGGGGTGTGAGAAGGTCTGAGATTGGAGGTGATGGCAACCAAAGAAAAACGTTTTATTCTCCTGAACAAGGGGGGAGGGCGGGACAAAGAGAGGAAGAAGGAGGAGAAGGATGAGAAGGAGGAAGAGGAGAAAGGAGAAAAGGAAGAGGAAGAAGAAAAAAAAGAGGAGAGGTAGAAAGGAGCAAGTAATTCCCGGAAAATGCTGAGTGTGATATCTGGATTGCTGTGCATGGTCCAGAGCAGCCTCATTGAACTAAGGAGGCTGGGCATAGAAGTGATCAAAAAAGAATTTAGGAAGCTTCCAAGGGAGAAGAGGTTGCACTTGCACAAATTTCAAGCCAAACATATCTGGACAGCAGGGCCCAGGAGACTCCCTTCCAACTGGCATCTGGGTCACAGAGCATTCATGTCCAGAATGACCCATTCCTTCCAGGCACTGCCGCATCTTGGGTTCTTCCTGTCCAAACCCTCTGAATAGTGCCCCTACTCCTGGACCCCCAGACCTGCCTCATTTCTGCCTTCATTAGCACATACTGATTCCTCTCCCTCTGTCCAAGCCCAGCCTCTTCCAGAAGCTTCTTGAACTCAGCTGATTTCTCCGGGACACCGTCCTCTCCACCACTCACCCAATTCCATTCCAAATACACACCAATTACCCTGAGCTCCAGGGGCTTGCACATCTGCACACCCATCATAACTGTTATAGTTTAGATCTAGAATGTCCCCAAAAATCCTCCAGGGTGTGCAAGGTGATTGGATCTTGGAGATGCTATACTCATTAGTAGATTCCACCATGCCCTCTCTGCCTTGAAGCCAGCCACCCGTGGACTGAAACCCTGAACCAAAATAAACCTCTCCTTCTTTAAGCTGGGTGGCAGGGGTGGGATGGGGGGTAATGTGTGGGTCAAGCAATGGGAAAGTGACATAAACAATGAGCTTGGAAAGAAGAACATTGTGTAATATTTGCTTCAGCTCATACTTCGTAAGCTTGTTCTCTAAAGTTTAGTAACTGTTTTAGTTTTCGCAGGCCATGCCGCCTCTGTCTTCACCACCAGGGCCACCATTTTAGCACAAAAACACCTGCAGATAATATGCAAACACAGGGGACCAGCTGTGCATGGTGACAACACGGAGCAGGGTTGGCCACAGCTTTGCTTGCCAACTCCTCCTCTGAACAGGCCCTCATTCAAGGACACACTGAGCTCTGTGCTAGGAATTCCAGGGAAGACCCCAGGCAGCTGGACCAGATGTCGCTGACCTGACCCTCCTGCAGATGCCCAGGCCTCTCCTAAGGCTTGGAGGGATTCTGGGATTCTTGAAGGTGGATGTCACCTCCAGATCTTTGCTTTGCCACCTGCTCTTCCATGCAATGCACAATGTCCGTGCCCCGTGCCCGCACTCACTAAACCATCTAGGCTCCATTCCAGTGAGCAGGTGAGTGTGCCAAATGAGTGTCACAACCATGTACCACAAGCTAGTTGGCTTAGCAACCCAAGTGGGTTTCTTCATCATTCTGGAAGCTGCAGTCAAAATGCTCACAGTGCTGACATCTCCTGGGGCCTCTCTCCTTGGCTTGGGGACAGTGGCCCCCTGCCTGGCACACTCGGTGTCCCACTGTGCATATCTTTGTCTTAATCTCTTCTTCTCAACAGGACCTCAGACTTATTGGACTGGAGCACAGCCCAATGACTTGATTTTAATGTGATTACCTCTTTAAAGACACTGGCTCCAAACACATTCACATTCTGAGGTATTGGGGTTAAGATTTTGACACTCACTCAACATGAATCTGGGAGGACCAATTTCAGTCCCTCCTAGCGACCATGTTAATTTTCATAAAAATTGTATTTGCATAGAAAATCACCTCAGACACTAAATAAAACTTTCAAGTTGCCTGAAGCCACTTCTCTTGGTAGAAGGCTTTTTGTACCACTGCCTCAATTGTCTCTATTTCTCAGCTAGTGTCCAGGCTGCCAACATCTCACCAGCCTCCAATTAATCCATTCGCTTCTCAAATCATCACCTTCCACCCACCAGATTGCGCTCACACCATATTGGCTGGGAAAAACCATGTGGTCTCAATCAATCCTGAGATATGTTGAAGACCTAGTAGAAACTAGGCTTGAAGCTCCAGAAGTATCCCTGGTGGGCCATCCTCCATGGCTTCTGTCACACCCTGCTGGAGACCACACCTCCCAGCTACTCAGAGAGAAGGCAGCAGGATCTCCCCATTCTATGCCCTTCTGGGCCCCTTCCTCCTGGCAGATTCCTGTCTATACTTCTCCCCTGTAATCAGCTGTCACCATGAGCCTAGTGGCTTTTAGTCAGCTCTTTGTCAAACCCAAATGGTGGTTTTAAGAACCCTGAACTCGCAAACAGTGTCTGAAGTGCAGGCAACTTTGTGTGGGCCACTTTGTGATGTCATGCCACTCGTATTTCTCTTAGATCCACCTCAAGAACAACTAGTCACAAGGTCTTCAAAAGAAGGCTTCCAAGGTGATGAGAGAGATATTGTTAGAAACAGATGCTACACGTTACCAGTCTATCTGAGCAAAAAGAGTCCCTGGCTCACCCAACCCCCTAAATTCAAAACCAGCATCATTGGCCACGCAACTACCCAGCACAGTGTTCTCAGAGGAGTGTAAATAGCTTGTAGCCCAGAAAGCCAAGCTACTTATATCAAAATATCAATAAAACTGCTAACCCTCTTGCCCAAAAGATCCGGACAAACATACAGAAGACACAAAACCAGTATCAGGGGGAAAAAAAATGATGAGAAAATCACTACAGATCCTAAAAGTGGAAAAATGTGGAGAACTAATTTTCAAAAGAATGCCTACTAAATTTAGTGGGAAAAAGGGTAATCTTTTCACCAAGTGTTGCTAGAACAATCAGATCGCCATTTGCAAAATATAATCTTAACCTATACATCACACCATACACAAATTAACTTGGATTATATGCCTAAATGTTAAGGCCCAAAATTAAAAATCTTCCAGAATAAAATACAACACACAACCACAGTAAATTGATTCAACAGATTTCTCAAATGTGATATAAAAGTTCGAAGCATTGCACCCAGTGAGAAAGAACCAACCAGAGACCGATATTAAATCCACACAGGAGTTTATTACCAGCCAGGACCCGAGCTGAGCATCGGACTCGAGCCTTGACTGGGGGAAGACAAACATGTTTTATACACTTTTGAGGCCGACAGTTTCTAGGGCCCCCTATGGGATAGAACTAGTAAAGCAAGCAAAAGGTACAGAAGCAGAACATCCTGCTGTTAGAACATTTGTAAAACAATAGTTGATTAATTGTTATTTCTAAAGAGACTTTCTAAGGGGAGGAGGTTTTTAAGCTTCCTCCTTCTGAGTTCATCTAAAGGGCAGGCAGGTGGATCAAGCAGCAATATGGAGTCTGTCTTGCTAACTAGGGTCTTTCATGAAGTATAAAAACTCAAAAGTGTCAATATTTTTAAAATTTACACCTCTTAAGACAATGTTAAGAAAATTGAAAGGCAAGCCACATACTAGAAGAAATTATTTGAAAAACATAGCCTTGTATACTGGATATATAAAGAAATTTACAACTCAAGAATAAAAAAACACAAACCAGTTTCTAAAGTGGGCAAAACATTTGAGGTAGATACTTAGCTAATGATATATAGAGAGGGTAAATAAGTATGTGAAAGGTTGCTCACCATCATCAGTTATTAAAGAATTACAAATGAAAAACCTCAACACTTCCCTACATACTCACTAAGCGGGAACAACCAAACACCCATTAATTACTGAACGGATAAAATAAAATGTAACTTAATCCTTGCCAAAGAATACTACCCAGTAAGAAAAAAATAATGAACTATTGATACAAAAGTACATGGATTAAATTTAAAATAATTGTCTGGATTAAAGCAACCAAGTCCTCTCCTCACTGTTGCCAAAACCAGAATATATGCCATATTTATACAACATTCTAGACAGTGGAAACTAATCTACAGTGACAGAAAGTAGCTTGAAGGTTACCCGGGGCCAGGGCTGGGTGGAGAGGTTACTGAGGGTGTGAACAGAGTTAGGGAGGGGTGGAGGGGTTGAAGGGAGGGCAAGGGAATGGGAAAAAAATAAGAACTAAGATAGACTACGTAAAGGTACAAATCTCCAATGATAAATGTCATTATATTGTATACCTAAAATGTACCAATAAAATTAATTTTAAAAAAGATTGTTAAGGGAACCAAAGTTCTTTGGCTCTGAAGTAACTTGTAGCTTCCTTTGAGTACTCAAAGCATTTTACTATGAAGTTTATATATTCTTCTAATTATACAAGAATTACATGTTCAAATCATATTTATTAAATGCACAAAGAAAGAATAACCTATATTCATACAGTACTAGGTACTACTATTAATATTTGAGTGTTGGTGCAGCCTCTGTGTCTGCTTTCAGCAGGAGGCGCGAGGCTGCATGGCTGCTTGTCAGGTAGAGTGCTAGATGCCGGAGCCTGGCTCCTAGGGCAGTGAAGCTCAGCCGGTCCCAGCACCTGGAAGCTCCCCCACTGCCATCCCAGGCTCCTAGGGTAGAGAAGCTCAGCTGGTCCCAGCACCCGGAAGGAAGCTCCCCGCCTCCATCCCAGACTCCTAGGGCAGTGAAGCTCAGCTGGTCCCAGCACCCAGAAGGAAGCTCTCCTGCTGCCATCCCAAGCTCCTAGGGCAGAGAAGGTGAGCCGCATGGGCACCAGAAGCACCCCCTTCCCCGTGGAAATGAGAAAACACATAAACAAACCTCAAAAACAGACTTCTGGATCACCTACAGCAACTCCAAAGGGAAACGAGATGGAACGCTCCGATA
>NW_004624749.1:9198645-9214224 GCF_000247695.1 Heterocephalus glaber
AATAAGAACCAAGAGACACATGTAATGGTACAAGATCCCAATGATGAATGTAACTGTATTTTATACCTAAAATGTACCAATAAAGTTAATGGGGGAAAAATGCTCACCCTTACAAAGGAAAAAAAAATATTTGAGTGTTTACTTGTAGGATTTTAATATGCTTCTAAACTTAGTGTCAACTAAACTACAGCACATCCAGATTTTTATTTCTTTTTAATATTCTTTCTACATCCTTAAAGGGAACTCATTGGGTGACAAGGTGTGTGTTCACTTTTTATCTGAGGAATTTCATCTGCTCAAGTACAGAGCTTTATCAGTGCATTATACAAGAAATCATCACCCACCACAATGAGTTAGATAGATTTTAATTTTTTTATGTGTGATGCATGTATTTATTTTAGTTTTTACCTGATGTTCTCACATGGGTGATTATTTAGATGGACAAAGGACACAAATCAATACTCTATTAGTCACAGATAAACATCCAACATTAAGTTATTTAATTATTATTATATTAATGTGCTCCACTTAAAATCAGCTAATGGAGAACTATGCATTGTCAACTCCATTTGGAGACTTAACAAGGCTTCCGGGGTTCAGCTTCCTGACACCAACTTTTGGGATGAAGAGGTTTTTCAAAGGAAATGTGTGCATTTGATGAATGCTAATTACATGGTTCCAAATCTTCTTTAGCCAATCCACTTGCAGCTGTTATCCAAGTTATTTTGTAAATGTCTGAAACAGCTGTCAACATTCTGTGGGGAAAGCTCTTCAATCAATGAACTGACAGAGTGCAATACTTAGGTTTTCCCGAGCAGAAGGCAAGAGAACATAATATACATCTATTTAGTGATGTAGCCAGCAATGAAAGGGAAGGATTGATACTGCCATTGTGCTTTAGAGCACTGAAGAACACTTTCATGCTCATGGGCATGGAAAAGATATCATAAGAGAGCTGCACTTGGGAGGGAGACCCAAAAAGTCAAATGGGGTACTGGTGTGTCCTAAGGACACAAGCGGAGCAATCTTATTTCCATCAATAAGAATGCTTCTAGTGGTGCTTAGCAATGCTGTAAATCATAATTTAATTAAAATTTTAGTACTTGTTGATGTTATTTGTTTATTGTCTCAATAAAACATTTTTTAACAGATGACATCTGGACATTTTGCTTAATTTCGCTCTCTTTTCTCTATAAAGTTTTTTAGTAAATCTAATTGTCAAAAAATCATCAACTGACAGCTTCAGAAAGTGAAACTTCTTACTGAGTGTTGTGAGTGGGATCTTGAATGTCCCCAAAGGCCCATGTGGTAAAGGCTTGGTACCCAGGAAGGTGCTATCGGGAAGAAGTGGAACCTTTAAGAGATGGGGCCTCAGGGGAAGGAAGTGAGGTCATTGGGGGGGGGTGATAACAGACCCCACCCCTTCCCCACTCTCTTGTCTTCCTGGCCCTGAGATGAATGGTTTTCTCTGACATGTGCTCCCTGTCATTCTCTGCTGCCTCACCACAGGTCCAAAGCATGGGACTAGGCAGTTGTGGAATGGAAGCTCCAAAACTGTGAGCCAAAATTAACTCTCTTTGTTAGTTAATTACCATGAGTATTTGTTATAGTGATAGAAACCTGACTTACATTCAGCCTCAGCCTCAAGATGTCACCAAAGAACTGTCTTGTGCTAAGTTTGGCCTTGCTGTGGCACCAGAGGGACCACTTCTGAAGAGGAGGCTCTGATTGCATTTAACCTTGATCTAGTGTCTGGTCCTTGGCTAAACCTGCAGCCTGAAGTGGGAAAACAATCATCCAATAGAGTGGCGCTTTCTGGATCCTCATGGGTCAGAAATTTAATTGAACCCACTGTTTCTTTCCACTTGCAAGTAGTCCCCAACTGATTCTTGAACCACCACAACCTCATTAAAAATAACCGGGGATTTAGCTCAGTGGTTCCAGTGCCTTCCTCACAAGCACAAGGTCCTGAGTTTAATCCCTGGTACCAAAAAAACAAAACTCAATATTTTCCTTGCAAGAAAGGAAGAAATCCTCATCCATTCTGACTTTTCATGTAACCATGTCCCTGCATGGACAGTTATAACTTCTCACACACTGGTAATCAAAGGACATAATCAAGACAGGTAAAGTTGGAAAAGTTTGCCTGCTTAAGTTTTCTGGAAGAACACACACACTTACCTCCCCAAATTTGGAACTGTTACTGATGACCAAATATGCAGACCTGTTTCTGCTTCTGTTCCCTAATAGACAGAACACCTGTCATCATTGGATGATGTTCCTGAGCAACTTGTAAATGTACACAAAATAATTTTTAACTTTCAAATGAAGATTAAAAATAGAAAGCCCTCAGCCAGGTGTGGTGCCTCTTGTCATCCTGGCACTCTGTTAGGAGTGAGGCAGGAGAACCCATACACACATAAAAGCACCTACCTTGGGAGAATCTGTCTGCTGTGATTGTTCTGGAACTCATCTGGGATCTACTGAAGGCTTGGACTGTATATTGCAGTTCATTTTCTGCTGTCTTTGTCCTCCAAATGTCAGAGCTCCACACCTGCCTGCTTTTGTGTCCTGGCTTCAGAAGTGCAGACACAGGGTTGTAGCCATGCTGCCCCTGCACTGTGTTGCATCAGGCTCCTTTTCTGGCTCCGATGAGTTCTAAGAGATTGATGGCGCCAGTGGCTTTATAACTTCTTTTGTTTTGTCCTCCCCCCATCCTTTCTTAAGTTTTGTTTGTTTTTTAACCAGATATCAAAGACTAGGACATTTTAAAGTAACCACATGTTATAACATATCTAGATGTCCTACCAAAGCTTCATTCACCCGTAGGTGGGGCATTTGTGAGGTAATTGGATGATGAGGATGTGAACTCATAGGTGGATTATTCTACTGATGAGTTTACAGCTAAATGTCATTTTAGGAGGTGGAGCTTGGTCAGAAGAGGCATACCACTGGAAGTGTGGCCTGGAAGAGTTCATCTCCCTCCCCTGCTCCTCCCTTCACTCTCTCTGCTTCCTGTCTACCATGCTGTGAGCACTGTACTCTGCCGGGCCCCTCTGCCAAACTTGGAGCCAGTCAACCCAGAACTGAAACCTCTACAAACTGTGAGCCAAAGTAAACCTCTCCTACGTAAAGTTCCAGGTTTCAATATTGTGTCTCAGTGATGAGGACAGTGACTATGACACCACATATGTGAGGGAAATTAGAAAGTGACTCTCCCTACCCAGGAGAGGCATAGCTCAGAGGAGACCTGCAATAACTTCAGGTTTGCACCACAAGCTGATCCTGGCACAGAGATAACCACACAATAAAAAGTAAAAATAACAATCAGCAGACCTGGGGGAAAGAAAAGAATTGGACTTCTGGAGCTATTGCATTATTAGATTCAAATGTCCAATATTCAAGCAAAAAACAAATAAAAAATTTATGCAAATGAAACAGAAAAGATTGGTCCATTTCGAGGAAAGAACAACAGAAACTATCCCTACGATAAACCAGATGATAGACCAGGACTCCACAATACAGTTTTGACCCACCTACTCAAAAATTCAGTAACACTTTCCTTCGCCACATCTTTCCATCATGATGGTCCTGCCTTGAAGTCTTCCAACCATGAACCAAAAACTCTGTAACCATGAGTCAAATTAAACCATTTCCTCCTTTATGTTGTGTGAGCTGGGAATTTGGTCACAGTGATGAAAATCTGACTAATACAAAAGGGACAAAAGCTTGAGGGACACAAGGAACACCACTCAGAAGTCTATTGAGTGCACTGTGGAAGTCTAAAAAGGAAGAGAGAGAGTGCAGCAGAGATTTCTCACAGAAACTGTGGCCAAAAACTTCCCAGATTTAATAAAAGACATGAACATCCAAGAAAGTCAAAGAATCCCAAAAAGAACACAGAGACTCACACTATGGGAGATATTATCAAGCTGTGGAAAGACAAAGAGAGCAGCAAGGTAGCAGCAACTCCCTCACATAAGGACCCCCAATGAGTCTATTAGCAGATTTTTCATCAGAAATATTCAAGGCCAGAGGGCAATGAGCTGCTAAAGAAAGGATCAAACAGAGCCCTATATCCAGCCCATCTGTCTTCCACAGTGAGGGAGAAATTAAGACACACCCAGATAATGGCTGTCATCAAGAAGCCACAGAATAACAAGTGGTGGACAGACTGGAGGGAGGGATCCTTCTGCATTGTTGGTGGGACTGTAAACCTGTACAATCACTATGGAAATCAGTGTGAAGATTCCTCTCTCAGAAAACTAAAACTAGAAATTCCATTTGACCCAGCTATTCTCCTAGCCAATTCCATTTGAACCAGTTTAGATATCTTCTAAAAGGAGATAAAGACATCACATTACAGGGATCCATGTATACCCATGTTTATAGCAGCCCAATTCATAATAGTTAAATTCTGGAAGTGGCTTATATGTCCATCAACAGATGAGTGGATTAAAAAATGTGATATTCACACACAATAAAACACTACTCTTCCATAAAGAAGGATAAACTTGAGTCATTTCTAAGAAAATGGATGCACCTCGAGACCATAATGTTTTTGTTTTTGTTTTTGTTTTGTTTTTGCTACCAGGGATCAAACTCTGGTCCTTGCGCTTGCAGGGCAGGCGGCGGAACCACTGAGCTAAATCCCCGGCCCTTGAGACCATAATGTTAAATGAAATAAATCAGACACACAAACTTAAATATTGCATGGTTTCTCTATATGAGAAATCCAAAGCATAAATAAATTAAAGAGCAAAAGATAGATAGCAGGAAACAAGGAGATGAGTTTTTTTGCAAATGGGAAGGGGACCAGGAGATGGATTGAGTGGGGAAGGGAAAAGGGAAGAGGACATACAAAGAATTAAGATGTGTTATGTACGTGTTCCAACACCCCAATGGTGAATGTAATTGTTATGTACCATAAACACTTACTAATAAAAAATAAAGGAAAACAAAAAAAGCTGAGTCAGTGGGCCTGCTGTATGGAACTGCTGAAGCAATCTGCAGGGTGGACTAGAGACTAGATGATAACCCAAAGCCATCCAAAGAATTCTTGTAGAGCTCTCAGTGACGATAAGGACATGGACAATTATAAAAGCAAACAGGTATTGTAACACTATCTTGTAACTGTACCTTTCGTCTCCAAATAATTTGAGACTAATAAATTTTTTTAATTAATTGAAAAATTGATATTATTATAATTGTAGTTTGTAACACCACATTTCTTTCTTTCTTTCTTTCTTTCTTTCTTTTTTTGGTACCAGGACCTTTTCAAACTCAGGACTTTGCACTTGCAAGGCAGGTGCGGTGCCACTGAATTAAATCCCTGGCTCACACATTTTATTTTCTACATAGCTTAAAAGTCTAATGCATAAAAGCCCAATTATTAGTTTATGTTTTGGATACACAATGTGAAAAGATGTAACTTAATGACTTCGATCATTGAAAGGAGGAATTGAGCTACAAAAAAGAGCAGTTATATTTGTCATTAAAGTGGTACAATTCAAATTAGAGTGAGATAACTTTTAGGATATTCTGTAATCCCCACAGTAACTGCAAGAAAATATTTGTAGAATGCACACAAAAGGAAAGGAGGGAATTAAATTATATAACTGCAAAAGGTCCAACTAGATTTAAAAAAAGACAAAAATTTAAGAAATGGACAAAGAACTTTCAGGCATGTAAAAAACAAAGAGCAAAATGATGGAAGTCCCTCTTGATTGGTCATTAATTTGAATGTCAGTGGATTCAACTCTCCTATCAAAAGTCAGAGATCATCACAATTCATAAAAAGAAAACAATCTACATATGTTCTATCTATAAGAGACTTGTTTTAGACCTAGAAACACAAATCAGTTGAGAGTGAAAAGTTGGGAAAATAATTTTCATGCCGATAGTAGCCACATAGCATTATTATCTAAAGCAGGGAAGCCACCTATGTGCCTACCAATGAATGGATGGAGAAGCAAAGCGTGGTCTACAGTGACAAAGGACTATTTCTCAACCTCTAAAAGGAAAGAGTTTCTGGCACATGCTACACCATGGATGAACCCTGAGGACATCGTGCTAAGCAAAATAAGCCAGCACAAAAGACAAACACCATTCCATTCTATTTCTATGAAGTACCCAGGGTAGTCCAATTGAGACACAGAAAGTTGAAGGGTGCTCGCCAGGGCTATTGGCGAGAGGGGAGGATGGAGTGTTATTGATCAATATCCATAGATTCAGTCTTGCCAGACAAAAAGAGTCCTGGATTTGGAGGTTGATGGTTGCCTAAAAATATGAATGTGCTCAACAGTGTTGGCCTATCCCCCCAAAATAGTTGTATATCTTATGATACATGTATTTCATCACAATCTGAAGAAGCAAAAGATGCTGGCCATGGCAGTGTACACCTGTAATCCCAGAACTCAGGAGGCTGAGGCAGGAAGATCACTTCAAGTTTGAGGCTAGCCTGGGCTACATAGCGAGTTCATAGCCAGCCTGAACTAAATAATAAGACTATGTCTCAAAATAAATAAATAAATGAATAAATAAGACAGAGAAGGAGGAGGAAGAGAAGGAGGAGGAGGAGGAGGAGGAGGAGGAGAGGTGGAGGAAGAAGAGACACCACTATCAAGCTAAGAGAAAAAAATGTTTACATGTAAAGGATAGTGAGCCACAAAAGGAAAATGTCAAGAAAAGAATAGAAGAGATTTCTCAGCCAAATGTTTGTTCTAAATTCTTATTTACTCTCTACAACGTTTAAGAAATTTAAGAGATAATTCTGTTTTCACTACTAATCTAGCTAGATAACAATTTATTTTCCCTTTGAAGTGTTTAGTTGTCATTGAATTTAATAGGTGGCTTTTTTTCTTTTTTGATGTTAACACTTTTCCATTGTTAGCATGTATTCTTAGCAGTTAAAATATGCAAGCCTATACCTCCAAACTTAACACCATTTCTGGTATGCTGAAAATCTAATTAGGTTGTTCTGGGAATCAAAGCCAAAATATGTTTAAAATGCTTTGAAAAATATAAATTATTGAATAAATGTAAGGTAAAAATTTTGTTTTAGGTATGGCTTATAAATCTAATTTTGAAAAAATTTTATTAAGTAGAAATTTGTAAAATAAAAGATAGCATTGTGTATAGTGTGCAGTAAATTCATTTTAATTAATTCCTAAAGGTGCTGAACTTTTGGTACTTCAATTAAATAATCATTACAATAATTTCTTTATAGAAATACACAGATGCTGAGTCTGCTAACAAAATAAAATGGAAGTTCATATAGAGGCCTAAACAGAAAATGAAACATCGATAATTTTTTTAAAGAATTAGTAGAAAAACCTGCAGAATGAACTAGAAATAAGGAAAAGAGGCATTTACAAAGCAGCTGGAAGTTCTCTTGTTTATCTTTTATCCCACACTATAGAAACAAAGCCACATCAAGGACAAGCTGTTTGGAGAACTCTCGTGATAATCATTAGTTTGATTAATGTTATATTTGCTGTGCGTACAGAGGTAGAATGTTTGTTCTAAGTTTAGAAAGCATTTCTGCAGGGTTAAAAATCTTTAATGATACTGATTTGGGCAATAAAAAGAGATGGAGGGATGGAGTGTAGCTCAGTGATGGAGTGGTTGCCTAGCAAGGGCCTGGGTTATATCCCCAACATCACACACACACACACACACACACACACACACACACACATGCACGCACACATACACACATACACACAAAGACACACCACTAGCGATAGATCCATTAGACAACCATATGGTTGGCCATTCCTAAGCTGAGTTAACTAAGCATCAAGGCCTAGTTAGCTGCAATCTAAATAGAAGACGCGTACAAATGTCCTTGCACATTCTTGGTTTAGGAAAAGAAAATCTAACAACAAAATTATAAAAGATAATCTCTATATGGCATAAAAATTGGGAGGTAATCAATATGCAAAGATTAGCCACTGAAAGCTGGTGGAGGCAGGAGAAGGAGACAATTTACATTTCAGACAATCACTCGCTTGGTCAAGTGTGTACTGACTGCCTATTGTGTGCTGGGCTCACCTCGGGCTGAGGACACAATATGAACAAAGTCGACAAGGAACCTGTTCTCAAGAGATTATAGAAGGGCTTCGAGTTCCTCTCCCTGAATCAGGTAGCAGATGTTTAAGCAACATCTCCATTATGTGTTGCAAAAACAGTAGATTAGCACCCTCAACATCCATCTCAATTTCCTTCCTTTAATGGAATTTTTTTATACTCCTGGTTTTAGGTACTGGATACTGCTTGGGAAACTGTCAGAAACAGAGCATTGAGCAAAACAGTTTAAAAATTCACTTCCTTCCCACACTGCTAAGACAAAAAGAATTCTAGGTGTGATTCAGTTCCTGCCAAGGTAAGACTTGAGGTTCTGCCTGAATTAAGTCAGCTTGAGAGTAGAGGAGCAGAGATAAGACAGCTGCTTGGCCAGGGCTGAAGGTATTCTCAAAGTTCACCCACTGTTTGACGACCTTCCCTTTCAATAGTTCTTGCAAACTAATTCACACCTGGCAATAAATTTCTTTCTACTGAAACCAATAGGCATTGTTTCTGTTGCCTGTAATTGACTTCATGAACTGATATATTGTTGTTAATCCAATGTTAATAAGAGGACAAATGTATACCTATATCTATTTCATATATATTAAAATCTAGAAGTCATGCTAATTCATACTACTGGTTTTTATCTTCCCTGCTACAAACTGCATGAGTTCCTTGAATTTCAAAATTGCATTATTGATTTTGACAACATAAAGAAACATATCATGCTGATAGGATAAGAAGTTATAAAGAATATACATATTTGGCAAGTGTATGCCTTGAAGTCAGTATTCTATATTTAAAATGTGTTGGACATATAATTAAGATGGCAGGAAAGCATGGATTTTTCATATAAGCATAAATATTTCTAAATTTCAAAGGTCATTAAGAGTGTGGCTCTAATAGCTTGGTTAGAAAACTGAATGCATATTTTAGGAAATTTATATTTCCTAAGATAAAATGTTCTTTTGAGTCTAAAATCAAAATAACATCATGTAGGTGTTTACAATTTAATCACAGCAAACTACTCATAAAGAGATGAGATAATTTAATCACATGCTAGGCAATGATGCACTCATCAAAATTGGACACAATTGCAGATATCAGACATGATACTTGATTTTGGAAAACACTTGGAAAAATGGGCCAGGAAGATTCCTCTGGTGAAAATAGGAAAGGTGGCATGCAAATGCTGAAGAGTCATTTAAGGATACTGGAGAATAATTTTTAATCACATGATTTGATAAATTGAGACAGAAAATTCTACTTTGTAAGTATTAAAATGGGATAGGTTAATTGCTTTCATTGAATTTAGAAGTAGCTCTGCCGAGAGTAAAGGGATGAAGTAAAGAAATATGGTTTCTATATTTTGATATGCAACTCTACAAAATGTTTAGGAAATAAAACTGTCTTAACCCATTTGAGTGTATGCAGTGTTTTCCTTCTTGATTTCTTAAATCATTTTGCAATTCTTTCATGGCTGTCACAGCCTTCCTAGAATTAGCTTATTTATGTGAATATCTTTTTCCTCTATGTAGCTGTCAGCCTCTGAAAGGCATGTATCTATCATGTTGCAAAACTTGTATTAGTAGATATTGGTTGGTATAGATGAAATAGACTGTATAGATTACACTTTTACTTTAATTTCAAAAAATACCAAAATTCCATTTTCCAGCTGCGCAGTTAAGTCAGTGGAGATATTGGCCAGGATTTTCCATGACTCCAAATCCTGGTTGTCCTTTCTGGAAGAATCCTTTGGGTCCTACAGCCTTAGTACTTGTAGTCTTTGCTGTGTAAGTAAAATCTGAGCAGCTCTGGGCTCCATATCTGGACAGGAAGCCCTGACCAAATTCAGATGTGTAGACTTCATGGTAGGGAAGTCAGATAGAAGACAAATATAAAGGAGACGAGGAAAATCATAATCTTAAAACTGTACTTTAAAGAAAACTGCAGCTTCAGGACACAATCAAAAGTATCCAAGGTTATCATGCCTTTTGTCCCTTCCTGGAAACTCCAAAAATTTCAGAGTCTTTTAAAGTTACAATAAATTGGGCCCAGGGCTGAGCCTCTGACTTTTCACTTGTCACAATTCCACAGATTCCCACCCTCAAGGAACAAGCACTAGTAATCAGGTGCTGTATCTTTTAAACTTCAAACACATGCAAGTGGTCTGGACCCTAACATAGCCCACTAACAGGTAACTTGGCAGACACTAGGAACACATATCCCAGATCATCCATCTTAAGGACACCCCCAGCCTCAGTCTATAATGTGTCTCGCCTATGAACTCCACACTCCCTTCCGAGTGTGTGCTTCTTTCTGCCTCATTGATCTGCTTATGCCTTTCACTTATGAGTCCTGAGATTCTTTCCTGTGATGGAAGTTGGTGATCCTACCCTAGGGATGGGGGAGAGTTGAAGTCTCCCTCTCCCCTTTGGTGGGGGGCGATCTCCAGTGACAGTAGGTGACATAGAAGGCAAGGATGTAACATGAACTTGGCAGCCTGAAGCAGGGCACAAGATAGAGGAGTGTGGTCAGAGAGTGATATGTGATCAGCCTAATGCACCTATGCTTAAATTACACACACATCGGACAACACTGTGGGCTGAAGAAAACACATCTGGTGGGCCAGGTTCTGGCCTCCAGACAAATATGATCTCATGTTTTTGCCCAGGAGACAGGGTGGGGACACAAGTGAGAGCTGGTGCTGAAACAAGAGGACAAATGTCCTATGTCCCTGAAAGGGACAGGGCTAGTGATAGAGGCTGAGATACCACGAGAGTTCCAGCTCCTGAGACACATATGGAGAGGAATGGGAGCTGACAGGGCAGTGGTGAGGCTGCGCCCCACGGGAACATCATGTGTCACTTGGTTCCACTCTCTCCCTGCCTTGGGATCTTGTTATTTCACATTCCCATATCTGAGCTTCCCTGTGAGGGACGATAGGATTTGACTAGTACCTTCCTCATAGGGATAGCTTTACAACTAAATGAGATAAAACATCTAAGGTGCTTAGAACGCTGCTCAGCTAACACCACATAATGTTACACAGTGCTCTTTGCAGTTTGTAAAGTTATATATAATGTGTATGCATTGGTGTCCACATGCGCACAGAATCATTGTAATTCTCTTTTATACACTACTTCTCAGAATGGGCTCCAATTGCCCATCTAAATCCCTACCCCGTGCTCACCTTTGCTGGCTGAAAAGGTTCAAAATGAGAATCACACTTGCAGAACTTTTCTCAGTTTCCAGATTTGGATCACAATCGCTGACTTCTTGGAAGCACTTCGCTTTTTAAGTTGCCTCCCTGCTGTGTGAAGTGGCCCTTCCTCTATTTGTCTTAAAATAATCTTTCTTATGCCTCAAGGAGTTTCACTTGGGTTCTAGTTTTCTGAAATTCAATTAAGTCTGTATTTATTTTTGCCATACACTCAGTGATTTTAATGATTTCAATTATTTTAATGATTTCAATTATATTCATTGTTCATATTTTTTTTCTAGTTCTCACAGTCCTAGTATCCTGACTTTATACAGCCTATACCCTTGGCCATTTAGTGCTCTTTTGCTAGATCATATTTTCCTTCACTCATTGCCCAGACAGAGGAATCCTGTATCAAGTCTGGGTCCCTGCTCAGGATGGATGAAAGGAGTCCCCATCAGGGCTGGGGTACAGCTCAGTGGCAGAATGCTTGTGTGACTTGCTCAGAGTCCTGGGTTCAGTCCCCAGCACTAGACAAGAAAAGAAAAGAAAAGAAAAGAAAAGAAAAGAAAAGAAAAGAAAAGAGAAGAGAAGAAAAGAAAAAGATGCCGTAGAACATTTTCTGTTCACTATTATTTCAAATAGAGGAACCACTTTAAATCCCACTGACAATAACTGATTTCATTGTCTACATGCACTTTGTAAAGATGTCAAAATCTATGCAAAGAAATTGCAAATACAGTGAAGAAAGGGCTGGCCCTGCACACACGGTCCCTGGCCCTGTGCCTGTTTGAAGATATTTTCAATGCACAGCAAATGGTGTGGTTGATCCACCTTTATGTTCCATGTAAATCTGTTTTATTTTTGATAACTTTGCCTGGAGAAATGATGCTTGAAGCATCACAACAGGAGTGACTGACAGCTCCCTAGGTGCATTGTCAATTTCACAGCAAACATAATTGACAGCTCCTACCTAGGTAAGAAGCAGATGTGGAGGAATTTGGTCCACACTGAGCAGTGAAAAAAAGAATCACAGAAGATACTTGTTCTATTTGTTATTTATTAAAATTCGATTAATATGGTAAAATATATGTATCTCCAAAGAATAGATTTACTTCTAGGATGAGACAGATTTTGTTCTTAAATGGTTATAGAAGCTTGATATATAGCAATTATATACTGAAATTACTTCCTAAATATTTTTGCCATTTCAGTGAATTTTACATTGCTCATTTTCTTACTCCATATATACTCTTTATCTACCTGGGAGTAGCCTTGATAACTAGAGACTTTTCAAGTTGTAGATTTAAATATCACTTACATTTTCTGTTCTGGGCTCCTGCCTGTGGGGATTAAGTTTAAAAAATCTGACTACATTAAAAAGAAACAAACCTGAAATTACATTTCTAAGTGTACAAGTTGTGATTAAACTATAGGATAAATGTTTAAATAAAAAGTTGACTACAGTAAAAGACACATTGTCATTAACTGCCCTCCAAAATCACAACCCGCCCCCCCCCCCAGTTGAACACACTTATCCCATCATTCTTGCTTCTTTCTAAACCAGTTCTGGAAGTCCTCTTTCATGAGTATCTTTAGGAGATGTAATAAAAAACAGTGAATGCTGCTGCCAAGGGCCATCCAATGGGAAGGCAGTCTTGTAAAAACATTATAGTGTATCCTCATCCACCTTTTCCAGCAGATCTGGCACCATGTAACTTCTGGCTCTTTTCCAAAGTCAAAATTACCATAAAAGGAAAATGTTTTGAATTGATTCAGGACATAGAGGCAGCTATAACAGCACAAAGACACTCAGGAAAGAGGCCTTCAAGAACTGCTGCAGAAAGTGGCAAGAACAATGGCTAAATGTGTTTAGGTGAAGGCGAGTATTTGGAGGGTGTCTTTTGCTATAATAAACTTTCTGATTTAAGCATTCACATATTCTTAAATAATACCTCATATACCCAAACCAATTGAAAGGAGCGACTTGAGCAGATATTTTGATACCCATGTTCACAGCAGAATCATTAACAATACACAAAAGGGTAGAAACAGCCCAAATGTCCATCAGTGGATGAATGGATAAGCAACACATAGTCCATGCGTAGGACAGAATATTATTTAGCCTTAAAATTATTGCTTCAACATGGAGGGGCCCTAAGGTCACTGTGCTAAGTGAAATAACATGGCCATAAAAGGATAAATGCTGTATGATTCCACAGACAGGAGGCCCCCAAAACAGTCAACTCAATACAGACAGAAAGTAGAATGGTGATTTCTGGGGCTGAGTGTGTGTGTGTGTGTGTTGGAATGAGGAGTTAGTGTGCAACAGGTACAAAGTTTTCATGGGAAAATATGAAAAAACTCTGGATAGAGACAAAGGTAATGGTTGCACAACAATGTGAATGCATTCAATGCCACTTAAAATAGTTAAAATGGTAAAGTTTATGTTATTGTTTGGAGGGCTTTCTGCTGAGCCTTGGGCCCAGATGCAACAGTTCTATGCAAGGATTTGCATTTCTACCAATTCTGAGGTTTATGAATTCTCTATTAAATCAACTTTAATGATATAAAGCACATGAATGACTTCAAGTGTGGTCTGGGATCTGGCTCAGTATCTCCTACCATGACAGTTGAGATGTGGTGGGGGAGCTACAGGCCTAGGAAGGCTCTGCTGGAGACCCATTCTAGAGGCTATGTGAGGATCAACATTCACTTCGCCCAGAAAGGGATTTTCAGGACAATGTAGCTGGCACGAAGCACAGCACCTTTTCTGACTAAAATCCAAGTGTATCCACTGAAACTTCTGCTCTGTTCTATTCCTAGGCAGGTCTTTCCATCTGGCTTACACTCAAGGGGGAGCATCATCCAAACACTTATGGGCATTTTAAAGCCAGTACAATAGATATGCACATGGGATTGCTCTAACAACCATAAACCAAGTGGTCCTCTCCATGCCATGTCTGTGATCCTCTTGCCCTCCTCCCAGGGGTATTTACTATCCTAAATCTTGTGCCTAACTTTCTCTTGCTTTCCTTTATGGTTTTATTATCTTGGAAATGAAACCTTAAGCAACATCTTGCTCATTTGTGCCTGTTTTTCAACCTTACACAGTGCAGTAACACTGTGTGTATGCCCATGTGCTTCCTATCTTTTGCTCTTCTGGGTGAACCTTATCTGTATTCATATGTGTGTTGTGGCTCCTTTGTTGTCATTGCTATGTGGTCTTTCTTTACCCATCCTTCCGCCAATAAAAAGATTAATTTTTTTATTCAAAACATGTTGCTGTGAACATTCTTATACATGTCCCTTGCATAAATTTCTGCAGGGTAACATACCTAGAAATGCAACTGATTGATTTTTAGGTGTCTTTGCCTGACCTTTAGCAGGTCGCTGATTAGTTGATTCATTTTATGAGAACTGTATTAATTTACACTCCTACTAGGAGCATCTGACATTTCCTCCTACCCCTCATCTCAACAACACTTGATGTTAGTCCAATATTTTGATGCTCTTGATGTTTACAAATTGACTTTAAAACCAGAAATGAGCTTATACACAACTCTGTCATATTGGACTTTCAATCCCTGGGATGATGGATGATTATGACATAATAGGTGCTCCGTAAAGGAGAGAAAAACAAAAGGAATGAAAGCTTCATTCATTTGATAAAGTACTTTTTTGATATTTTAAATGTGTATTGGCACATTCCAATCTTTTCATCTCCAAATTATACACCCAATGTCCTGATTCAAAAGCTAGATAGGAAATTTAATGAGTAGCACAAGTGTTGTGCCCAGAGGTGGGAAACGTACTGCATTCTAATAGAAGATTATAATAGAAGATGGATTTAAAATAATAAAAGATGGATTTATAATAATAAAAGAAAAATTCTCCACAACTCAATGATGATATCAGTACAGTTTATATGATTCAACATAAATTATTTTTAATCATATAAATTTTGCTTCCATATATTTGATTGTTTTCTAGTTGGTTAAATTTCCACTATTTAACATTTCATTTTTTGGTCCTGAGTTGCACAGAACACGCCAAATCACCCCGCTGCAGACCGGCAGGTCTGCCCACGCCCTACCGAGGTCCCGAGCACCCTACCAAGGTCCCTAGTCATGCAGAAGATGCCCAATCACCCCGCTGCAGACAGGCAGCCACCTGGTTCCACACTACAAAGACGCAGAGGACAACAGACCACCAGACCAAGGTACTGAGTCCCGCTGCTCCCAGCCCAGAGGTAGGGGCTTCTGAGCCACCGTCCCACTGCTCCTGGTCCAGAGGAAGGGGCTTCC
>NW_004624749.1:9219909-9278153 GCF_000247695.1 Heterocephalus glaber
CATGCTTTGAAATTTGTGAAAATTTTCAATGAATCATTTAATGAATTGTTTAATAAAGAATATATCTCATATAAAAAACATTTCATTTTTTAAAAATTCTGCAATATGTAAGAACTGATATTTAAAGACATCTGTTTTCTTGAGCTATAGTCTTGACTCCCAAATGCTAGTTCATGGACCCCTGCCATTTCTTAAGAAATTTTCACTCATTTAAAACATAACAATGAAATCAACTGTGTGAGCTTCTCATACAACTACGTGCCTTCCATTTAAAGCACTGATATTTATTCTGAAATTATGCTATTTCTACTGCTTTCATGTTAAAATGCCTTGTAAGATGATGATATACGCGGCGTTTGTTTGCTCGATCACTTTGCACGATTCAGATTTTGTGTGTGCGTTTTACTGATTTTCGGGTTCGGAAGCCCTTCAAGAGTGGATTATTGGATGTGATTTGGTAGGAAGTACCAGGGCTCTGGGCGGTGCTGGTCTTCAGCCTGGAGTGACACCGTGTGACAGTGAGTGCCAGGTGTCGGAGACGGTCTCGACCAGGACCCCGAGCAGCGTGGGCAGTCGGAGGAAGGGCAGGCGTGCAGCCATCTCGGCCCTGGGGCCACGGGACGCGAGCCAGGACTTGGAGGAGCTGCAGGTGCGGAGAACGCGGAGGGCGGGAGGTACGGTTGACAGCCTCTGCCGCTCGGCCAGGGCTCAGAGAGAGGCGGCTGGCGGTGCAGCAGTGGACCCAGAAGGAAGAGCTCGTTAGAGAGCCTCGTGAACATGTGAGTCCAGGAGATGCAAGACCTGGATCCAGGTCTGTGAATAAAGCAGAGCGCTAATGCCCGTCTTCAGTTCCGGTTACCCCGCCCAGGGGTGGAGCCAGGCACGCCCCGTAGTCAATCAGCGGGGAGATTCGCCGCAGGACACGCCCTCTACTCCTCCCAACAGCCGGGGGGGGGGGCACGGCGCGAAGCGCCTTGCAGTGTTTGCCCCGCCCCCTTTACCCCGCCCAGCCGTGGCGGGGGGGGTCTCTCGCGGCCAACATGGCGGCGCCCTGTGTGTCCTGTAGCTCATCTCTTTCCTGCAGGCTCTTCCTCGGGAGTCGGGTCATCCTCGCCCGGAGCCAAGAGCCCTGGAAAGCTTTGGCGGCTGGCCTGCAAGCAGGTACCGGACCCCAGGTAAGGCCTGGGAGAACTGGAGGCCGTGGTCGTGGGGCCAGCGAAGCCAACTTCCCCGGCGGCTCGCGTGTCCTCAGGCGGGGACCGGAGGTCCTAGGAGGGGAGTCTGAGCTTGAGTGCTGAAGTGGGCATTCGAGCAGTCTCCCCTCTGCAGCCAGGTTTTGCGGAGTGGCTGAGGCCCAGCGACCCTCCCGACTGTGTGCGTGGGTGCCAGGGTTTGGGGTGGGTCTGGGGCTGGAGGGGAACTGTACCCCTGCGGGGCCTGAAGACTTGTTGAGAGAATGCTGTAATTTAACCAGGCATGTTTTGTCCACCACATAGTATACTGATCATTGAAACGAGTTTCTACAAGGCTGTTGATTCACAAGGTAGCCAAAACGTGTAAACACAGGAGAGCAACTCTCAAATCTGCCTTCCTGCGGATAAAATTTAGGGGTCCTACTGTATAAAAAAGCAGGGTGGTTGGAGGCATGGAGAAAAGTGATCAGAGGTAGAGAAAAGGGAAGTAATGAGTGGCTTAGTTATAGCTAGGCAACTCCGTGGCTCTTCATGGACCCATGTTCAGGACACATGGCAGTGTTAGCTTACTCCAAGGGTAGAATTTTGACCTTGTAACATCAAAAGCTAGGTCATCACACATTTCCACAGGCCCAAGAGAAGGGTGGGTGGTTTCAACTGATATGAGTTACCTTCAAAGTCCTTAAAACAATTTAGGCAACTGTCACCACCGTGATCCAGGTGGCAGAGGTGTTACCTATAGCAAACTAATGTGAGTACATTGCTTGGGTATGTGACCTCTATAGTTGGTGAAAAAAGCAAGTGAAGCCAGAGGGCTCATTTAGGTTTCCCTGGTGACGAGTGGAACTAGAAAGTTTGGCAGGAGTCAGAGTAGGATCTGCTTTGCTATGCAAACATACTTCAATTTTTTTACCTGACATAAATGAAAATACTGTTCCACTGTGAGCACTTGACAAATCCCTTTACTGGAGTCCTACAAAAGTTACCCATGAATTCATCAGTCCACTATTAGTATAACTTAATATACAAGTGCTAATCCAGCTTTCTTTATATTTCTGATTTTTATATATGAAAAAGCAGTAGACCAGTTTTTAAAAGTATTGGTAGGATAGCTTCTTAATTTTTAGTTTTTCACTAAGCACTTTCTTAATGCCTCGTCCTTCCAATTTTACCTAACCAATATGCCTTTGTTGATTTGGACTATATTCCAGAGAATGATGAGTGACATATTTTGGTTTCATTGTAAGCACACTCCTGTCTCTATGTAAAGAATCTTTTCAACGCATGGACTCTTGGAGATTAGAACATTCTATATTTATCACAGCCTCCCTTAGGTTTACAGTAATGCCTTAACAATTTTTTTGATAAATGGCTTAAAATGCTTTGAAAAAATTAAAATTAAGTTACATCTTCATTAGATACTTTATACAGCCCTATAAATTACTTATGTCCCCTCTCAAGTAGTGTGTGTGTGTGTGTGTGTGTGTGTGTGTGTGTGTGTGTGTACTTTCCCAGTTTATTAACAATGAAAATGAAAATGAAAACTTTGGCACATAAGTTGATCCCTTTGAGATCTTATCCTGACCTTGTAAGGATAGAATCTAGTGTTCCTCCTTGTTTTAATTATGAAAATGCCTTGATATTAAAATCTGTTTTCCTTATGGAGCGATTATAAATTTCTCACTTAAAGAAAGCCTGATGCTACCACCATCTCCACCTCTCTTTTCCTTATAGAATAAAATAAACACTTTTTTGTATTTTGCTTCATTATTGTAATTAGGATGGTGACTGTATTATTTATTTATTTATTTTTGGTACCAGGGATCAAACTTGGGACCTTGTGCTTGTGCAGCAGGCGGTGAAACCACTGAGCTAAATCCCCGGCCCCTTCTGTATTATTTATTGATGCATAATAAATTACCCAAAAATTTAGCAGCTTAAAACAGCAGACACTGTTATCCCCCAGTTTCTGGAGGTCATAGCCTGAGGCCTGCTTTGTCAGGTCTTCTTACCCAGGGTCTCCTACAGCAGCAGTCCGGTGTTGGCCCAACTTGGGGGAATCCACTTCCAAGCTGTCTCAGTTGTGACCCTTAGCAGGATTTAGATCTTCGCAGGCTGTTGGCTCCAGTTCTTTGCTAGCAACTGACCAGCATCCTCCCTGTATTCTGGACACCAAACACTTCTGTAAGGGAACTCACAGTATCTGCCTTCTATCATTTTGATTAAGAGAAGGTAAATGAAGTCTATGTAAATAGGGAAGTGTGGAGGGGGTGAAGAGCGCACAGGTAATGGGGAAAAAAATAAAAACCAAGATACATTATGTACAGGTACAAGCACCCAATGATAAATGTAAACGTATTATTTACCTAAAATGTACCAATAAAAGAATTTAAGAAAAAAAAAAAGAGAAAGTAAAAAAGAGGGAGGACAAGAGTTTTCTGGAACCTAATTTCAGAAGTGCCATGTATCTTTTTAATTGTGATCTGCTTATCAGAATCAAGTTACTAGGTTCAGCCTACACTTAGGAGGAAGGGGTCAGTCACACAAGGGCATCAGCCCCAGGTGGAAGAACTACCAGAAGTCCTTTCAGAGCTGTGGACAACAGAAGACCCTCTTGTATTTCTTGTGCTATTGTTTTAAGTGTCTGACGTGTTCAGGCCTTTGTCATGTAGTTGCTCTGTAAACTTCTTAAGGATAAGAATAGCTTAGCCCAAAGCCTTTGTATCCCCGCCAGGATGCCTACTGTAGCACAGGGTCTGCGGGGAGCTCAGCACTCCTCACTGTCTCATAAACATGTGGTCCTGGTATGTGGTGCGTGCCTGAAGCCTCAGCAATCAGAGTTAAAGGCGCTAAGATGGTGTGAGCTTGTGAGCCCAGGAATTCCAGGGCAACCTGGGCAATAGAGCAAGACCCTGTCTCAAACCTCCAAAACCCAAAATACTTGTGAAGAATTACTATGTGTGTATGTATGTGTAGGTGTATACGTATATGTGTATCCTCATATGTGTACATATCACACCTGTTCTGTTATTCTTTTTTTTTTTCTTAAAATTCTTTTATTGGTACATTTTAGGTATATAATATGTTTACATTTATCATTGGGTGCTTGTACCTGTACATGATGTATCTTGGTTCTTATTTTTTCCCCATTACCTGTGCGCCCTTCACCCCCTCCACCCTTCCCTATTTACGTAGACTTCATTTCCATTTTTTTTCTTTTCTCATAATTTTTCCTTTCCCTTCTTTCCTTCCCCCTTCTCCTCCCATCACCCTTACCTCTTTGCACCTTTTCTTCCTATTTCAAATTATCAATTATTTGTTTTAATCATTTTAATCATTTTAATTGTTATTCTTTTTGCCAGATAGGATTAATAACTCATTGTGGCAATCCTTATTTTAACACCACTCAATTTTGCTTTATTAAAAACTAGTAACAGCCTAGCCAATAGAAGTTGCTCAAATTTGTTAAATAAACTTGTAAAATAGTTTAATTTTTAGAATTTTATTATGAAAAACATCATATACAAAAATAGAATATAATGACTCCTATGTTTCTGTCAGTGAGCATCAACAATTTTTGCTTTATCAGTCCTGTTTCCTTTCCACCTTCACCAAGTTGGTCATTGTAAATTCAAGACATTTTTATTTTACTTGTACTTTAATACACATCTCCAACAGATACCTTTTTTTTTTTTTGTACCAGGGATCGAATTTGGGACCTTGCACTTGTGAGGCAGGCATGGTGCCACCGTGCTAAATCTCTGGCCCTCTTTTTTAAAAACATAGCTTCCATGCCACTACTGTATCTAACAGAATGAACAATAATTTCATATCATCTATTACCCATTCCTAGTTCAAATTTCTGTGATTGTCCAAATAATAACTTTTTATAGTTGGCTCATTTCAGTCATTCAAGCAAAGTCTGTTCATTTTATTTGATTGATAAGTGTGTTAAGTCTTAATTTCTAAGTTTGCAAATGACCGAACATGGTAACTTTTCAGCAATGTAGTGAATTTCCTAGTTTGTTTAATCTAGCATTCGTTTTCCCTCATGACAGCACCCCGGTTTCCTCTGGAGGAATTTGTTCTTTTCCATTGAATATTCCACCAGTACTATAATCTGGCATCTCACCCAGATATCCCACTAGACTGTCCCACCTGGAGATCTGGAGCTTGGGGGCGACACGGGTGGAGCTGGTTTCACCTGAACAACCTTTCCCCCAACATTGCGCCTGCTTGGGTCACTGGGCTTCCCCTCTTCAGCTGCCAGAGTCCGTGGACCTGGCCTTCTTTCAAGTTTCTTCCTATGAGGTCCTAACAACAGCCCTCTTAAGAACATAGGTAAATCAAAGTGGTTTCTTTGGCTTGCACAGAGGGGCCTCTAACTGACTAAGTGTAAGCCTGTTCAGAAAGGTCACTATAATCACGCTCTCAAGTCCTTTTGTTGTTTCTTTCTGTGCACAGTTTCTCTAATCTGACTTCAATCTATCTTTACCTTTTTAAAAATTCCTCATAGTCATTTTTCTTCCTTTTCTAGTCAGATTAGCAGCATATTCTTTGTTTCATTTTTATCCAATTAAACCAAAACTCCTTAATACTTGGGTGATACCATTAAAGTAGAGTTATGCTGGCACGTGGCCATTTGGGACAGCACTGCTGGCAGGATGTGTCTGCTTCTTTGGCAGCCTGCTTGTGTGAAATCATAGTTGTGTGACCCACTGGTTGTCTTCATAAGGAAACAAATCTGTCGGGTTGTATCTGTACTGTTCCATAAACACAGAGTCTGTTGAGAGTTCTCTCCTCCTGGCTTTTTGGTTGGAAATGAAACCTGTAGAAAATTTTGCTGGGAATTGTTCTTAACAGTGGCAAAGAAATTCTCTCCAGGAAGTCTTTGTGTTTTTGGCTAAAGATCTGTTCTTTGCATACTCCCAACCTCATGTTACATAATGAATTGTACTAGCAACATGATGGACTTCTTTGAATGTAAAGATTTTTTATGAGTTCCTTGCTGGAGTAATTTAGAGCTTTGACAGATATATTGAATAACCTGGTATCCATGCCATGATATTATATTGCAAATATAAAAAGATTGTGAATTTTCAGGATGTCATATTCTTGAACATTGCGTAGATATGTCTTTGAAAAGATCCTAAAGAACTTTTATGATAAATAGCAAATTAGGGACATGTTTTCAAGGCCTTTCTAAATGAACAACAATAAAACTTCTGTAAATATATTTAGGCTTCATTTATGTTAAAACTAGGAAAACTGACCTCTTGGGTCAAAAACCTGAAGAATGTAAATAGACGTAACATTTTATAACAATTGAAGAAAAAAATCTTGGAAGTCAATAGTAACCCTTTTTTTTTTGAGAAAATACTAAAATGTTTTAGGAACTAAAGATGAAGAGGAAAAGATAAATGAAGAAAATTACTCAACAAAATGGAAGGTTACATTAGGCCCCCTTTATCCACAGTTTTGATTTCTCTAGTTTCAGTTGTCTGTTGCCAACTGCAGTCCAAACATGCTTGTCTTGACTCTTTCAAGAGAGACCCTACCTACAGTTTTTACTGCAACATATGTTTGTAATTGTTCTGTTTTACTATTGTTATTAATTGCTTCAGTGTCTAATGTATAAAATAAATGTTTTTATAGGTATATACAATGGGAGAAAACAGAGCATATGTAGGGCTTGGTGTTACCTATGGTTTCAGGCATCCACCAGGAACCTTGAAAAGTCTCCTTCATGGATGGAGGGGGCCACTGTTTTACCACACTGTTCATACTGGTGCAGACATTCTTAAAGCTTTGGGGTGGGATAAGACAAAAAGATAAGATAAAAAAATTGTTGAGGCTTGAGTTTTGAAGATACAGAAAGTTGAAAATTCACAGTGGCTGCAGTAAGAGGAACAGACATTTGGGAAAGAGGGGGATACCACGAAGTAAAGCCATAAAAACTGTACAGGTGCAGAAGTAAGAGACAGGAAGTTAGACCAGTGCACAAGGAGGACAGAGAGTGAATCACTGCTGGTGAGTTGGTGAGAATTCAGTGCATGTGGCTTTATTTCCAGAGTTCATAGGAGAACTACATTTAAACATTTTATTCTGAAGCATCCTAGTAAAATAAGAGCAAGCTGTGTAGTGTCCAAACTGCAATTGACAAACTTTTTAAAAATGCCATATACCAAAAGAAAATAGGAAGCATTAAAAATGTAAATATAAGTTTAATAAGACAGAATGGCTGTTAAAACCCACTTAAGGTTTTGTCTATTAAAAACTCAAACTGTGTCAAAAGAAAAAAAACCTCTATGATCATTAATTGTTATTTGTCAGCTTGACTTAAGTAAGAGCTGCCTGGCAGATGATTGACATGTGGGTCACACACTGAGGAGGGAAGACCCACCCCACATGTTTGTGGCACCAACCAATAGGCTTGGAGCCTGGGCGGAATAACAAGGGGAAGAAGAAGGAAGTTTCCCCCTTTTCTTTGGAGGGCCTCTGATCTTCACCATTGCCTTTGGATGTTGGTCTCCAGTTCCTTCCCGGAACAAACTTGCACCAGACTGCAGTGAGCTCCAGGTCTTCGACCTTAGACTGAATCTTGTGGCTCTTCAGATCACAGACTATTGGTCTGCATTTCTCCACCCCTGACTGCAGGTGCCCATTGCAAGCCTAACTCATAAATCCCCAAAATGCCATAAGATTTAGATGAAAAGGATATTTCAGGGAGATTTAATTGGGTGCTCGAAAGGGTTACAATATTTCAGTGTTACACTGTTTCAACAGAATTGAATTTGTGATAAAAAGTATTTCATGGGAGCTGGGAAACTTTGTAATGCTGAAGGTTACAATCTACCCTAAGATGTAACTTCTGGAACAAAACAGTGCATCAGAATTATCACTGAAACCTATGAAGGAAATCTATAGGAAAAGAAAAGATCATTGACAAAATACTAGATGTAGTGTGGGTTTCTTTCCTAGTGTTCTCCTAGCTCACATTCAGTAGGAATGGATACTTAAATTTTTTTTCTAGTCTTTCAGCCTTTCTGTCTACACTTCACTTGATCTTAGCCAAAAGGCCGAGAAGCGATTCTGTCTACACTTTATACAGTGCATCATTGCCCTTTGAACATAAAGTATGCAGTTTATCAAACTGACTGCTCATCCTCTCAGCAAATCAGTTCACCTCCTACTTTCCAAAGAAACTATACAGTAACTTTACCTTTCTGTCTGCCCCTCTTGCTTGTAAGTTACTTTGTTTCTTTATGTAGCAGAGAGCCCCTTCTCCTCTAACACTGGTTAATGCCTGGTGTGGCATCATGTCCTCGAGATTTTTGACAGACAGGTAGCTCTCCTTAGCCCTCAGTGCACATGCCATCAGACATCTCAAAACCATCATTTCCAAAGTTGAACTCTGTTCTTACCTCTGGATCTTGCTTCTCCTCCAGAATTCCTTCCTTCCAAGAACGGAGCCGCACACCAGGAGGCTCATTTCTTCTCCCCAGAAAAGTGTTAGTGACCTAGAAGAGTATATTCAGGATTTTGCTTGAACTTAGACTCACTTTTTTAATGAGTTGGAAGAAACATCCTGTCCTGTGATTTACAAAACCGGCAGGGTAATCATCCTTCTGGCACAGAGCACTTGGGAGAATTGCTTCTCCATGTGACTGTTGCTTTTCAGCCCAACTTCATCCTTTGCCTAATCTCTGAGGCAAAAAGGCACTTGCTGTTCACTTTGAATATAGGAAGAAGCCTTCTATTTTGTTCAAAGCGAACATGGAAACATATAAAACAAAAACAAATCTTGCAAAACATTAAGAAGAGGAGATGATAAAACTACTAGGGTGGGGAGTTAGTATGTATGGTACTTGGCCATGGGCAGGGTGTAAAAATGAGCTGCATCTATAAAAGAGCAAGTTGCCCTTACCACAGGGGTGACCTGAGGACTCCCTGTGACTCCCTGTGTGTTCTCCACAGAGAACACCAAAGTCTGTGTACTCTGTTTTCCCAGTGCAGCATGCCTGGGATAAAGTTCAGTGTGTGACTGAGACATAAAAATACATGAGCAACAATAACTGATAGTCAGATGAACAGGTGTAACATTACATAGTAGTGAAAGTAGAAGAATGTGGTCTGTCTGCCCTCAGAATGTCTCATGTGCTGCACTCAGCTTGAGCTGCAGGTAACTGGACCAGAGAGCAAGCCTCCCGTGCAGGGGCTGCTGTGTACAGGAGCACCTTGTGGGCTTGTTTTAACTCATCCACAGTAACATTGTCTTCACAAAGCATTGTAAGAAAATACAGTCTTTATTAATAACATTTAATAAGGAGAAACTCTTGTATACTTGCCTGAGGAAAAATAAACCATAAAGTTTCATGGATTTTTTTCTGGTGTTGTTGTTTTGAGACAGGGTCTCTAAGTCACTGAGTGGCTCAGGCTATGCTCAAACCATTGATCCTCTTGCCTCATCCTCCCAGAGTGCTGGAGGTGTGCACCACCACACCTGGCTTCATGGAATTTTTACTTGCCCTTTCTTACCTATTAAAGAGTTAGAAGAAACTTTTCACTATGTTAATTTGAATTTTAATTATAATTTTTACCATTAATTGGACGTTGTAATATTTCTCCTGGTTTTTTTGGTACCAGGGATCAAACTCAGGACCTTGCGCTTGTGAGGCAGGCACCAGCACCACTGAGCTAAACCCCCGGCCCCCTTCTGTATTTTTAAATCATATCTACTATTGTAACTATAGTGAAGAATTACTGTAGAGGATACTCAAGGGGGAAGAGGAAAGATGGAGGAATGGGTTGATGGATGGGCTGTATGTGTGATTTTTATGTTCGTGAAAAGGGAAGTGAGTAGATTACTAAGATTGCAGTGTTAAAATCTGAATATGGCTTTAGAGTATTTAGAATTGTCAGGGCAAGGATAAGATCTTAAGAAAAGCCAGGCCAGATCTGTTTTAGTTAAATCTAGCTACTGAATGAGCAGAGTATCATTTAAAACTTTTTTTCTGGTTCTTTAACACACTTTATTGAAGGAGAAATGTTAATGTTACAGAAGGAAATTCCTAATGTCACAGCAAAAATGACTATAGCACCAAGTGTGATAAGTGTAATATAATTAGTTGTTTTTAAAAAGATAGTTTTATTTCCAGTTAACATATTGAACCAAATTAATAAGAACTTGTCACAGCATTTAGTGAAACAGTTTCATCATTGTATCAGTTTCTTCACCATGTCTAAGAACCAAAGGATAAAACCCCATTCTGAGGCAGCCTACGAGAAGACATTAGGCAGAACTTTTCCCTCCAGCAGGCTGAGTACCCACTGTCTAGGCTCCGTGCCCAAGTACCTGCCCATTGCTCCCAGGTGTTCTGCTCACCTGCAGGTATGTTTGCCTCTTCTTAAGGGAGAGGCTTTTTACTCTGCTCCATGTGGCAAATGTCATGGCTTGCTGCCCTTGGCCAACCAGTGCCCAGTGTGGATGCTAGAGCACACAAGGGTCTGTTGCATTCTTCTTGGGTATTTTTTACAATAATGTGTTGCTCTGCTACCATGGTAGGTTAACCTAGTTAGTTGGTAAGCAAGCTTTTGAACAGGGAGCTGTTTCTGGACTCTGGTTCTGGCCTCCTGTCCACTGAGTCTCATAATAAAAAAGATAACTATGTGAATATCCTGTTTTATTTAGAGACAGTGGCACATTAGAGCTCTGTTTAATTTCAAAGCTTTTCTTTCCTTTTCTATTTTCTGTTAGATATCAAGGCTAATACATACCACAGTTGTAACAACAAAGAAAGGTGTTCCTGCCTCCAGACGCGAGACGTACACAGAGGACTTTATTAAAAAACAGATTGAAGAGTTCAACATAGGAAAGAGACATTTAGCCCACATGATGGGGGAGGACCCAGAAACTTTCACCCAAGAGGATGTTGACGTAAGTATGATTAACTCCGCTGGAAAAGCAATTGCTGTAGAGTTTTAGATACTGAATGCACTTTTCTTCAGCTTAAACCCCTTAGCTCTGTGTAAATTTTAATCAAACTGTCAGAATAAGGAGAAATGCCACTATATATTGCAAGTTGGAACTGTGATTTGTAAGAGAGATGCCATTCCACATTTGAAGCATCACAAAGTCGAGTGAGTTTTGGGTTTTAGTCAGAAATGGATCCTTTTCTTGATTCAAGCTCATAGGAGTCCCTGTGAGTGTTCATATGCCACTTAGAAGCATTCATCCTATTGTGTAGTCTTCCACTGAGCTCCTTTACAAAAGGGTAAAACAGGTGGTAATGGGAACAGAGCCAAGTTTACAGGAAATCTCCTTTAGGCTCAGCATTTTTGTCTACTTAAATAAAGAATCTGACTTTTCAGAATGAGGGCATGTCTAAGCGACGGGAGAGTAAGAATCAGAATTCTATTCTTGATCCTCTCTTGAATTATTTTGTACTCATGTTATGAGTAATAATGATCAGTAATACTTCCTTGCTACACATAGCAGAGAAGGCAGCAGAGGAACTTAAATTTAACAACTTTGAAGCTTGCTCTGATTTTTAAAAAGAAACACTTATCATTCCCTAATGTTTTTTATATTTACTGAAGAATAGCATCTTCATGTAGATTTAATATCTTTATATGATTTCATTAATGTGTGGTTTAGTAATGTGTCTGAGAAACACATCAAGAGGTGTTTTGCTATTTTTATGAACATCATGGAGTGTACTTACACTGAGAGAGCTGGGCCATCGGGCAGAATCATCTCACAGGACCCCCAGGGTGTGGGGGACCGGTACCTGCCGCTCTGTGGGTATTAAATCTTCCATAAAATGATGAAGTGCTCACACGTAACCATGTCCTTACAGGTAACCTGCACACCTTCCCCCACATACTTTAACTCTCTCTAGATTATAAAACCTTAGGTAATGTAATTGCAGTATAAATACTTGTTATGGTGTATTATTTAGGGAATACTGATGAGAAAAATAGCCTGTATGGGTTTAATACAAATGTGATTTATTTTTTAATATTTTCTATCCAGGGTAATTGAATCCATAGATGCAGAATCCAGAGATAATGAAGGCTGAATTATATTATTATTTGTAATCATGTTATAATTTTATGCATTTTTCTTCAATTCCCATCTTTTTGTACATCATTCCTGTTTGTAAATGGTACTGAAGTGTCTCATGGGGCCCCAGACCAATGTTTTTGACTCAATCAGGATTTTTTTATTGCCCTCCTGAGTCTAGGTGATTTTGAGTTATGGACCTCATAGCTGCTATCTTCATTTTTAATCTTAATTTGGACAGAATTAAGAAAACTTTTAATAATGCTTTAGTTTTATCCTAGATAGCGTGAGTTTTGCTCCATGTTTGCAAAAAGGAGACTGAGCACTGTGTTTAAATATGTAAACACGCAAAGTGCAGAAGCTCTAAGACCTTAAACTTTGAAGGTCATATTCTTCATGTCTGCCTCATCTCACACATCTAGGTACCTGGCAACACATAGCATGTATCACATAATTTTTAGCTAAGATAGCTGCATATTCAAAAACTTGTGATTTTTTTTTCCCCTAAGAAGAATTAAAAAACAAAAAGTAACCAGTATCTATATACTCAAAAAATACATTAAGAATTGAAGAAAAGGTCAGAAATGAAAGAACATTTTCTCCTTCCCCATTTTATCTTATGTCCGCTTTAAAAGAGAAGAGAGAGCATTTTAGCAGTCACACTACAGATTTTTCTTTTCTAAATGCAATATAATCTGCTTCCCTAAATCTTGTCTCCTGAGACAACTTCTTTTGCTGTTTGTTTCCCCTCTTTGATAGTTTCTTTGTTCAGTTATAATTCACTTAACATTTAAAGTACACAATTTATTGGCTTTTTAGTCTATTAATAAGTTGGGTAGCCTCGAGAAGACTTCAATTTTAGAATTTTTTATCAACCCCAAATGAAACTTTGTACCCTTTAGCATTCACTTTCCACTCCCCCTTACCCCATCTCTAGGCATCCACTTTTATTTTCTATCTTTACACATTTGTCTGTGTCTATAGATTTGCCTAATATAGGGTTAGGGTTAGAATTAGGGTTACATACAATATGTGGCCTTTTGTGACTCGCTTCTTTCACTTGGCATAATGTTTTCAGGATTTACCCATGTTGTAGCATGTATCAGTACTGCATATATATACCACCCCCCACCCCAAACACACACACTAAAGATTGAACCCAGGGCTTTCACAGTGAGCTACAGCCCCAGCCCCCGCCCCAGCCTCTGCTTTTTTTGCTGTTGGTGTTGTTTACCATTTTTTATTTTTTGAGGCAGGGTTTTGCTAGGTTGCCTACACTGGGCTCACGACTTGGAATCCTCTTGCCTCAGCCTCCCAAGTGCTGAGATATTAAGTGTGCACCACAGCACCTAGCTTCATTCCTTTTTTACAAAGTAATTTTCTGTTGCATGGGTAAACAACATATTTTGAATTCAGTCATGAGTTGATGGACATTTGGATCACTTCCATTCAGGGTTCCTATGACTAATGCTGCCATAAACAAGCCTGCTGTGGACACACACTTTCATGCTGGCCATTTTCACTTCTTTTGGAAATAGGCTTAAACTGCTGCCAGGCCATGGTCATGAAGAGTGAGCCTTGTTTTCTCCCACAAATTTTATGGTTTATTTTATGGTAGCTCTTACATTTGGTCCTTGGCTCCATTTTGAGGTAATCTTTGTAAACCATGTACGGTAGGGTCCAGCTACTTTTACACGTGGAGATTCAGTTGTCTTGGAGACCATTGTTTCTCCCGTGGAACTATTTTGTCACCCTTATTAAAAGTCAATTTGAGGGCCAGGGATTTAGCTCAGTGGTTTTGCCGCCTGCTGCGCAAGGGCAAGAAACCTTGTTCGATCCCTGGTACCAAAAAAAAAAAGTCAGTTTGATTGTAAATGTGAGGATTACTTCTGGATTCTCAATTCTCTTCCTTTGAACTCTGTTTATCCTGATGCCAGAACCACTCCCTCTTGGGTACTACAGCTTTGTAGTGAGCTTTAAAATCTTTAAAATCAGGCAGTCTGAGCATGAAGTTTTAGGATTGGCTTTTCACTTTCTGCAATGAGCCAGCTAGGATTTTGGTCCGGAGTCTGCAGAATCTCTAAATCAGATTTGGGAGTATCTCCATTCTAGTGTTAAGTTCCAGTGTGCTCATGGCACGTCCTGCGTATTGAAATCTTCAATTTCTCTATGAGGGTTTGTAGTTTTCACAATCTATGTTTGACTCTTCTTTTGTTAAATTTATTTCTTAGCATTACTTATTAAAAATCCTATTGTAAATAGAACTTTTTTCCTGGATTCTTGCTTACAAGTGTATATAATTAATTTTTGTATCTATTTTGTATATTTGTATATTGATCTTAAATCTACAACCTTGCTGAACTTGTTTATTAATTCTCATAGTCTTTTAATGGATTCCCTGGGATGTTTGTCACCCACAAATATAGCTTCACTTCTTCCTTTCCAATGTAGAAGTCTTTTATTTCTTTTTCTTACTAATTACCTTGGCTCACCTCCAGCAAGGTTGAGTAAAAGCAGCAGGCATTCTTACCTTGTTCTGATCCCAGAGGAAGGTATTCATTCTTTTACAAGTAAGTATAATGTTGGCCGTAGGGTTTTTATAGATGCTTTTCATAGCATTCATGATGTCCCTTTTGTTACATAGTTGGTTGAACTTTGTTGTTGTTGACATGTTAAGATATTATTAAATGCTTTCTCAGGTGATTTTTTTGGTCTTTTATTCTATTAATACAGGTATTGTGTATAATATTGATTTCCAGATGTTAAACCAACCAGTGTTCATGAGATAGATTCTACTTTATCAGTTTTATAATCCTTTTTATATGTTTCTAGGTTTGGTTACCATTTTGTTGAGGACTTTTGTGTCTAATACTGGTCTGTAGTTTTATTAGAATATCTTTGTCTGATTTTGATAATCAGATTAATTCTGGCCTCAAAGAATGAGTCAGGAGTATTCTTTTCTGTTTTGGAAGAATTGAAATTAATTCTTTAAATGGCTGTGGGCCCAGGATTTTCTTTCTGGATATATTTTTTTTTAATTTTGAAAATTTTTTTTCATTTTGACTCTTGTTCTGTTTGCTTTTTAAAATGGTCCTGCTCTCTCCTGGTGGCCAGTCCTTGAGCAGAGTTCTCAGCAGGACCATCCCACTGCCCAAATGAGGTTGCCATCAAGGTGTCCTGAGCAGCCCTGACCGCCTTTCTGGATAAACCTGGACATGCTTAGCTTATGGAGAGAAACAAATTCAACAGCTTCATAATCCTGTCTGAAGGCATAGACGTTTTCATGTTGCAAGTATTAAAATTGAATTATGTTTGGAAAGGCTAGTTCATTGCTTGGATGTTTACTCTGAGTGTCAGTTTGCAGTGTTAAAATTATTTTTGTGAGGGTTTAATTTATATGGAGTAGATATGGCCTGTAATTTAATTCAATTACCTAGTTAAAAGTCTACTACGCTCACTATAATTTTAGCATAGGTAAATTAAGTGCCATTGTGTTCAGATAAAACCATTAGTTATTTTTATATAGTGTAGAAACTGGTTTCTCTATACTTTTTATTCAGTTGCTAAGATAACAAGAACCAAAACCATTTATATAATGTATTTAGATAAAAATATTTAAGATTTTAACAACTCTTCTATTTTTAAAATGTCTTTAGAAATTTTTGTCAAGTTGTTGACAACTGCTGCCCATTGGTGAATCCATCTAAAGTAGTCTTTTAATATTACATAGAGAAATCTGAAAGGATCCTACAGTTTAATGAGCACGTCATTCCATCAAGTAGAAACTTAATTTTTAGCAATATACTGTGTTTAGTTCTGGTCCTACGGTTGTTTCTTGGAGAAGATAGTTAGACTCACTGTGCAAATGTGAGTGGTGACAGCTGTCGTGTTCTTTCAAAACCGTGTTTGTATGACATGAAAATGACTTCAGAGCATTACTGTCATTGTGCTAATAGAACTTAGTAAAACTTACCTTGAGCCAATTAAAGAATCACGAATTATGTGAAAAGTATCCATTTCTTCCTTTAAAATAGACTCTTTTGCAGTGAAATTGAATTTCTTGTGAGGAATTTAAATGTAGACCATGCAGAACCTTCTTATTGAACTTGTGTTTTGCTAAAGTGCCTCATAATTGGAGTGATGTGGTGGGGGAGGCAGGACCTGGACTTAGGAGAGTCCTTGCAGTGTCCCTGGCCAGAGTGCTGGTGACAGCCCTGTCACTTGGTGTTCCTGTCTGAGACGATCCCTCACACCCACTTCAGGATGGAATAAGGTTGAGGAGATTCCCGCAGTGTGCCTCATTGCTGTCAGTGGTGATGAACACAGCATGCCCTGGCTGGGATCACTCGCGGGCTCTCTAATTGCCTTTGTCACACACATCTTCGCACCACCTGAGACGGGGCTGGGCCAGTCATCTGAGATGCTATTGGGCAGGTTGAGTCACTGTCACCTGATCTGAAGGGGAGATCGCCACCTTCCTTGGTGTCTGAGGGTCCACATGGAAGGGGTTGTTTGTCGCCTTCTTCCACACCAGTGACATGATTCTGCCACCATAGTAATTGATCAGCTTCCCCAAGTTTCATATTTTACACTGGTTAACTGCTGACACTGTATGAATTTTAGTGAATTTCCAGTGACTACTCTTACCAAAGCATTGCAACTATATACCAAATATAGTTATTTTCATTTATTTTTTGGAAACTATTATTTTTGTAAGAGGTTTTACCTTGTATATAAACTGCAAGACAATATAGCTGATGGTTCTTAGCATTTCCATGCTGAAAAAATATTCAGTTATTAAAAAATAATTTATCCCAAATCAAGAAAATGTTTAAGCTTCCATTGCAACTGCTGTTAACATATTTAGAAGTCATGTTTTTTTATAATGTGTTTGCCTTTTAGTATATAAATTAAAACTAGATAGTATAATTTTTTTCTTAATATAGTGGGGAAATTAAATGCTTCATAAAAAGTGAATTTTTAAGATAAAGTTATTTTTCATTTTTATGTATAATTAAAACAATCACTACAAACTGAAAACCTGTGCGTGTGTGATGCTATCAAGGAGCCTCAAGCACGTCACCTTGTTAAATCCTTCTAAAAACCCTATGAAGCAGGTACCATTTTTATTGAGCATACCAATGCTATATGAGATGCTTTAATATCCAAAGACTGTTCTTTCCACGCTTTCAAGGATTAATTTTTTGGATGACATTTTCTAACTCAGCCTTCTTTGAAGCAGCACTGAATACCATCTTGCCCTGCAGAGCCTCGGGCCCTCTTGGCTAGTGCGGCACTAACCCTGCCTGTGACTGCCATTGCCGCTTCTTGAACAGGATCCGGCCAGCCATGCTTCATCCTGGTCTCATGGCTTTCTTCCCATCAGGACATCTTGTTGCTGTGTCTGCCTCGCATCTCTGCATAGCTAAACTTGTTAAACGTGTGGATTAGACCTGAGCCCTTCGCCTCTGAGTGGGGACCCATGTGCCTTTCTACTTAGTAACCCACAGATTTGTCAGCTGCTTCAGCTTTTCATAAGTCTCACTCATTGATTTCTAGGTTTACAACTTTATTTCAGGGAACTGAATTGAATAGAAATCTAGCTTTACTAAATGTTGTTTATATAATTTGTGTGAAAATTAAACCCAGTTAATTTTACATGTTAGCATTTTTAGTTTAATAAGGCTTTTTACATAGTGTAGAAGGAAGTTAGTAAAATAAGAAAATATAACTGATAGAGTGTTTTAGTAGAATAATTCTGCCTGTGTCCATTGGTACTTATGTTAAAGTTACATCATTTCAAAGATTTATTATTAAGGCTACAGTATTGTATGTCTGTTGTAATTTTTTAAAATTGCTATTAAATATATATGAAACTATTTTACTTATTGTAATTGCAGATTAACTAGAAGGAAATTAATCATTGGCAAGTATAAATTCCTTGTTTCAATAGATAAGAGCAAAGTACTTTTCCTATTGAACCACTGGGGCTGGTGCACATAACCCTCAGGAGAAAAGCAAGTCATCTCACAGTCAGTAATGTCCATGGTGGTGTGCCAACGCAAGCTAAATGTTTGAAGATAGACCTCACTGCTATGATTCCCAGCTCCTGTCCCATTCGCCTTTCCTGGTCACTGCCAAATGTTGATGGGCTTGTAGAAATTATCTTTGGCAGCAACAGTGTTCGTTAGGGTTAGGGGAGTCTGTCAGGAGGGCACGGAGCTGGGCACGTTTTATGAGGAGGGGAGGAGAAGTTCCAGAAGAAGGTTCTGTGCTCGTAGACACTGGAAGAACTAAGCCTGGGGTGCGTGAGGAGCAGGGCAAGAGGGTCCCCTTCCCCACCAGGCGACATGGTGATTGGGTGAGCAGCACCAGGGCTGTGGAGCTCATGACACTGTGACACACTGTTGTGCTAGAGCAGACTGGGTGACAGCACTGCCCATCTGGGTAAGGTGACTGAGTTTCTTAATTCTTCATGGGAACCAAAGGCTTCTTGTACTGCAAACAGAAAAGTTGAGGACCATCGAAATTTGTGTTTTCCTTTTGAATTAAGCAGGGGGCAGTTATAAATTTTAAGTTGCAGATATTTCACTTAAATATGATACAGATTTGCGTTTGCATTTACTAATGCTTGTATTTCAGGAATTAAAAGTTAAGTTCTGCATTACTATAGAATTTCAGGGAAATAAAGCCAGCAAATTGATATATAACACTGCTGAAGTCTACCAATTACTTTTTAATTGGTATTATAGACCTCATCTGAAACCAGAATGTTTTATTCTCCTAAGTGTGAATATGCTGTATGAAGTTTCTCTAATTGATTTGCTGTGCCCATTCCATTTGATGTATCATTTTTCACAATATTTCATAATTTGTGCTCACTTCTAATGAACAGAGTCGTTAGGACAGGCATGTCTAAGTACAACTGACAGCTAACATTAGGTGCCAGATGCAGTTTATAAAGCTATGTAGAACTGTAGAGAACAGTTTAAATAAATTAGCACCTGTACATTAGTCTCACTTGCTGGTAATTTATAAGCGAATCAGTAGAGATGACATTTAGGTAAGTCATTGATCAAGTTAACAGCTGCAAGCCCACTGCCCAGCTGGGATACCTAATTAATAGAGATTGCAATCCTGACCCAGTGCTTCTCCTGGGCTGAGCCTGCAGTCCATCATACTTCAACTTAAGCCTAACAGTGTAGTCAGGTAGTTTGCTGTCATTTCAGCAACTTTGGAATTACCAGGATTCTGGATAAAACCTAAAAATGTACTTTTTTAAAAAAAAGCATGTTTACTGTGAGGTTAGCTTTATTCAATGACTTATTTGGATTAAAATTTACATTCTTTTTTTTTTTTTTCTTTTTTGCCAGTTCTTTTTGTTTCGGATTCATACTAAGTGTGCATGGTGTGCTGTGTTCTTGTTCTAAAGGGTTGTATGTATACCCAACATTAAACATATATTCCATTTTCTTTTGGAAAAAGCAGTGTTTTTTGTCTTTGATTTTTGTGCCCAGCTGAACATTGAACCTAAGCCATATATATACCAGCTTGCTCAAGTGTGACATTTGTAATTCAGAACACCTAAGCACTGTGGCGAGTTAAAGTCCATATAAACTTTAGAAATTAATATAAGTAATATTAAGCTAGAACTTAACAAAAAATTGCCTCCCTCAGCCCCATGGCTCAGATTTTCTAAATGTGAATTTAAAACTGAAAGCTTCAGACATTAACACCCTTAAATCAGAGAATAGGGCAGTGGCTTTGGTGACTTTTTAGGTTTGTCATCATGGGACTGATAATGTTTGAATACCAGTGTGTTCACTGTCAGCCATGCCCCAAGTCTTACTCTTACACTGAGAAAAGGTTTCTTGAAACACAAATACTAAGCCTAAAACATAGAGAAATATTTGGCTAGCTGTATTGTTTGGAAGCATCTTGAAGAATCATTCATTGGGTCCCAGCTAACACACACAAATTTTTGTTTTATTTCGTTTTTTGTTTTGTGGAAGGATTGAATGTTTCCTAGTTGAAGTAATAATTTTTCCTATAGGTTGCTTCAAAGGGAAAAATTCCTTACTTCTGATAATTATGGACTTCCTGTTTATGCTGTCATTGTTGGCAAGCTCAGTCCCAGCAGACCAGCCCCGGTCTGGAAGAGAAATGCTAATGTCTGCAGTCCATTACCTTGGGGCCGAGGCCTCTTACTACCTACTGCTCCTTCTCGGGCTCAGTGAGGGCCTTGCCCGCCCAGCAGCCAGAGAGGATGTGTGCTGCACAGAGGGGTGCACACCAGCAAGGCCTTCCCTTGCCACCTTCCCCTGTGGCTCTTGGGATGGCTTAATCTCACCTGTCATGATATTTAGATTTTCATTATTTGTCATGCCAGTATGGATGTTTACAATAACATAGGAGAAAGCCGCTAAAAAAAGACTGAAGTATCCCAACACTTTCTTTGCCTGCATAGTTCTCATTTTTTCTTGTATTTCCAAACACCTCCTATTAAAATTTTATGTGAAATACTCTACCCTCTACAATTTTTGTTCCTTATTCTTCATAGTACCTACCTTATTTAAAACACCCTCCTTGGTATGAATTTTATAGGCCAAGCTCAGTGCTCTCTGTTGCATTGGAAAATTGTCTTTGTGGTTACTGTGTGTTTTGGGAAGCCTGAGGACTTAGGAGATAAACCCGAGAAAGATTTTATCTCACTGAAGTGTTTTCCCAAAGCAGAGTAAAGCTATCAAGTTCAAGGAGAGAATGAAGCTGTCTGCCATCTGCAAGGAGAGCTTGGGAAGCTCTCAAGCAGGTAGCTTTCAAGAGAAACTGATTAAGGAAGCCAAGGCCATGGGGTGGTGAGAGCAGAAAGAAAGTCAGGTACCGCATTGAAAGGGCTTCCACAAGGACCTCTCCTGACATGCACATCAAGTCACAGTGGGGGGCAGCACAACTACAGCTGCGGTGTGAGCCACTGAGCCAGCCCTTCCAGCTCTGAATGAGGTCTGGAACCTTTGACCTGGGTGCTTGTGGGCTGGGAAGGAGTCTGACAGGAAGACTGGGCCTAACAGGCTAGAGCTTACGGTTGCCTCTAGCAATGTGTGATTGTCTTTAACTTAATTAATATTACAGAAAATGGAATCTTATGTCTTCCGGTGCCTGGGGCACCTATCAAGCACACAGTGAGCCATCATTTGGCAGCACAGAGTGTAAACCTTTCCATCACCAGAGGAAGTTCTGCTGGACACTGTTGGCTGAACAGTTGCACCTTCATTTCTTCCCAAATAAGAACTTGTGGTTTTGTCTTATTTAAAAGAAAGATAATATAGTACTTGGAAATATAAGTAATATCAGTAAGTGTCGAAAGTGGTTACTTTGTGTGTATACCTGTACACACATTCACACAGGTATTTATGTATCAATATTACATATATGTTGGAACCAGAATTCAGAAATGTCAGAACATTCTAGATTAATACCAATAGCAGTAAATGTTAATTTGTATACTCATGAAAATATTTTAATCATACAGAAAAGCAAAGGTTGTACAATGCGTATCCATATGACCATTATCTAGATTAAATAACTTAACATTTTGCTCTATTTATTTCAACAGTATATTTCTGACTGAACTATTTTATTTTTAAATGAAATACAAAGTAAATTAAAATCATGTTTCACCCCTATTTGAGTGTACACCTTGAAGCAAAGGAAGACATTTTAATGTATCCTCATAGTCCCATTGTCACATCTGACAGAAGGAGTGTGAAGAGTCTGTGGTAGGACTGTGGGGATTCTGTGTGAGACAGAATTCCCAAGGCCCTAGTGGCCCATACAATGAAAGGCCATTCAGATCATTCATTCACTCATGGGCCCTGCAGCCCATTGGGTTGTTGACTTTTCCTTTGCTCCAGTTGTGGAGAGAGGGATCTATGATGAAGACGAAAGTCTTCTGCCTTTGAGAACCCACCTCTAGATGTGGCCAAGGCACAGTCAGAGCCTTGGTAACAGTGTGGGAGGAAGAAGGACAAGGGAGATGACAATTGGACATTGTCCAGAGCTGGAGAAACAGGTCTGGCTTCTTCCTGCACACCTGCTTGGACGGTGGGGACCCACAGTGGAACTGCCTCAGAGGGCTGTGGGGGAGATGGGAGCCAGAGGGAATCTTGGCTGTAAGGGAAGGGAGGCCCTCTCAGATGGGAGCCAAAGACATGGCTGGGAGGTGAAGGAGGCCTGGGCCCCTGAGCAGCAGCTGCAGGCTGAGCTGGGTATTTCAGGGTGTGGCAGGTGCCTCTAAATCCAGGAACACCCATGGGAACTGCTGGGGACTGGCCCACGGGCCACTAGGGCTTCTAGTCTCATCCAGAAGCCTGTTCACCTGAACACTGGTGTCACCCACAGCTGGGTAGCAGTTGAGACATGAAGGAACAAAGCTGAGCCTCAGCACTGTGGTTACTGTGAGCAGGTGGAGGCAAAGGTGGTGAAGATGGGGAGGATGGAGTGGCCAGGTGGTGCAGGCCGAGGAGGAGGAGAAGGAGAAGGAGGCGGCGGCTTTGCCATTTGTCAGTGAGATTTTGAACTAGCTGTTTCGCTGCTTGTTTTTCATCTGTAAAATGGAGTTTATGAATGCATGACTATTTTATTTCTTAAAGTAAATGAGAAGCAGTGTGCTTTATATAAATTTACTGTTGACTGAGTGCCTGCTTGGTGCTGTGCTTGTATCTGTTTAATCCCCACAGCAAGCAAGTGAGGTCAGTACCCTTGTAAGTGAGAATCACGGAGCAGTGGGTTTGAAAACCTGGCTGGACTAAGACACAGTAAGGAGGACATGCTGTTATTTATACTTGTACCCTGTTCTATTATTCAGCACTCCCTTTTGTCAGATTCTGAGTTGCAGTGAAAGTACAGGTTTTCCTGCTTTGTAGCACAGAATGCTCTGCCCAGAGCACATCCCACACTCGGAGACTTCTCATTCTTCATATATTCACTATTTACTTCACAAGAGTATTCACTTACTTGGATTTTTTTTTTTTTTTTTTTTTTTGGTACTGGGGATGGAACTTGGGACCTTGTGCTTGCGAGGCAGGCAGCGGAACCACTGAGCTAAATCCCCGGCCCTACTTACTTGGATTTTAACAACTGTGTTTTAACTGGGAGTTAAGTGGGCCCAGAAAACAACAAAATTATTTTCATTAAATCCAAATAGTCCTTTGCTTGCTTCAAAATTTGTGAAAACTCAGAATGCTGGTAGGAGAGGATGAAAGGGAGGAGTGGGTTAGGTCAAGTGGGTACCACTCCATGCACTAAACAGCCAACAGCAGCAAGTGCACCTGTCTTTTCTGTTGTGTATGTTTCATTTTTGGATTTACAAACAACTGCTTTGTTTTATTTACTATTCTCTTTTTTCTTCCATCCTTTATTTTTCGTACTTTTTACCGAATTTGCGAGATTGTATTGTCACACACCTCTGCTTCGTGAGCCTTTGCCATAGTATTGGTGAAGTATTTTGTACTCTCATAACTAAGCTAGTGAGGGGTTGTAAATTAACAAACACATTGAGGGCCGGAGATTTAGCTCAGTGGTTCTGGCGCCTGCCTTCCAAGCACAAGGTCCCGAGTTCGATCCCGGTACAAAAAAACCCAAACAAATACATGTTAATTTAATTTTGCTGAGATGAATTTTTAAAAGACAAATTCACCTTTCCTGATCCTTTCAGTTACATTTCAGAATATTTCAGTGAATTCTTTGTTGGATTATTATCATTTTTTAAAGCAGAGATCATCTATAAGTCCCAGACATCCTTTGCAATCTATGGTTTAGTTTCAGGTTTACCAGTGAACTTCTTGTGACTTTTCTGCGTCTTAATTTTCATGAACAATCCAACTTTGGGATGGAATTCTTCAATTTTTATTTAGCCCTAGGTTTTATTGTGATCACCCAAATAAACTAATTTTTGTGTTTGTAAGCAATGCCAACAGCAACTTGGTGCTTGGTAGAGAATTGGGTGCCCATCTGGCTGGTGGTTGTGGTGAATTCACCCTCAGCTCATGGGCTGTGCATGTTTTCCGTACCATGTGCCGATCTGACTAGGCCTGGGCTTTAGTGGCCGCTCTGCTCAGGTGCTGATGGCCACGGAACTGCTGTGTAGATGGTGCAGACATGGCCTGTGTGTTGGCCCAGATGGGCTCTGGGTAGTGGTGGCCTTACGGGGACAGGTTGGGTTTGAGAGCATCTTTATTACTTTTTAGACTTTAACCTTCTTCCCACCTTTTTATTTTGAAACTCTTCAAGTTACCGTGACATTTGGGTGTCCAGTGAATATACACATACCCATTATGTCGATTTACCAATGGTTAGCATTTTGGCACATTCCTGTGCCTTTCTTCTTTATGATTGTTTTGCATATTCTTTGAAAATTGCAGATATCATAAGCATAACTCTTAATTGCATTCTATGTTAAATTCTGACTACATGCGTCCTCTTACCAGTGTCTCCTATAGTACTGTTAGCACGTCTAATATTCAGCAATTCTATAAGGTCATGCATGGTGTGATCCAAAAATGGTGAATGTTTCCTTTTTTTTTTTTTTAACTTTATTATAGGAAAAGACACATGGCCATCAATCCCCTTCTAAATAGTCCTCCTTGCTTACAACACACATATCCCATCATTCTTACTACTTTCTGCAGCAGTTCTGGAAGTGCTCTTTCATAGTATCTTCACAAGGTGTGATTGAAATACAATGAATGCTGCTGCTGAGTACCCTCCAAGGGAAAGGCAGATTTGTAAAAACATGATAGTATGTCCTCATCCACCTTACTCACCAGATCTGGCACCATGTGACTTCTGGCTCTTCCCCAAAGTCAAAATGACCATGCAAGAGAAACATTTTGAATCAATTCAGGACATTGAGGCAACCATGATAACATAACTAAAGACACACAAAAGAGGCTTCTAGAACTGCTACAGAAAGTGGCAATAATGAGGAGATAAATATGTTAGAAGCAAAGGGGGTTATTTTCAGAGGGGGTTAATGGCAATGTATCTTTTACTGTAATAAATTTTTTTTAATGGTTAAGTATTCTCCAGGCTTTTAAATCACATCTTATACAGTCTACCTAAATTCCTGCAGTTTACCCCAACATGTCTTTATTAGCTGTGTAGTAGTTTTGTAGAATTTAGTTCACTTGTACAGCTGTTCCTGTTCTGGCTTTCTGATTGCTTCCTCATGACCAGATTCAGTAAGCATAAAGGACACAACTGACATTGTATGCTTATTGCTGCCTTTCCCTAGGGGTGACTCAGCCTGTCCTTGTTATGATCATGTGTATGACCCGTGCCTTGGTTAATTAAAGTGATGGCTTCTAGATCACTGGTAAAAGTAGCTTTTTCCCTTTTTTTTTGGTACCGGGGATTGAACTTGGGTCCTTGCGCTTGCGCAGCAGGCAGCGAAACCACTGAGCTAAATCCCCGACCCAGCTTTTTCCCTTTGTAACTAAGAAGTAATCTGTAGGGTACTATTTTGAGTCCATGTGAATTTTCTGTTCCTTGATAATCTTTCCACCACTGGCTTTAGCATCTGTCAAGGAACCTTTTCTGAGATTGATGACTAACTTGGAAGTGATCATTGTCTACTTCTGTCATCCCTTCTAATTTTATCAGTAGTGTTCTACAGAAAACCTTTCATTTTCTCCCTGCCCTACATACACTGCATGTATGTGTGTGTGTGCATGCACAGACTTAGATAGGTGTACACCTGCTTGTTGAACATGTTACAAGCCTGGTCCCACATGCCTGTAATCCCAGCACTCTAGGGGGCTGGTGAAAGAAAAGGGAGTGCTGGGGATGTAGCTCAGTGTGAAGGCCCTGAGTTCAATCCTCAGTACTGCAAATAAGTAAATATTGTAGTCATGAGTATATTAATTTGCATAAATTAAACTTAGCCTTCTAGGGTTTTCCCTTTTTTATGTTTGTGCCTTCTGTTCTACAATAAAATTTTGGTCTCCCTCAGATTAATACATTTACATATTTTTGATCCAGTAATGCATAAAATATGTCAGAATTATATCCACAGCCTACCAAGTGAATTTCTTATATTTTGTTAGAAGTGAGATTTGCTTCTGTTTATGAATGTTCTGTCAGCTTTTTTTTTTTTTTTTGGTACTGGGGATTGAACTCGGGTCCTTGTGCTTGCACAGCAATGCCAGTTTTATTCTTTGACATGTAAAGCATTTACCTGCCTCTCGGTCTGGTGGTGTGCACAGGTGTGCCCAGAGGAGTCTGGCCCTGCGTCACCCCGACACTCACCTTGCTCACGCTCTGCCAGGAAAGATGGCTTTTATTAGCTCCGCTCTAACTTCTCTTGTTAACATTTGACCAAGGGGGCTGACGTGTATGTCCCTGTCCCTGGCTCTGACCGCTCCCTTGCACCCTGTGATCCCTCTCAGTGTCTCAGTGACCAGCAGTTGGCTGCACAAGGTGCCATCCTCTATTCCGCCAGCCTCACCTGTGTGTGGAGATGTGGCAGTTCCTGAGTGAGTATGGTTCTCACAGTCCCATGAGTAGCCTGAGCACAGGTCCTTTGTGTGTGGGGTGAATTTGTAGACATGGCATCACCACACAGGTGGTTCTGTTAGACATTGTGAGCTTCCACTGCAGAGGTGGTGGTCTTCAGCTTTCCTATCAGCCACGTGTCACCATGTCTCTTTCTAGCTTCGGCAGCAGTGTGACAGACTTCTGAACTTTTGATACTCATGTCAGATGAAAGTGTTATCTCAGTGGTTTTAATTGCACTTTTCTTATGAGTCCATTTAAGCCATATTTTTCTTTTGTTCATGTAGTTTAATTTGTCAGTCTTTTTAATTGCTTCTGAACTTCGAATCATAGTTAAGAAAGACTTCTCCATATCAAGGTTGTAGAGGAATTCACTCCTGTCAAGTGCTAGTACTTGCATGGTTGTATTTTAGGTGCTTACCTCTGTGATGGGTTTGGAATTTATTCTGCTCTTTGCGTAAAGTTTGGATCCCCTTCTCTCATTTTTCTGAATGGCACTTGTCTCAATGTCACTTATGAAAAGTCCTTCCTCTTCCCCTAAGTGTCAGGCTGCATGAGAGCATGCAGCAAGTCCTGGAGACACCACTAGGCTCCCTGAGGTCACTGGATTCGTGCCCCCAGGTCACAGGCAGAAAGAGAGCCCCATCCTGAGGGTGGGCTCTGCAGGCACCAGTGTGGTCACACATGCCATCAGCTCATGGGCTGCACGGGTCAGTACAAGGTCCCCAGCCATGGTCTTCTGATCTGACACATTTCCACTGGAAGGAGAATGCACTTGCTATTGTGGTGCATTGAGAGGTTACCGACAACAGCCCCGGGAGCCTGAGTAGTTGTTCCCAAGCCAGGGGCAGCACCACTGCAGTGGGGCCATTTGGAAGTATTGTCACACACTGGACAGAGTGGAGAGGGGAAGTTGTCAGGAATGGACCTGTCACTCCCAGATGGCCTTACTGCCCCTATTGGAGAAAACTAAGTTGGAAAGCTCTGGGAGGGCCAGCCTGAGGTTCAGTGGCTGTGTGTGCTTAGAAGGCCTCAGCTTCCATCCTTGCACCTGAAAGTAAAAATCAAGTCAAACCTCTTGGGAGAGTTGAAAGAGCATTTAAAAACCTCAGGGTGTCATGTTAGGGGAGGCAGAGTCTACCCTTGGCAGTATTTTCTTTGCCATTTGCACAACCAGCAGGGAGCTGCATTACTGTCTGGGAGCACTGTGCCGCAGAAGTTGTGCGGAACACTTCTGGTTTTCCTTTCCAGAGGAAGGACACAGTGTGTGCGGGATCTCATTCAAGAGGTTAACGCGTTTCAAGCTGTCACTTGAAAGTTGTCAGTAATCAATTTGATGGTTACAGTCTTGAAGGGAGGGTGTGTGTAGTGACTTTAGTATCCCATCTGAGAACTTGGGAATTGGGGGTGCATGTGGAACTCTGCCTCAGTACCTGCATATGCTTAGTGGTCAATAACTATTAGTTATAGGATAGGCTTGGTTTTGATACACTTGCTAATTAACCTTTGTGTATTCTTTTCAGAGAGCTATTACTTACCTTTTCCCAAGTGGTTTGTTTGAAAAACGAGCCAGGCCAATAATGAAGGTAGTTATCTTCATTTCTTTTTTTAAATTTCGCTTAGTTTATATGTTATAGTAATTATCTAATATATATTAAATTTATTTTACAGCATCCTGAACAAATTTTTCCCAAACAAAGAGGTAAGTGTGCCATTTCTCTTTGCTGCAGTGCTGGTGATGTGACAGTTCTCACACTGGCATCCATGGTCCAGGTCTCCTGGAGTAGATCAGAAACATTTGTGACTAGTAATGAATGACTGAATGATGTTAAATTAGGTCCAGATACAGTTATACCTGTACTAATGTAACACTAAGGCTTTGCATTATGTGAAATCTTTTCATTTTTCAGTCTCTTGGAAGCACATTTTCACTGAACACAGATTTTTTTCTTTTTTGTTTTTTACTCAGTGATGTATTTCTATTGTCTTGTCTTACATTGTTGCTGATGAGCAGTTAGCCATCATCCTTGTCATGGCCCCTGTTTTCTCTGGAAGCTTTTATGATTCTTCTCTCTGTCTTTTAAATGTGTTTTTTAGAAAAACCAAAAAAAAAAATCGAAAAGAAAACACGCAAGCTTTAATATGTTCACAATAGGACCATGTGTCTCGCTGCTGAGTGGCTCTGATTTAATTTCATTAGTAGTAAAAAGATCAACAAAAGTGATTAGATCCATTTGTACCACCAGTGGTACAAGCCACCCGAGGGACAGTCTTGCATGTACCATAGTGGTTGGGAATGTGTTAAGGTTGCCAGGGAAGTGAATACTGGATTTACTGTATATTAGAAGCCTTGTAGCCAGTGTGGACTGGTGGTACCTGTCAGTTAACTTAAAAAGTATTAATGTTAAAAATCATCTCTTTAAAAGACACTCAAAATGTAAAATTGGATTATCCATCATTTTCTGCGTATCATTGGAGGGTTTTGCGTGGGTACCCAGCCGCCCACCCTGTTCCTTTGAACTTGCCACTGATCCATCACCAACAACTTTTAGCTGTGATTTCCTTTAAGCAGAGAGCTTAAAGAAATCTTTCTAAGGAGTCTTGAGTGCAGAATATTTCTATATTTCCATGAATTTTTCCCTTTAGCCGCACTGAAATTGAACACAACTTTTTTTTAGCAGCTTGCCATTCAGTTCTAAAGCTTTCGACTTAATTTTCATAGAGGCAGCAGTCTTTTCTATTTGCACTTAAAGTTCATCTGTTTGTGTACAAACTCATTACAGTGATTATAGAAATCATTACTACGGTAATAAATGGCCTTGGGGCAAACACAATGACTTCCTAAGTGTGTAACTGAGCCATAGACATGCATGGCTGTAGCAGAGAGGAGCCTGTGTGCTAGGCAGTGTTAGTATGCTTTCAAGTTAGAGATGCTAAAAAGGTACATATTTCCATAGAAAATTTATTTCTGTTCTATTACATTAATGTTTCTGCCAAGTCCTAACTCTTTTCAGATCTCAGCATTCTGTTCTCCTGTTTCACTTCACTCTTTGAAATGATAACTTCTATTTGAGTTTTTTAATAAATATATTCTACCTTTCCTACTTCCTTACTTCTTAGACCTGCTTAATTATAAAATGAAAAATATAAATTTAATATTGCTCCTGGGGAAGTGAGGGGAAGTTGTATTGAAAGCATGAATCAGTTTTAAAGGTGCAGCACAGTCTTGCATTGTGACACAAGCACAGCACAGTGCTGAGGCCAGTGACTTCTCTCTAAATGTCTCTCATGGCAGGAATTTTGTTTGTTTCCTACTCTAGTTTTCAGCCTCTCAGCTCCCCACCTGTACCTCTTCTTCTCTTTGTTCCATCCATCTCTACTAGTTGTGTCTCTTCTAATTCATCTGCTTGTTCCTTGAAGTCTTGTACCAGTCTCTCATCATTAGAAGATCATCGTTGCTAAAAGCTGAAATGGAACAACTGAAACTTCTATATATCCCTGCACAATGTCCGTGTGTTATTTTGAAAACATGTCATTAGGATTATCTTAAGTCGATTGCAGTTAACTATATTTAAATTATGCCCTTAGAATTACCAACATACTTTTTGCTGCCTACCTTCCAATTTGTACTTTGTAAATACAAGACAAACTAATTTTTGTGGGTTTAAAAAATAGCAGTAAACTTTAGATTTGGATAGATTATGCTACTTGTACTGCCACTTCCCTTATTGAAAGATAGAAGCTTCTAGATTGAGTTAACTGAAGAAACTTCCTTTGCTGGTGCCAAAATACTGGAAAAATGAAGATGTATGCCGGGTTCATGGCTGTAGCAAGAAGCACCCAGGCTGTACACCATGGACCCAGAGGAGCTGGAGAACCATTCTGTGAGGCAAGGGTGCTCATTTATATCAATAAATCCTATTATCCCCCACAGTAGATTTGACCACCCTGTCGCACTAAACATTTAGCACTGCATTGTTGTAAAGCAAAAGCTTTTAACTAATGCTATAAAGAATTAGAACAACACAGCATGATTTTATAGCTAGAGACACAAATCCAAAGAATAATCCTTCTTTCTTGCCTTACTGAGGAGCTAATCCAGGCCTCCTGCTTTCTACAACTGAGCTACAGTCCCCATCCCCTTTTTAAATTTTACTTTGAAACAGAGTCTTGCTAAGTTGGCCAGGCTGGCCTTGAATTTATGATCTTCTTGCCTCAGCCTTCCAAGTAACTAGGACTATAGGCATGCTACTGTGGCCAGCAAAGAATACATTTTCTATGCAGATGCCTTTGGAATATTAGTAGAATTATGATATAGTAGGCCATAGAGAAAACCAATAAAATCAGAAAAGTAGAAACCATATCAGTTAGATTTTCTGTCTTATAATCAATAGAACCATACCGCTGTTGAGTTAAACACAAAATGAAATACATGACAGTGGGAGTAGTTCCTATCCAGCCCTGTGGGGCATGGACATTGTATAGTGCAGAGACAAATGTATGCTGCTGGTAATTTTAAGAGGCTGAAAATAAATGAGGTAAGTATTCAGTTTAGGAAGTCACTAGAAAGAATAACTAAATCAATAATGAAAAAATTCAAAAGAAAGGATAAGATAAATAAAACCAAGTAGTTCTTAGAAAAAACCAATGAAATCAGTTAACTTCAGGAAAATTTGATCAAGGAAAAAAAGCATGAAAGAATATATTAAGTGAGGTTTTTAGGTTTCTTGTTTGGATTTGTTTGTCTTTGGTTTTGTAATCCTGGGGATTAAACCCATGGTCTCACAAAGGACAAGCGAGTGCTCTACCACTGAGCAGTCAGTATTAAGCCTACTTTTAAGAATTTTAATAACATTCAGAGAATATTTTTTAAATATAAGATTGTTATAAGGACTTTATTCTAATTAATTTGAACAATCTCCCCAACAATAGCTAGTATTCATTGAAATTTGGAATAGGCCAGTCAGTTCATAGTGTTTTGTACATATCAAAACCTTCACAATAGTTTCTTGAGCACACACTATTATTTTCCTCACTTCATAGATGTGGGAAGTAGAGTACATTGAGCTTAACTTCCCAAAGACTTACAGCCAAAAAGTGGCCAGCAGGTAAATAGGCCCTTGTGACCCCAGGACATGTCTGTGACCAACCTTTCACTTGTTGCAGCAGAGCAGAGCAGCTCAGTGCAATAACCAAGTGTTAACAGCTCAGTGTTGCAGCCAAATGCCACAGCCCTGAGGCACAGCTGAGCTCAGTGTGGCAGCTCTGGATCACAGATCTCATAAGACTCGAGAATCTGATGGTCAGTAGAAGAGGTGGAGAAAAAACCTTTATTACACTAACAAGCCCCTGCAGGCTCATAGGAGTCAGAGCGCCCTATCAGAAATGAGAGCCTCCTTATATAGGGATCTACAGGGTAGGCTAGCATGCTCAATGAAGCAAGGGGGCAGAGTTACAGAACATTCCTGAAGTAAAGGGGTGGAGCTACAGAACATTCCTGAAGCACATGCCTTGTGAGCATGCTCAATGAAGCAGGGGCTGGAGTTACAGAACATTCCTGAGAGGGGTTGGAGCTTAACAGAACCTTCTTCTGAGGGGGGCAGGTTTAACAGTACATTCCTGAAAGGTCACACAGTTCAAACCGTCACAAACCATTTTGATACATTGGACAGGAATGCTGCCCAGAGCACAAACTGAGCAGTTACAGAATATTCCTGAGAGGGGGCGGAGCTTAACAGAACCTTCTTGTGAGGGGGCAGAGTTTAACACTATTTCTGAAAGGTCACAGTGTTCAAACAGCCACAAACCATTTTGGTACATTGAGCAGGAGCCCAGCAGCACAAACTTACATTTCCAAAACAAAATTCTGTGGAAAAATGGAGGCAAGGCAAGGGCCTGTCTTATTGTATAGTACTTTTCTATCGCACTGACTCTCACACAGGTGGCTTTAAGGATAGTTTAATTGCCACAGTTTTCTTACCTTAAAAATTCAGATTAGACTAACTACAAAAAAGTCAAAGTTCTGACAAAAGGCACATTCCCAAAAGGTCCTGTCAGTGAGTTCTGTCAGACCTTAAAGGAAAGGTAACTTGTATGACATGCATGAAAAAAAAGGAGGAAAGCTCCAAACTCAATTTTAAAGTTCTTCAGTATATAACAGAGAACATTTTTCCCCAGGAATTTAAGGATGGCTTAACATCGGAAATGTATTAATATAATTCTTTGTGTGAAGAGCAAAATGTATCTGTAGAGAAAAAATAAAGTCATCTAACAAAATTGAGCTTTGACTTTTTTTGGTAAAAATGTTTACACAAGAAATAAAAGTTTGAGAAAGACTATAATGAGGAACAGAAACATATCAATTACAAAATACTCCATTAGATTCCACTCACTCAGGTGTGAGAAGGTGCCCACACTTGCTTCTGTTACTTAAGATTTTAGAAGTCTTACCAGTGTGATTTTTTTACAAATAAGAAAGGCAAAACACATGTGGCTTTGAGCTCCCCTAAGTTAGGAAAATCAGTTGTTAATCACAGATGTTGTGATTGAGAGAATGAAAAACCTTAAACCATAAATATTATCTGAACTCAAAACATTGAAAGTGTGCATGGTTCTGAACAAATTTTCAAAAGACACTTCTATGAACCACGCCACAGTGTAGAAGAAGGTTGAAGAGCTGACGGTGGAAACCACAGAAGCAGGTAGTGGTACCATGACGACTGAAGCACACAGGAAGAGATCAGTGAGGATGGGGTCGAGTGGCCTAGTTACCAGACTGGGCTTATTGGTAACAATGGAGGGCTGTCTCTCTGTCTTCGTAAGTCTTGGCAGACAAGAACCATTTTAAAAACACTGAATCCCAAGTGTACAAATATATACTTACATCTACATACAGATGCATACATGTGTACAACTGCCTTTTAATTCATTTAGTGGAATGTTAAAAAAAACAGATTGTGTTGAGAAGATAACAGTTGGGTTAAGACTTTTAAAAGTTGTGTGTGTCTTTGAAATTAAATTCAAATGGTAGAACAATTAAATAAAGTGGTTAATGGAATAAGTATACAGCTGTCCATATTTTTTAAATGATAGATGTTATGCCCTTAAGTCACAAAGCAAAAGGCAAAGATGATAAACTATGTCGAAGATAAAAACTTCTCTGACAAAAAGACTAGAAAATTTGAAACATGATACCCAAATAATGATATCTAAATAAATTACTCTTAAAAACAAACAGCAAAACAGCTTACTGTTTTGGAAAATAAGCAACTCATAAATGAAGAAAATAAAAAGTAGCCAGTAAACATTTGAAAATATCAGAGACCAGAAATAATATCTTGTAACACAATAACAAGAGACTGTTTTATTACCCAATTGATTAGAAATTGTAAATATTATTTTTCAAGAAACAAATTGGAAACAATCTAAATATTTATCACCAAGTAGCAAAAGAAACTGTGAGAATCATACCACGGAATATGTGCAGTTGGTAAAAAGAGGTTGATCTAGTTGCGAAGTCAGGTTAGAAAAGCAACTAAAAATGGTGTAGTATGACTTGTAAATGCAAGATAATAGCACTTATGTTTGTTTGCTTCAAAAAAATATACAAGTCATACTCAGTTTCATGCAGTACACATGTGTATATGCACAGAGTCTGGAACAGTAAACTCCCCATGCCTTTGTCCAAGGAATTCTAATATTTAATCTCTGTAAAAACAGTCTGTTACTTGTGTGATTTAAGTCATTATTTTGAAATCTGTTCTTTGTTATAGATAACTGAATGGGAGGAGACAGAATGAACAGCAAAAAAGAACCTGAACTATTTACAAATAATAAAATGTACAAAATCTGTAAGAGACTTACATAGAAAATTGTAAAACTTAGGTAAGGGTATTTAGTGAAAAATCTGAGTAGTTGAAAAAAAGATTCCATATTCTTGTAAAGGAAGACAATATTCAAAGTTGATGCTTTCAAGATTAATAAATTACCAGTTAATGTCTTGGTATGCCTTAAAGGTGCAAGAAGGTGAGAATTTTTGAAAAGGGGAATGAGGGATGTTTCCAGTACCTTGTATCAAAATGCAGCAGAAAGTTCTGATGATTAACATGGTGGTTATGGTACGGAATAGGTGGACCATGAGCAGAGTCGGACATGCAGGGCCAGCATTTGCTTATGTCAGTTTTTTGTGAATTCTAAGATCCTTTTTTCAAATTTTAGCATCTTTGACAACAGGATCTACTTTTCAAGTAGTATAAACTCTGTTACATGCTATTGTTCCACAGCATTTTCCTTTTACTTTGTGGTACTTTATAAATACATGGTGGGGTACTGCCTTAACTACTTTCCTCTTACTGGGACAGAATATGCATCACCCACAAGTTAAAGAAGGAAAGGTTTATTTGGCTCATAGTTTGTAGAGGTTTCAGTCCATAGTCGGCTGGCTCCAAGGCAGGGTAGTGTGGCAGAGGGGCATGGGAGAGGACAGCTGCTCAGGACATGGAGGACAGGAAACAGAGAACCTTCCTTCTTTTCTTTTTTATTCCATCCATGCTACAAGCCTATGGGTTGGTGCTGCCCACACCCAGGGTGGTCTTCCCTCTTCAGTAAGTCCATCCTCCACCCCCAGAACTCTGCTGAACCAATTAGTAGACTAGTCCACCCAGTATCACACGTGCATGATCCACTGTTACACACCCATGATCCATTCATCTCCCCAAAGGCTCACCTATGAGGCATGAGGCTTTGGGGGGACATCTAGATATAAACCATTACAGGTACCTGAAAACCATGACACCTTAGTTTCAGTGAAGTCAAATATGTGTGTACATACCAAATGTGTATGTATGTGCATGAATATAGTACATACATACCGAAGTCAAGTGTGTGTATATATGGACACGTGTATATATGGATACATGGACACGCAGTCACGCACATGCACACCCACCCATTTTAAGGCTTAATTCCAACATCTGCCCAAGCTTAACTTTATAGCCTTGTCTACACCGATACTGCTTATCATTTTTGTTACTTCCTAACTACTTTAGCAGTACAGTCAAAATCCATGCTTAGTAAAGATACAAATACTAGAAAGTATGTGGGATTTCATGAAGTCTGTGAAAATGATGAGGGACAAGTATTTAGATGATCCGTAAGCCACTGACAAATAATATGATTTTACCTTTCAGTCTAAATGCTCAGTCGAGACTTTCTTCACTGTTTATGACGCCATTCATTTTAAGTGTATTCACATAAAGTGCCTGTGTCTGACTGGGCTGGTTTTCCTTAGAGAAGAAAGATGTCCTACATGTGATTCAGGCAGGATCTCAGGAGAAAAGCATATACCATTCAAAACACCACAGATGGACAGAGGCCCTCTTACTGGACCAAATAATGGTTGGCTTTCTGCTTCATAAACATGAATTCCAGATAAATTAAATATCTGAACGTGAAAATAAATAAAAATTCCAGGAGAAAATAGTTTGAGAGAAGCCAGAGCCTTTTAAAGCCTGCCTTCTTGGAGAGGACAAGGGTTGTTTCAAAGAACTGAGAGAACCATGCTGCTCCAGTGGCTTGCGGCCCTCCAGAGGTCCACAGTGAGGTGTCATGCAGAGGGCGCTTACCTTAGGGAAAAGGTGTCCCAGAGCCTCCTTGGTGGGATCTGTAATGAAAAAGTGGTTGAGGAATACAGCCATAGAGAAAAAGCAACAAATCTGACTATATGTTGCATATTTTTGACTTCTCAATCTTGAAAAATGTCACAAGCAAAGTAACAGGCAAGTGGCAGACTAGGGAAATAGTTTACAGCTCATGTGCAGGTTGGGGAGGTACAGTTCTTGTCTCAGTGTACAAGAGTTACTGCAAATGGTTAACAGAGAAGTGACTCAACAGAAACTCGGGCAAAGGCCGCAGAGTCCGTGTCCGGCTTATTTACCGCAGTCGCGCCATTTCTCAGGTTGGTTGGTGGTTGTTAGAAGGGAATGCCTATCTATATTTCAGAAGGAATTACACATAGTTCCTTTGCTGTCCATGCTTTAAACCCTCAGAGGTGTATTGCCACAGCGTTGAAACAAATGACACAGCATAGAAAGATAAATTCTGTAGTTTAATTTGTGAGATTATGCCTGTTTCCAGTTCTCTAGAGTATACTGCATTGTTGACTGTCAGTTTCCTCTGAGTGAGGGAGTGCATTGTGTATTGATGGCTAAATATAACTTTTATCTAAGAAGGTAATTTGGGCTATTTTATGTGTTTTTATTTAAAACAAATTATAGAGATTCTCATGGTAGAATGTTGTAGTAAATATAAACATTGTTCTCTGCTAATGAGTATGAAATATTAAATATTCTAAGCATTTGCATTATAAATGTGCTAACTATGTGAATTCTAAATACTAATTTTTTTGTTATTTTAAAAGTTAATTAGAATTATAAATGTGTCTAACGGCATCTAAATATAGCTGTTCAGTCTATCTTTGTGTATATTTTTATTTGTTTTTATCTGGCTTTTTCCTAGCAATCCAGTGGGGAGAAGATGGCCGTCCATTTCATTTTCTCTTCTACACTGGCAAACAGTCCTATTACTCATTAATGCATGTAAGTATATCACATTCATGATAAATACTATGAATTGTGAGCTACAAAACTATTCAGCTTCAGAATTTACCTAGTATTTTATCAAAGACAAAGATAAGACTTGTAGAGGTAAGACAGTATGTTGATGAAAAGCTTTATACTTTATTTTATCTTTGCTAAAGTTACAGAATTTGTTTCAGAATGGTTTGTCCTTAAAGCTTTCACTTACAAGACTGAGGATATACGGATATATGGAGTAGTTGAACATCTGCCAAGCATGCATAAGACCCCAAGTTCAATTCCCAGTACCACCACCAAAAAAAAATGTTTTCATTACAAATTGAAATCCTGTCTATTAGGAGAGAAATAACTCAGTGCAGTCCTAGTACGCGGTGGGCAGGCCAGGTACATAGTGCTGTCTGGACCGTGGGTGCTGACCATGACCTCTGCTTTTCTTTATTCATATAAAATGTTTCGTAGGTAATTACAGTTAGAAGTTGAGAGTACAGGCCCAAAAAGAAACCTAGAAAATGATTTTAATGCACTTGGACTTCCAATTGCTTTTGAGTGTACTGTGAACAGTTTTTGTTTTGTTTTGAGAGCTGTGTTTGATAGTGTGCAAATTGGGAAAGTTCCCCAGAATTGCTATGAAAAACAAGGCTAGATGCCAGTATCCAATTTTAAACAGCAGAACCCACTTTATTCTTAGAATGTGATGTCAAGTTCTGATTTACCCATTCTATGATTTTTTAAGTCACAAATATTTCTGGGGCTTCCCCCATCCACAGTCAGATTTCAGTGGCTTGAATCAGTATACATGTTTACTTTGCTTTTTAGACTTATCTGGTGTTTATTTGTGCTCTGCAAACCCAAAGGACAAAATCCTCACTTGTCAGGTACATTTATTTCTTGGGGAAAGAAAGAAAGCCTTCTTTTTGCTTTCTGTTGACCTTGGGCAAATGAGCTTCCTGCCCTGGCAGAAATGAAATGAATGATAAATGCAGAGCGTGTCTTTGCTGAGTAATGGCGCTGCAGCCTGGCCTTGCCGTGTGCTCCCTGCACAGCCCAAGGCCCCAAGGACCCCCGCTGTTCATTTAAATAGGTATGTCAAATCTGCCTCCACCGCCACTGGTGTGATCTGTGGTAATATTTGTGAAGGTTCCATATGGACTTGAGCCCCCTGCAGTGCTAAGAAATAATGTACAACGCTTCATGGTGCAGACGCAAATTTTCTCTGAAAAGGGATGCAGTGCTGCGCTTTAGCTGTCGGAGAGGATGATGGAGCTGACGCGCTAGGCCTGTCAACTTGTTACACGGATGGCTTGCACGCAGCGAGGTTGTGGAAAATCTGTGCCTTTTAACTTTTCTACTTAATCACGGTTGTAGCATTGCCTTTAGACTGTATGCTACATTAATTCTCTTCCTGCCTTCTGCCTTTCATCCCAAGTTTCACGGGGAAGAGTAAAGCATGCAGGTCGTGCGGGAGCCTGATCCAGCAGCTGTCATCTGACAACCCATTTGCATTTGTTTGGGCTGGAACCGTGCAAGCCAAGGGCGAGATGTTTTGTTGCATTCCATCATAATGAAAAAATTACACATTGTGCATGGGGCCTAACTTTATTTTTAGTTTTCCTGTTTTAAAAGAAACTAATTGGATTCTCAGGAGATAAAACCTTACTGTACTCCTTGACTAAAATGTCAGATTCTATCTGACTACATATTCTTTCTTTTTGAGGCATACAGAGGAGCTCTCTGGGCACTTCTGTTTTAGTTCTGCTCCAGCATCCCTAGCAGCAGATGTCGCTAATTCCAGCTGGGGTTGGGGCGTCTCGGCTCCAGAGCACACAGTTGCTGCCGCCAGAGACGCTGTCACTCTGACACAAGACTGGGCCTTCACAGTCCAGCTACAGAAGCGCCTTTGTGGAGAAGCCAGGCCCAGTGTGAGAAGGCCAGCTGTGAATGCTACAGCCATCTCACGTGCCTTCTCCCCTTTGTTCTGCCTTCTGGGGCAAGGGCACCCCTTCTCTCCCGTGTGATCAGTGCATCCCACCATGGCACAGGAAGTCACCCCTGAGCACTCGCAAGCTCTCAAGACTTGGGGTAGATCTTTGTCGCTACGTTTATTTTTGTTGGCATGATTCAGTTGCTGTGTGACAGGGTAAGGACACTGAGTTGCACTGCTCTTCCATGCAGAGGACCAGCTGTAATGATGTGAGGCTCGGCAGGCAGGGCCCAGGCTGTGACAGGCAGACGACCTCCAGCCTGTGCGCAGCTGTGTGAGGAGACCTCTCGGGCTCCATTAACCTCTCCTGCCTTAGTAATCGTACCAGGTCTTCTGAGGGTCTGCTGACTGTGTGTGTATAAAGAGTGTGTGCTGCTTTGTAGCAGCTAATGAAAGATTGTCCTGATGCAGGTCACAATTCAGTGCAGTTTAGAATTCTTTTGTAGACACTGTTTCCCATTGACCTGCATTTAGTCTCTCCAGGGTTTGCAGAGAACTGGGTAGGTTTTTGAGGAAAGATGAAGATGAGAAGAATTGTGCAGTTTATTGTTCCTCACAGAGCTGAAGCATGAAAGGGAAGGCAGTGTGAAGGGAAGTTTGCAAGTGTCACACTCCCAGGTTCAGTCACAGGCCAGACAGGGTTCCTCTTTTCCTATGGATGTGACTAACGATCCTGAGTTTTCAGATTCCCAGGAAAGTTGTAAAAACCAATTTACCTTATAGTATCATTAATAAGATAGACATAAGTAATAACAAAACAATACCAACATGATATCTTAAATAAAAAGAAAGAGTTTAAGAAGAAATAAGAGACCTCCCGAGTCTCTCGAAACTGTTGCATACCATGCAGGGGTCTTCATGCTTAGCAGCACTGGTTAGGCTGGCTTTTCCCCTCCCAAAATAGATGACTTCCTGTTTCCTTAATAGCCACTTAGCCAGTAGGACTTGTATGCTCTACAGGCATGATTTAGGGCCTCAGCTTAAGTTTTAGGAGCAAAAGGAAGAGAAAGAAAAAACAGAGTTTTCTAAAACAGTTGAGCAAAGGTATAAGGGAGGGGAAGAACTTTAAAGAGGGTGTGGATGTGTGTGAGAAAGGGGGTGCTCCACACAGGACTTCAACAGACAGGGACTGGGTCTGGACAGGAAAGACCCAGAATGTGGGCTGCTCCTTGGTCTGTGGCAGAGGCCCCCAGCAGCTTCAGCCTGCCCAGGACAACCAAGCTGATGGCAAAGGGGACAGTGGACCATGCTCATTGGCAGCACATTTTCGGTCTCAGTAGTCACCATTCAATTTGTGCAAGTTCAGTATTTTAAGAAAAGTGTTGGTTTAGGTTTATGAATTTTAACTAATACCTATGTTTTTGAAAAAGATTAAAATTCACTCACTAAAAATGAATTGAAAATGGTTAGCTTTCTATTACTGTAGGAAAATACCTGCAAGCACCAGCTTAGAAAGAGGGAATGTTTGTTCTGACCATTTTAGAGATTGCAGTCTGGCCGTCACTGAAGAAAGCTATTGCTTTACCCATTGCTCTTAAAAGGAGGGGACCATGGGTCCCTTTGTTCCCAGGATGCCCTTGAATGTCCTGTCAAAGCTGTGCTGGGAAAAGGCTGCCCAAAAAGTTGAAAACTCTCAAGTGTCCTGAGAGGCATGACTCAAAGGTGAGAGTCTTCTCGAACTTAGATCTGGTGTTCAGGCCCTTGATGGAAGGGAGGTGTACAACTCTAAAGATGACCCTGGGAATCTATCATTGTGTAGAAGCTTCACTTAAATCTGAGGAGAAATTTCACAGTAAAGCTTACACCAAACCGGTCTGTGAAATGAGGGACCGAATAGTTCAGTACATACCTAAACTCTTGTGCTGAGTTGGAAAAAAACCTTAAAATACGAAAGAAAAACAAAAATTGTAGTCCTAACTTTTGCGTACACCAGGCTCATTTGCCTTGTGAAAGAAGCTCCTGGCTTCTCAAGTCCCCAGCTCATATCAAATGACAGAAGTGACCTGAGGTTGTACAGGCCAAGACTGGCACCCCGAGGGGAGCTGCTGGCCTGTCACCCACAGACTCAGTGAGGCCAGGTCTTGGGACAGAGGCCAGGAGATGTGGGCCTGGTGCCGACATTTTCAGGCCCTGGTTGTGGCCACATAGTGAACATTTAAAACTTCTGGATGTAGTGCTGTTACCTTTAAAAACGGAATTAAAATAGTGACTCTTCTCACAGTGAGCCATTGTAAGATAACTATTTTATAACCATGTAAAGTACTTATTTTTAAGAAGCCATGGACTGGTGCTAAAGTCTGTCTGCATGCTGTTTTAAGACTTCTTGACAGCAGGAGTTAATTCAGTAATTAAATCAGCAGTAGAAATTGCCATTCTAGAGGTATCTTTAATGTCCATTTTCCTCACATATGAATAATTACCCTTACATATCGTGTATGTTTCTAGACTAACAACTGGCAAAATTAATTTTTTTAAAAAATGGATCCAACTCATTGCCTCTATGTTGATTTCAGTCACATTAGTTCTTTTGTAATGGTACAGTTGCTGTAGAATGTATGACTATAATTTGAGGAGTTAAACTCTGGTATCTGTGTGCCAAGCACTTTGCTGTCCTCATTAGCAGTGCACTCACTTCTCTTGCCTCCAGATGTGACCTCTAGCTGAGTTTCCTTTTTCTGTTGAGTGGTGTCATGCGATGTGTGAACTGTATAAACTATATCCTGTATTGTGTTTGCAAAGGACAGCAACGGTCTGCAGTGGAACTGAGTCATCTGGAACTTGAGGTCCATAGCAAAGACCTCTTTGAATTACATTTATATTTATTTGATTCGATTTTGTGTATCTCAGTGGCCAAAATATCAGTTGTTAAGAAATTTTTTCTGTGTATTTTTTTTAACAAACACAATTTGTAAGTTCCTGAGCTAACATCTAAGATGATAATTGCTATTAATTTGTTACTGTTTATTTTGTGACTTTTCCTATGCCACAGTCCTCCATGAAATACTACTTGTTCATCCTTCTGAAAATTGGAATTTCCACACAATTAATACAACCACATCAGATTTTAGAAGGATACTAAAAAGCCTGTCGCTCATGATCTTGGAAGGGTTTACTTTAAGCATTTCTTTTCTGCAACCTGAGCATCTGGTATTTTCAAATTAGGCACCTTCTAAATTTGATTCATACATTATGGAAATCTGATGGCATGAGGGGTGGAAAGGCTTGCTTTGATTTTATGAAATATTAATCATAGCTGTGATTAATGATTCAGCATTTCACATCTGGGTTATTCCTGTCATATTTGAAAATTACACTATTAAATATACTATATAAACTTAGTGTAGGTGGGGTCACTCTAATTCTCTAGTGTCCCTTAAAAATTAAGTGGAAACTTAACAATATATCAGTGATAATCTGTGATGTTGACAGCGCCTGGCATCTTTTATACCCTCAAGGATTTTTTGATGTAAATTAGAATGTATCTCTTCAGGGAGTTGAACCTGCAGAATCGACTTTCCAGAAACTATTGTTTCTAACCATGACAGAATCTCAAGAGCAGTTTTATTATGCAGTAGAGAGAGAATTTATAGAAATGGTGCATGGTATAATTTAGACCATTTGCCCCTTGGAAACAGTACGTCCCCCTGCCAACATTCTTGGCCATTGCTGGGTCAGTCACTGCAATGTTCTTCACATATATTTTCTTATTTAAAGAAGCATGCATAGCTGGCAGTGTAGCTCAGTAGTAGAGCACATGCTTAGCATGCGTGTGCCCCTAGATTCAAACCCCAGCATTCCTGTCCCCCAAAAAGAAACTATATAGAGTGGTGTAATCGGCATTATGTGATTTATTGGATTATAACCATCAAATTGTAAGCATTTGCCTGAAAGGAATAGAATTTACCGTATTTGAAGTTTGATATGTGCTTTTTATGGCTGTTTTTCTCCTCTTTCACATTTTTTCCACCCAATTATTTTACTTACACCATTTATAAATTCTTGTAGATGTAAATAGAACACTAGAAGGAAATGGCATAAGGAAAGAATATTCTAAGAAAAATAAGAATTTAAAATGAACATTGCTCAAAAGTCATTGGAATGTTACGATTAATTTAGCCTAAACTTTGACTTGAAACTTAGCGATGAAGAAATTTGATTGTTAGTATTGTAGTTGCCTTGCTTACTCCAAAAACATTAATCCATTTCAAGCAGTAGAGTATCTTGTTACTGTTATTGGTGTTCTAGGCTCGTACATCCTTAGCTAGATTTGAAAGGCTCCCCATCCTTGATTTTTGCACTCTCCAAATCTCAGGCCTTTGGACCAGGCAGCTGTGAGGAGTAGGGAAGTAGCTCAGAGTGGTAGTATGAGCTTAGCAGGTGTGAAACCCCGATTTCCATCCCAGCAGTGCACACACAGATAGGTGAGTTAAAGGTACCCTAACCACGCTCAACAAGGCTTTCTAATTCTTGGGAGACAAATTGTAAAATTTCAATTTGAATAAGAGGAGCATGTTCTAGATGTGGATGGTTCATACATGAATTAGTTCTTGCATTGTTCAAGGTGGAGAGTGGGTATTACTCTGCTGCTATAGTGCTAGAATTATGTCTGGGAAGTAGTTGTGGCATGGTTACACTTCCTTCCTACTAGCAGGAGGAATTGACTGACTCATTTTGTCCCTTTTGTGACTCTAATTCCCAGGCTTCCCTGTGCATTGCTGGGAGGCTTGCTACATGCCTTTAGAGGTTCCTCTTCAGCAGGTCTGGATGAGGCTGGATAATTTCCATTTCTGACCAGTTCTAGATTGGATACTGCTGCCACTGGCCTGGGGCTCCACCTTTAGGACAAGCTGGGGGAGGGGGGTGGGGGATCCACTTCCATCTAAGATGCACGTGGCCTCTGTTACTCTAGCTCACCCTGGTTTTATAGCTTCTAAGTGCAGTGTTTCTTCTTTTTCTGTGTCTTTTCCTTTTCTTTCTAAACTAGCAGTGGTACCACCCTTAAGGAAAAACAAAACAAAGCTCTTCTGTGTCTCCTGGACAAAAGGAATGAACATTTCCATCCTGCCCTTTGAATATCATCTCAGCTTTCCTAACCTGTGTTTATGTTGCATGAACTCAGAGGCTCAGTCCTTACTCTTTTGTATTATTTCTTCCAGTGAGAGAACTAGATTCCCAAAAAGAGACTACAGATGAAGTAGTACTAAAATACAGACCCTAATGTTAGTGCAAGGACAGTGCAAGTAACATGGTAGCAGCCGGACCACAGCCCACAGGAAGCTGCCTCCCCACTTGAAATTATTGACTATTTGAGGTATAGATTGCATCTCTGTCAGTAACAAATTGTGTCATCCGACATAGGTAATGATATTGGAAGCTGTCATGATTAGCAAAAAAAGCCGGGGCTGTGCCCATGCCGGGCAAGCACTCTGCCACAGAGCACACCCAGCCCAGCTCATCCTATTAAATGCCTGGCTCGTTAGATTCCAGTGTGCCGGGTTATGTGTAAATTATAAATGAATACATATAAACATTACTGGGGATGAGTCCTCAAAAAATGAAGTTTGTTCAGCCCACACTGTTAGAAGGCCATTGCATTATTCTGCTTCTTATAAACTCATTGCCTGGAAAATATACTTAGTAGTTAAACCTTTTTGCTGGGTTATTTTTCACAAGTTCTAACAAAATGATAGACTTTCTCTTCCCTTCCCGTCACAATTTAAAAATTGACACACATTCACAGACTTTGTGAAAAGTCAATAGAAATAAAATAATGAAAAGTAAATACAGTGGAAAATTTCTAAGATACAAATACATGGCACAGTCAAATATTATGTAAAATTAAGTGTTAGGTATTTCAACTATAAGTCTAGCAGGTAGTTTTCTAAGTTTAAAGTACATATTGCTGAATTGCGATTTTTCTTCAGGAAAATTTTTATCCTGTTTGCAAAACTTAAGGAAAATAAATAGCTTTTTAAAAGTTTCTGTTGTTTTAACCACCCTCACTGGAATGGGGATGTAAAGTTTTTACAGAGTTGTGTGTAAATCAGGGAAAGGTAAGTGTGCTCTGGTGTATGATACTACATTCTCATTGAGATACTATCCTTTACTTGGGGTAAGAAGTAGTTTTATTAAAAAGCATTTTATTTACTCTGCAGCTGGATCAAGGAGCCTCATGAAAAGGAGTCCTCCTCACAGAGAAGTGTAAATACATCATCAGTATGATGTGCCTTCTTTTACTATACCATGTGTGTTCTGTTTGCATAGGACCTATATGGAAAGATTCTCCAGGTCGAAAATCGTCGAAATGACTTGCTACCCAAAAGTCTGCTGCCAGAAACTGCCAAAGTCATGTAGGTTCTCTTCTCACTTTAGAATGTATGTGAACTTTGGACTAAAACATGCCACTTATTGGCATACCTGAACCCTAATATTTATTCACTATTGTAGTATTAATCATTAAAATGTAGGGTTCCAAATAATCAGTGATTTTTGTTTAGGAGGAACCAAATACTGAGGCTATTTTTCATTTTAGATATATTAAGTAATACTTAATTACTGCATCTGGATTTGATGTCCATGGCTGCACAGGAATTTAGCACTTGTGTGCTTGGAGGGGAGGAGTTCGAGGCTCATGCTATCATTTGGCAGGCGCTGAGAGGGCAGATCCATCAGCCTGTGCAGCCAGTTTTACATTTGGGCCTACCTATTCATGTATGCCTGCCTTCCTTTTCTTTTTCTTTTTCTTTCTTTCTTCTTTACTTTTTTCTTTTTTTGCAAGTCTCCAAGAGCACTGTGTTGACATTGTGAATGTATTCCTGGTCTTTCATTTGAATTTTATTAGTTCTTCAGCCCACTCACAGGTTACTTTGTGTCCATACATGTTCAAAGCCAATTCTACAGGCATAGGAAATCTGGTAGATTTTAAATGAGTCTATCCATAGTGGCATATTTGATTCTTCAAAACATTTACTAGAGTCAGTGTCTTTTCTAAAGTATATTGAGGAAATAGGGTAATATTTCTCAAAAATGGTTTACTTGGATGTAAATACTTTATATAAAAATTTGTTTTCAAATCATGACTTGCTACTATATGTAGGATCTTTTGTGATATAACTAATTGCATGGTTAATTAAAAAGAGAATATATATGATATTTTAACAGAGACCTGATTGGCAGCAGATGGCTGATTAAGGAGGAACTAGAAGAAATGTTAGTGGAAAAACTGTCAGATCAAGATGTGAGTAATTAATCTTTTTAATTTAAGGGGACCTGTGCCATAAGAATGCAGAGAATTGCTGTATTACGGATCCTAATGGGAACGTTCCTCAGAGGCAGGTGTTCCTTCGACAGTGCTCCTCCTCTTAACGCATTCCTTGGTGATTTCTGCAGTGGCGGAGTGCGGTGTGTGTGGTTAAAGTGCTGTGTCCGGCCTCCAGGTCCCCGTTAGGATGTTTTTAGGGAGCACAGCAGAGGCCGTCTTTGTCTTGAGGCATATGATGAATGCAGCTTAGGAGGTAGATGTAGCAGGTGGTGCTCTGCGGCTCCCACCCTCCCTCCGGTGCTGTGCCGGTGAGGTCAGGGGTTTTCACCTATGAGCTGCGACCCCCACGTCAGAGTCACTGGGAACATTACACCTGCCATGCCCCAGCTCACTCAGACTATGCAGAGCCTTAGGGGTTACCCCAGAGTCCACCTTCCTAACCAACTGCCTAGGTGGCTTACACCTTACATAGTTTGTGACCCACCCCCCAGACGCTTTCTGCCTTAATTGCAGTCTTGTTTTCTTAGATGTTCTAATGTAGCTCATTATCAGGGGGAAGTTTGATGATTTCTAAATGTAGATGATTTTCTGGAAGGTTTGAACAGAGACAAATTTCACAAATCCTCCCAAGAACGCTTTTTTCTTCTGTAGTGGTGGCTAACACTGCCCATCCCTTGCCACTGTGTAGATCTTAAGTCCTATACTTCAGTTGCTCTTTTTTTCCTTTAATATATTGGAGAAATTAATGATTTGGAAAAGTTGTAATTTGCTTAAACAAGATGTCAGACATTTGATTAGTACTGGATCCAGAGTGAATTTTTAATGGCCTTGCTGCCAAGTGTTCTGCACTTGAATTAAATGAAGAAGTCTTTCAGCCTTTTTATTAAATGTATCATTCCATTGTTTTCTCTGCTGTCTGGCTGCTTTGATTTTTATAATTCAGGGTTGTCCTAAGGACTTAATGCAGGTGTGCACCTATGAAACAAACAAATTATATATGACAACCTTCTAGACTTTTGCAATATTGGATATCAGAATCCTGATGTTCATGTTCATGGACAGTATCAAGAAGAGGGAGTTTAGAGTGGGCCAGGACTTCTTGAACCTTAAGCTCAGTTTGCCAGCGAGGTTGTGTGGTACCCAGAGTGACATCTGAAGCTTAAACAGCAGTCACGGAGAGTGTGTTAGGTGCACCTGCACCGGAGGCTGAGAACAAAGGCCACTGGGTGAGCCTGGAGGGGAGAATGAAACTTTGTGGGGTACCCGAAGGGGTGCATGTCTCACCCTTAGAAAATCACCCTTTCTCGTGTTACTGCATCACAGGAAGCTCTATTTGAAGCAGTTCTTTTAATATGAATCTTACTGATGAAATTCTTCACTATTTATATTATTGGCAGGTTTTTATGATAAAGGCAAATGGTAACAGAGTTGAGTGTGATTTTTAGGATTGACAAAAAACAAAAAAGGTTATCAAAAACTGGGTTTCATAATCCATATTAACTAAGGATCTCAAGTGTTAGTTGTTTCCTTCTCCATAAACACTTTAAAATGATTATTCTGGCTTCTAATTTTAAGGGGTTAATACCAAGTTGTTTACTTTCTAATCACATGTTCAAGAACTATTAAAAAAAAAGCACAGAGTAGCAAGGATAATTTATTTCAAGAGGTTGCCCTTTAAGTCAAGTATCTCTTGAATTTTTAAATAGCTTGATTGTTCGGTTTTAAAGGAAATCATAAACATTAAAGTAACACAGCTTGAACAGCCAAAAATATATTTGCCAAATGTATTATGAAATATAATTTAAGAGGTACATTTTCTCAAAATCAGACTCCTTACATTTTACTCTACATAACTTACTGGAAATTATTTCTAATGCTCCTTTTGATACAGTTTCTAATAAAGAGTGGAAATTATGCTTGAAGATCATCTAAATATTTTTTTCAAAATGAATTTAAATCTCAACTTCATAATACAAAGAAACTTGACTTTTCTTTGAGTGATAAATCCCTTTGTTTCTCAAAAGAAAAGATTGAGCCCTTTAGACCCACAGGGAAGGTGATGCGTGTGCACGCAGTTTTAAAAGCAGCGTGAAGATGCAGGAGTGTCATCCTGTCAAAATTCATCAAGAGAAGAAATGCTGGAAAGATCAAGTCTATAAAAATAGAAAAACCTTAGCAAATGCAATTACACTTGCATCTCCTAATGACTTCTTATTGTCTGCAGTACACACAGTTCGTCCGGCTGCTGGAAAAGTTATTGGCGCTGCCATGCAGTCCTGCTGAGCAGGAGTTTGTGCAGAGGTTTCGCAGAAGCTTAGCCTTTCAGTCCAAAAAGCACCAGATCCAGCCCGCACAGTATGATGAGCAGGGCGTGCCCTTCAGCACTAGCGAAGGTAACGGCCCGGGGAAGCCATTCAGTCTCAATTGCTCTTGGTCCTGGTCCCCAGTTGACTTTCTGTTTTTGGTTTTGTTTTGTTTTGTTGGTGCTACATTGGATTTCCTAATTTTAAGATTCTCTTGAAGTTTTTAAAAACTGAACCTTCCAGTGTCACAAGGGAAAAATGGGGATATATACTTAAACAATTCAGCACTTTCTATTTTCACATTGTCAATGAGTAGTCTCAGAATCGATAAAATGTTTACAACAAAGTCTTATCCCCCAAAACTGAAAATCTCAGTGCATCTGCCTATGAGTCATGAACTGAAACTTCTGAGCACGTGAGACCCCAGCTCACCCTCCCTATGTCTACACACACTCCAGCATGGCCACTCTTTCAGAGTTGGACCATAGACACTCTATTGGCAACTGTGGGGAGTTTTCCTTCATCATTTTCAAAGAAATGAGACTTTTCCTGAGGATTCCTTTCATTTCTCCCAATCATATTTCATTGCATATTTTAAATATTATATTAGATATATTTTTGTTGTTTATAAAGTAACATTATGTAAATTGCTTCTGGAGCTTTTCTTCTCTTTTTGTAGTACTAGAGATTGCACCCAGCTCTTTTAATTTTTTTTTTTTTTTTTTTTTTTGGAGACAAGAGTCTCACTAGATTGCCTAGGCTGGGCTCAACTCACAGTCCTCCTGCCTCAGCCTCCCAGAGGGCTGGGATTATAGACATGCACTTCCATGCCCAGATTTTTTTTTTTTAAGAAGGTAAATGAATATGAATGACTATGTAGGCCATTGAAACTAATTTTAAAATCATTGCAGTGTTCCTAAAATGGAATTGAAGAATAAAATTACCCCACATTAAGCTTTATTTTGTCAATTATGGTGTGACTTATATCTTTACCTGACCTATATTTATTCTAGAAGCCTCCTAAATTCAGTGTTGTCTGTTGTTATCCTGGGAAAATTAATGTTAACACAGTTCTACCTGTCTTTAAGATTTTTACTAATAGAAATTTAAAACTTAAAGGTAAAAGAAAGACTGCAAGAGCAGAAGCAGTTGTTTCTGGACAGGGAACTGGAAGAATCCAAGTGAATGGCGTGGATTACCTGCTGTACTTCCCGGTTACACAGGACAGGTGGGTGCTGCTTAGGTCTCTGTTTCCTGAATGTCTGTCCCACGATACACCGAGGTCGGCTAAGGAAGCTGTGCTTCTCCAGTTTGCTTGTCTGAATGATGCTGCTCTCCACCAATGGAGCAAACAAGCTAACGGAAGCTATTGCCCTTTGTGTTGTTTTCCAGAATTTTTAAGAAACATCTCTGGAAATTCTTGTTCATTGCCTCTTTCTCCTCTTTCTGTCAGATCATACTGGAATTTGAAAATTCTTAGCTGTATCTTAGGTTCTTAAATGCAGTCTCTGCCAGAATGTACGAAGCAGACTTCTGCCTTACCTAGTTAGTGGCTGCCGAGCCCACCAAAGCTGTACCACCCACTCAGGCAACAGGGTTAGGAAGGGACGTGCAGACCTTACAGCTTACATTCATGTTCCTGGTGAGCATTAAGAAACGTCTGCATCACTTGGGATTTTCCTGTTCAGAGGAAGTAGCTTATACGTTTGTGGAGCAAGCAGAGAAACCCAGCCTTTGTAGGTTAAAGTAAGGGCTCACCAGCTTTGCTTAATTCTCAGTGCTAACTGGGGCAGTTATGTTTTTTAAACTGTGTATCCCATGGAGAAACAGATGATATAAATAGGTGCTAGAGTTCATCTACTCCCTGAAATGTGCTTGTCTTAGAGCCCTCTGTGAGTTGCTGTATAAAAAGCCCTCCCTGAGACAATTACCAGGGTGCCCAGAGTCACTGTCCTTATCCGAAAGGAGCAGCGACTCCATGTGATGAGTTCCTCCCTTCCCAATCCTTCTGTTTCTTAGGTGGGTTGTGATGTTTAAGGTGAGAAAAGCTGAGGCTCCTCAGATCCCCATAGTCATGGAGAGCAGAGGACCCTTTAAGCGCAGAGTAGGCTGATGGGCAGAATACTCACCTCGGGAAATGCACTTACTGTACTTCCATGTGTGCCTGTGTCGAGAAGGAGTCCACTCTTAACTCGTATGTATGTGTATTAAACTAACTGCCCTGATGTTCGCAGGAGAGGGTAAAGAGGAAGCGCTTCCTTTAGGAAAAGCCCAAGAGAGACCTTGTCCCTGGGGTTGGTCGCCTCAGCACAGGGACATCTGACTGGTGCCCTGTCTGCTAGTTTGTACTCAGATAGAACTCCTAGTGACTGGATAGCAGTTCTCAACTCTGGCTGGACCTCACACTTAGATTGTGTCCCTTATTCTTTAGTTTGCATTCAACAAGCATTTACTCAGGATCATCCCTGTGCCCAGTCTCATTCCGGATTGTGAAGATGTTAGCCCTGTCGTAGATGTGATTCTTATCACCAGGAGCAGCAGTCAGGAGGCTGGCACTGGTCATGAGCAGGGCACGCAAGCCCTCTCACTGGTGGGAGTGGCCATGGGGAAACAAGCAGGTGTTCAGAAAGTCAGCACTGCCGTGACCCCTGAAGAACAGGAAGGTTTGGGCCAAGATCCCAGGGTCTCAATCCTGGTTCTCTTTCTTAGCTGTGTGACCTTAGCCAAAATGCCTCAAGGTCATTGGCTGAGAGGAAGAAACTGAACTTGATCCCTGATATGCTTGCCTCCACATTGTGAGGCCCGCTTCCTTATCTCTCCTGGGTCCTTCCTTTAGAGGATGTTTGAACACAAACAGCAAAGAGGTCACTGGCAATGTTGGCCACCTGGCTTCCCAATGTCATTAGAAATTTGATTCATTTGTTCGTTCGTGTTTACATGAATATGTGTCACTGCAGACCCAGATTGCCGTGTGCCTGCAATTGGGGTGAAGGTTGGCAGCCTTTCTGGGAAGGCCTTTGCTTTGTGAGGCAGCTGGGAAAGCAGCTCTGAAGCTATCATCTCTACAAAGGAAGTGCATTTCCCACCCAGTGCTAACTAAGCATTTAATCATAGGGGAGATAAGTTAGCATTCTGAGCAGTTCAGAAAAAAGAGAGTGTATCTTGTGCCAAAGAAGTAGTATCCAGAAAAGATAAAAACAAGGAAGTCATTTCTTTATCTTATTTACTTCTTTTTAAAACTATGCTGATTCATACAACAAAGAGAAAATTCCTGTGACCCTTCAGCCTAGGATCTCATCGGGGAGCCTAGGATCTCCTCTGAGAGGAGAGAGGATGGACCTTGAAGTGTTCTCACACTGTGTAACTTTTTGCATGGACTGGTTGGCACTCAGTGTAGTCCCAAGTGGTCGTGGTGTAACTGTCACTTTCAGCTGTACCCGCTTTGGGGTGTTTGCTCATCTCTTTTCCTGTTTAGCATTGTGCCACAGTGTTCTGCCAGCGTCCTCCTTCCCAGACTTCTTTAGGATTCTTTCTTACCTGAACCACTCTCGCTCCATTATGCTGAGGTATCTTTAGGAAGAACCTTTAAAAATCCATTTTTCCTGAATTTTAGTCCCTTTCCTTTTAATGTAGGTGTCTGTTAGGGAATCTTACACATTTTAGGAACGGAGACAGATAGGTGTCTAAGCTCCCAAATGGCTCTCTAGAGGCCTGTCCTCTCCCAAGCCCGCCTGCTGTGGATGATGCAGTACCTCCCCATGTGTGCATGTGACAGACCCGTAGATCCCGCCTCGGCTTCTGCCTCCTCTCTGGGAAGGTGCAATGGTGGAATTAGATTATCAGCCTCTATATTTTCTTTAGTTGTAATATGGCTATTACTTATAACAGTATCATTGTTATAATATGGCTAGTTTTGATTTGGTCACTTTGAAGCTTTCGTCAAAGGGGCAACATAAATTTGTGGGCCTTGCTGTTGTAGGGCTGTCTGCCCTCTTTAGCACTCTTTCGAATGCGGTTTGCTTTGACCTTGAAGCGTCTGTTCAGCCCATCTGCCTGGGGTTGGTTTGCTCTTGGGGTACAAAGAGTAGCACTTAAGATTCCTGCTGTATCTCTCGGCCTAACTGTTGCAGTAAGCCTTATTTTGGGTCTAGAATGCGCTAGTGTCTGACAGAGAGGCAAACACAATATAAATGGGCTTTTCTAAGTAAAACTTCAGCAGAGATGGTAAGGCAAAGTAGCAAAATCAAAGTCCTTGACAAAGATGGTGGTGAGCATCGTACCTGGCACAGAATGGTGTTCAACAAGCACCGCACCACTGTGAGAGCAAAGGCCCAGTGCAGGCTCTGACCCTGAGGCCTGTCTCAACCGTCCGGGGACCAGTCAGGTGGCAGGACCCCTCCTTAGATGGCTGGACCAGGAATGGGCAGGGTGAGGGCAACAGTTAAATGTACTTCACCTTTTTAAAAAATACCCATACCAAGGTGATCATTATCTATTATGCAGCTTCGTCATGGTGTTCTTTATTTGGCTGATCCAAGCGGCACTTGGTGATTGCTTGAGAGGTCCTATTAATTTGATACCTGATTATGGAATTCAGAGAGAGTAGCCAGGTGTTAATGGAGTCCCGACTTCAGGCTTCTCTGTGAGGTTGTTCAGTACCTTGCACAGTTCTCGTAAGATCAAGGGAATTGCAGAGAAGGAGTTCATCGTGGTGACCCCATTGCTGAGCTCAGGAGACCCAAGCCTAGTGGCCCTCAGCAGAGCAGCACCCAGGTCCCGATGTCGGCAGGTGTCACAGCCAACTGAGAATCACAGAGAGTGCAGCGCTGGCCCACATTGGTGCAGTGTCCATGGATTCTGAGGCCCCACATCTGGGTAGCACACATAACCACAGTTGTTGTCATTGCTCCAGGGAGCAGCTGATGTTCCCTTTCCACTTCCTTGACCGGCTTGGGAAGCATGATGTGACCTGCACTGTTTCCGGGGGCGGGAGGTCAGCGCAGGCCGGAGCCATCCGCTTGGCTATGGCCAGAGCCCTGTGCAGCTTCGTCAGCGAGGACAAAGTCGAGTGGATGCGGCAAGGTATGTGCCAGGTGGGACGATGGCCAGCCCGAAATGGCAAGAGGATTCAGGGAACCTGCACTGTGCAGCTTAGAGGCTGTGCCTTCCAAGCTCTGGGACCCTAGCAGTGATTTTCAGGCTTGACTGCTGCAGAGCAAATGTGAACAAGAATAAGAAAACACAGGCACTCCAGCAATGAGGACAGAGCCCCACTGTGGCATCCAGGTGGAGGGCCAGGGCAAATTTATGTTGGCCTTGGTCTGATTTAACAAGCACTTAGCTCAGTTGTGTGTGAGACAGACTGGTTTGGTTTTGTCTTTTCACAGAAATTTGCCCTGTTGCCCAGTGATAAAGCACTTCAGGATTTTCCCAAAAGTATTGGAGATTTTCATTTTCTCCACGGTGATGTTTGTTTGGGATCTTTTCCTTTTTCCACTCCTGTGCCCTGTCACCTGGGTGCAAACATACAAGTCCCTTCACAGGGTGAACAGGAGTGTGTTATCACACGTGATAGACCAGGGAGGCTCATGCTGAAGACAGGGAAGAAAGCGCCGTGTGTTCTGCAGGCCAGGCAGCCGGGTCCGAGCTCCTCTCCAGCCAAGGAGGATGGTCCCGGTCCCCAGGTCAGCTGCTGGCTTTCAGCAGAAACACTGCCTGTGGCTTAGATTACTTAACTTTTTAAGCCCCTTAAAAATCTATTTGCTTATAAACAATTTGCCATCCTATGAGATTCTTTATTCTTTGTCTACTTTTAAAAAATAATTTAATAGGACATGACTGAACTATTGTACTAATGTGAGCTACTGTGCATATCTGAAAGTCATAAGCATTATTAGTTAGAATTTAAACAAAAACATAGGTTTTAATTGTGTTTTGCCCAAATATTGCTTTAGCTCATGCATGCTTTTTAAGTACAAATAAATGCAAAAGCTTTTTGGATAAACAGTAAGCAATTTCAGCTTCCTTTGCTGTCTGGCTGCTGGGAGACCCCTAAGAGAACACCTACACTGTGTCCCCGGTGAGGAAAGCGCTGGTGTTGGCAGCAGGAGTGGACCGGCGGAAGTTGTGGCCAGCCTCTGTAATTGTGCCAGCCATTCCAGAGCATCCCCACTAGTGCTGGCCTCACATCCGGGTCTCCAGCCTCATCATGGCACTGGCGTGGGGACAGCACACTAAGCGCAGCTCAGCAATCACTGGAATGCTGAGTTGAGTGGCTTCCAGCTTACCCTCCTTCATTCCTCTAGAATAAACCATTTATGCTGAGAATACAACTCTGAGACTCTGAAACAATTCCAGGAAAGGTCATTTTCACACCACCTGAAGGGTCATGTCTGTGTGCACGAAGACTGTGGCCTGTGGTGTCTGTGTGCTTGCCCTGCCTTGACACACAGTTGCCTGTCCCTGTCTCTTGTTCCTCTGAGCACCTCGCTCTGTGCTGACTGAATCCCCACATGATGAGAAAAGTGGACCTGACTGTCATCGCTGGTGTTTGAGAAATTGGAAATACATCCCAAAAGAACGAAAGTAGACCTGTGTGTCATGAGACTTCCAGTGGCTGGTAGAACCCAGGGTCTGGCAGCTTTCCTCTGGGTCCTCTGGCCGCAGTGCCTGTAGATTGGGTCAGTTCGCATGCTTTGGCTTGGGGCTTCTCTGTCCACAGCTCACACTTGCTTCTCTCTGTGCCCAGCTGGCCTGCTCACCCCCGACCCGAGAGTGCGAGAGCGGAAGAAGCCAGGCCAGGAGGGTGCCCGCAGGAAGTTCACCTGGAAGAAGCGCTGAGCCAGCCCTGCCCTCCACCATGGGTCTACACCGCAGGCCAGCGCCAGGGCAGCACCATCACTTTCAGAGTTGTGAGTGGATATATTTTTAAATGTGACTTTGTAAAAGTTACCATTAAAAAATTAAAAAGTAAAAATATTGCCTTCGTTCTGCTACTTTATATTTAAACATTTTCAAAAACTAGTTGTAGATGCATAATTCATAAAATCTCGGCATATTAGGTGTGAAAGGAGCATTGGGCAAAGCCTCATGGTGGGACCATCTTCTGCAGAGAAGGCCTAGTTTCCAAGGCTGCACAGTCCATGCCCGATGCTCCCCTGGCCACAAGTTCTGTGTTCCCATCTGGGTTTCTGCCCAAGTTATGACCACATGCTTCTACCGTCACCTGAAAGTGGTCTTTACTGTGCCTGTGTGCAGGCGCTTGATGTCCACCGTGGAGTGGTTTTGGGGGTGTACAGTGAATGTGCCCATCATCTCAGGCACTTCTGCATGTGTGGGAAGAGCTCTCGGCCTCAAGTTCTGAGCTGTGCATTTATACAGCCGTCCTGCGACATGAGACGGGTGATGGTGACAGAGCCCATCCTGCGGCACCCAGTGCATCCCCATCCTCAGCAGCTCTCCAGGGACATCGTCTGTGGCAGCTTCTGCTCAGTCATATTGGTCTAGCCTGTCTGTCAGTGTGTGTAACCTGCCACTCCCACTAGATAAGGGACAAGTGGTTCATGTGTGTGTGTCCACAGAGGCCTTGTAGATGGCCTGTGGTTCCCTACAAGTCTGCCCAGCACTCCCTGAGCTCTTGTGGAACTGCTGTCCAGGTGTGAACAGCACTGGCCTCCCTGCACCATCCGGTCCTCATCTGCAACCTCCACCCTCAGCAAGGAGGGAGGGTAGGGGCTGTTAAGTCCCAGCTCCCTAGACGTGTGGAGGATGCATGTGCTAAACACGAGGTCACACAGGCCATGGGGGATAGAGGGAACCAAGAACATGGGAAGAAAAGCTGAGGTTCCCCCCAGAGGAGTCCACTTGGGTTCTATGGGGTTTAGGAGGTTGGGGGCCACAGTGGGGCATAGGGGTGGGGCTGCCTGGGAGGTTGCACTGCAAAAGACTGGGAGGAAGGTCATCATCATCACAAGGAAGGGAAGTTGGAGCACAGGTCAGTCAGCAGGGAGGGATGTACAGTGGGAAGGAGGCTGCTTCTCAAGTGAAGCAGAGTCCAGAGAAGGAGAGGCCCAGGGAGGAAGCCAGAGCCACACAGCCCGGATGTCAGGACAGCTGAGGGAAGGCCTCAGGAAGGGAGAAGTCCACATCTTTCTTCCCTTGGTGTCTGGACTTGTACTGGGCCCGCAGGAAGCACAGACCCTGGAAACTGCAGGGTGCAGCACCTCTGAGGCTCGGCTTCCTCTGGGCTGATAGGGGTCCTGATTGCACTCACTGCCCCACCATCCGTTGTCCTGCTGAACAGACTTAAAATGCATAGGCACTTGCTCAAGGACACTTAGCCCTAAGTTTGTTGACCACTTAGAAAAACATGAATGGTAGAAGTGTGGGAGTAACGGGACCAGGTGCCTCCATGCCTCAACACCTCCATGATGCAAGGGCCAGGCTGCTCGGGAGCCTCCAGCACTGGGGGCATTCAGCCTCTCACACCCACCAGAGCTGTGGGCAGCATGCCACAAGGCGCAGGCACGCAGGTGTTTATAAGGAAGATCACCGTTCATGTTTGATAAGTGTTGACGTTTAGTAGGAAGACTAAGGCATTTTCCCAAATCAAGCAAGGAATCAAAGCTTACAACACTGAGTGGCATCTTATTTAGTGAAGAACTTAGAAATCCTTACAGAAATTCTTCTTTCTCTAAGCCTGTGGCCAAAAAATTCCCCATACAATAAGTCAGATGTGGCGGTGCACACCTGTAATCCCAGCACTCTGGGAGGCTGAGCCAGGAGGATTAGAAATTGAAGTCCGCCTGGGCAACTTAGCAATAACCTGTCCCAAACTTTCTTGTCTGAAGGAGTGGGGCTAGGTATGTAGCTCAGCCTGGAGGCCCTGGGTTCAATCCCTACTACAAAAACAAAAACAAAGACACCCTACCAAGGTCCCCAGTCCCACAGAACACGCCGAATCAGCCCGCTGCAGACAGGCAGGTCTGTGCACTCCCTACCGAGGTCCTGAGTCATGCAGAAGATGCCGAATCACCCCCCTGCAGACAGGCAGGTCTGCCCACACCCTACCAAGGTCCCCAGTCCCGCGGAACACTCCGAATCAGCCTGCGGCAGACAGGCAGATCTGTGCACGCCCTACCGAGGTCCTGAGTCACACGGAAGACACCGAATCACCCCACTGCAGACAGGCAGCCACCTGATTCCACATTACAAAGACGCAGAGGACACCAGACCACCAGACCAAGGTACTGAGTCCCACTGTTCCCAGCCCAGAGGTAGGGGCTTCTGAGCCGTCG
>NW_004624749.1:9283303-9301353 GCF_000247695.1 Heterocephalus glaber
CCTATAAAAACTACTGAACCTCAGTACTGTGACCAAAGCCCACCAACATGTTTTTCTGATTGTTAACCTGATTGTTAGCTGCCTGGGGGACTAAAGCACACACTGGGTTGTGTCTGGGTGTGACTTGGAGGTGGGACCTTGGGAACTGTAATGGCCCCTGCATTCCCTGTGCTCTACTTCTGGGCCACCATGAAGTGAACAGTTTTGCGCCACCATTCCCTTCCACCATAATGTTCCTGCTTCATCAGCCAACCATGGACTCATCCATTTGAAACCATGAGCCAAACAAAACAAACCTCCTCCTTTAAATTGTGTGTATCAGGGTTTTGTCCCAGTCACAGGAAAGCTGACTATCATTTTCACAGAAAATATAAATGACTACTGAGGCTCAAAATGTCAAAAAAATATTTTAAAGGGGGCCAGCGATTTAGCTCAGTGGTTCCACCACCTGCCTTGCAAGTGTAAGGTTCCGAGTTTGATCCCTGGTACCAAAAAAAAAATTTTTTTTAAGGAATTCAAGTCATAGAACTACATTACTTTTCCTCCAACACAGGTCAGTAGTCTTTTAACTAAATATCAATTAATGTGAAATCCAAAAAAGGAGGACCTGTAGCTCGATTTTACTATTTCATTAGCATTGGAGGAAACTTAAACACCATGACTTTTATGCAGTGTAGCCCCGTGCTGACCATGCTCCTGCCTCTGACATCTTGATCCTCCCAGGGCTGGCCACACCCCACAGTGGGTAACTGCGGGCATCACCCTCCACGGCACCCCAGCCAGAACCCACACCCCCTGGAGTCACTCCAGGCACCATATCAACACAAGGCACACACCTGCACCCCGGGGGCCCTGCGTCACTTGAGGCTTCCAAGCCCAAGCCTGGCCTGCTGCACCCCTCCTGATCTGTGACCTCTCTGGACCTGAACATAGTGACACCTATGCTTTTAAACAAAGCCTCCATCTTCACTTCCTGTTGCTCAGGCAGTAGAACAGCGATCCAGAGTGTGGCTTTTCTGTTATCCTCTTTTATTTGATTTTCATCCATTGAACATTTCTTTGCCACAGTTAGAAACATGGGCTAGACAAGCTCCTTCTGGTAGTTGCTTTTCAAAGGAAGGGAGAAGCCCCCTTTATTAGCGTGGCACTGAACCAGACCTGTTTTGCCCGCTGTATGGGATAGCAGTCACTGAAATCATGTGCTTTGCCATGAGCCAGATGTGGAGACGGAAGTCCGGGGTGCAGATCTGCCTCCCTGAGGACAGTTTGGGATACTTGCAGGGTCAAGGAGCAGGGATTCAGTGCCTGGGGAAAGGAGACGCACTGAAGCAGATAGTGGTCTTCGAATGTACAGTCAAGCTTCCCGGCTTTTCCCTGAAAATGGCAGTGTCCTCGTTGTTGGAAGGAAGAGATTTGGGCCCCTGAAGTAACCTGCCAGGGGACACCTGTGCAGACCCAGGTAGAGTTGGAGCTTTCAACAAAGTGGCTTCCACATCCTTGTGAAAAACCCTAGCCATTTGTCATGATCATCCTGATTCACAGGACAGAGGTGTCACCCACAGCAGAGCTCATGGGAGGCAGATGACTTACTGCCTGGCCTGCGACCTGCCAAGGGCTCAGAGTCACAGAGCAGAAGGCACACAGGGCTGGTGGGTGAGAGGAGCTGAGCCCCAGGTCAGCAGGCTGGGAACTGTCCTCCCATGGGTCTTGCAGACAGGGCTCCTCCTCCTTTGGTGGCCACATTCTCAGGAATGGTCACATTCTCAAGGACGGTGCTCAGGCCTCCGAGATGCTTCTTAGCATGAAGGACAGGCCCCGAAGAAGAGTGGGGGACACCCAGCAAGGCTCAACTTTAATGCTGCTTCTCATTCAGTGGCTGCTCCTTATGCTGTAACAGAAGTTAGGACCACTTTGGAATTTTGTGAAAACGGCAGGAGAATTTGAGACTTACTCCCTTTTCATTTTCTGAAGACTTGATTGTATTTCTCCTGAGGAAGATTGAAACCTCTCCAGGGAGCCGGCCTCCCAGAGTGAGGTCTTCCTCTCCCGGTCAGGAACAGAGATTCATGCCGACTGTCCATGGCCGCGTCTCACCCCCTCACACCTTCTGCCCCAAGCCTGCATTGTTACTCTGGGGGTCATTGGTTCCCACACAGCGTCCCCCTCCCACCGAGCTGAATTCCTGTCTCATAATTTCCAAACATGGCTTCTTGGCAGTGAGAGAGGAAATGGTAGAGGGAGGTAGTTTTCCTTTGTGGTGTTTAATAAGTAAAATAAAGGAAGCCAAACAGCAGGGCCATCTTGGTTATAGCTGCAGAAGCCCAGCCATCTTTCAGCTGGGAGAGGGAATGTCGGGGAAGCTCTGGGGACCCCTTGTTCCTCAGAGTCCTGAAGAGCCTCCTGTGGGCAGGGCTGCAGAGTCTGAGTCTCCAGAGCTGGGAGAAGGGATGATTCCCTGACCAGGTGCAACCTCATCCTGAAGGTGCCAGGTTGCACAGACTGCTGTGCATCCCACCCCTGGTTGTTCCTAGGTCGTCTTGCAGTAGAAGGCATCATTTGAGGCTTGTAGGTTGTGGTCTGAATCCTCAGCTACGGTTGATGGAGGGTCTCGACCAAACTTCTGTCTCCCTACCTGCTTCCCACACCCTCCTGCCAGCCACCCAGGGGGCTGAGCCCCAACACATCCCACTGCACCTTGGCCCCTCACTCCGCCTGGGCTCTGGCCCACATTCTCACCCCACCCACCCCTCTTCTGTGCTCCCTGATGGCCCATCTGGGCACAGTCACATCCACACTCCTTCCTGCTGGCTTTGAGCCCAGCTAAGGCAGGGGACACTCTCCCCTCATGTCCTGCCCCAGCCTGGACACAAGCAAGGCTCAGAAGCAAGCATTTGCCTGCCACTTGGAAGGCATCACACTCACTCCACAAAGTGCTCCCTATCGAGAGGACTTAATAGGCCTAGTACTTTATGTTTCAGCAAAGATTAAAGCAAACCATGGTCAGGCCAGTATAAGGACACACAGTAACTGGGAGATGCTTCCAATACAAACCAAGCAGCAAGGTTCTCCCACCCACACTTGAACCTCTCCCTGGCCAGTCTGAGCCGTGTTCTGGGATAGGCCAACCAGTGCGGATGCCTGGGGCTGTGCTGAGAGGCTGGTCAGACTTCACTGGGACAGGAAAGAGCCCTGCTGGATGGAGACGATCACCAGGTGGTACCGGGCTTCGAGGGCGCTCCCTCCCCCTCTCCCAGCTCTGCACTTCACAAGCACTGAGGCAGGTGGCTCAGATGGGGGACAGGGTTCCTCTGATCCAGGGCTCCCCACTATATGAGGCTGTGTGTTCCCTGATCACCCAGAAAGCACTCATCAATCACTGCTGCGTACAGCTTGGCCACGCTCAGGGTGTTCCGGGAGCAGGCTGAAGGTCTGGCCCTTAGGAGACTCACATCCCAACAGGGGAAGCAAACGTCACATGTCACACATTACTTGTCTAGGAAACTAACTTAAGCCACGTAGTTTACTCAGTGTTCCATACCCAGAAGGGCCAGGACACCAGGGAAAGAGAAAGAGGTGGGGCTGGAGGAGAAACTGAAACTTACACGGGACCAGAGGCAGCCCGTGGTGGAGCCAGGCAGGGCAGAGATGCGGGGGCTGCCTGGGAGCCAGCCACACACAACACTGGGTCCCAGGGCGCTGGGCGCAGGGCTCGGCCTTGGCCAAGACCATGTGGAAGAGCAGGAGAGGCCTCTGAAAGATGTGGAGGTGCTGCTGCAGGGGGCAGTGCAGAAGCAGCAAGAGCAGGAAGCAGGCCAGTGAGAATCAGGTGACCGTGCAATGGATCACGGTGCTGGATTTTGAAAGGTAGATCTATTTGAAAGCCAATTCCCATATCCAGTGGCAGTGACTCTTGATTTAGCTGAAGTGTCTCTTACCCCTCCTGGCTGCTCCATCCGGATTACCAATAACCACCAGGGTAACTTGCATCACAGCTCGCCAGCCACCTAACCCTGAGAGGAGGGAAGCCTGAATTAGTAATGAGGGTGAAGATACATGAGGAGGAGTGGAGGGACATTCTCGTTATGGTCTCCACCATGCATCCACCTGTGGGCCCTGGAGGCCACCCTGCCCAGGTACCCAGGACCCTGGAGACAAGGCCCAAGAACATGCATTCCCACCCAATCCCAGCCGTGGCCGATGCTGCTGGCCAAGGGCCGCTTGTTGACAACCACACTCTCGGCAATCTCAGGGTAGAACAGCATCATACACGTCTCAGGTGGAGGGGAATTCCAGGGCATTTCACCCAGCTGTTGTGAGCCAAATGTATTCCCAGGCAGGCAACACAAACAGCAGAGCAGTGTGCAGTGAAACAAATACGGTTTTAGCTCAGCCCACATTTTAATGAATATTGTGAATTTGGATTTTGGGTCTCACTGGTGTGCAGCCTCTAGCACATGCCCCACACCCCCTTTCACAGATCAGGAAGCTAGGGTTACTCTAATTGCTTTAAAAATATTCAGTCTTTGGTTCGGCCTGCTGGTAAGATCAAATACTGACCAGCTGAATAGAGTGCCTGAATTGTGTTGGGATGGTGATTTATTTGAAGGGAAAGCAGCAAATAGTTACTTGGACTGTGCTATGTGGCTGCAGTCAGCTTCTAAGATACATGTGGATACAGATAGCTCTAGATGGTGAGCTTACAGATCATTTTTATTTTCTTCCTGGCTGTATGGTTAGATTTAACTTATTATTTCTCTTTCTCTTTTTGTGCTGAGCGTTGAGTCCAGGGCCTTTGCCCTGAGCAACACCCTTAGTCCCTTTTTTATTTAACAGGCAGGATCTCATTAATTCCCTAAACTGCCCAGTCTGGGCTTGAATTGAACTCTCCATCCTCCTGCCTCATTTGCCCAGAATGCTGGGATGACAGGCATGCACCATGATTCCCCACTATGGTTAGAACTTTAAAAGCCTGTTCATAATTTTTGTATGGTTTGAATTTCAGAAGCTCACTTATAACCTTTGAGAGGAAAGAATATAGCCCTCCCCCTTACCTGAGGTTTCACTTTTCACAGTTTCAGTTACCAGAGGTCAGCTGTGGCCCAAAAATATTAAATGAAAATCCCCAAAATAAAGAGTTCCCGAGTTTTAAGTTGTATGCCTTTCTGAGCAGCATGGTGAAACCTCACACCAAACCGCCAGGTCCTGTCTGGTACCTCACCCTCTCAGGAGTGCGCACCGTCCTACCGCCTCCCCACTAGTTACCCAGAGGCATCGCGGTTCCCAGAGTGCCCAGCGGTATGACAGCGCTGTGTCCACGGAATGCTTCCTTTAGTCAGTGATGGCCCTGGCGTGGAAGAGGTGTGGTGCTGGCAGTTTGCACTTGCCAACAAGGAGCAGTACATGCTTCCTTTAAGTGAAAAGATGAAAGTGAGATGCTTTGAGAGATCACATTCCTGCAACTTTTAGTGCAGCATGTTGTTACAGTTGTTCTGTGTGTCACTGTTAATCTCTTCATGTGCCTCCTTTACAGTTTAAACTTCGTGGTGAGTATGTGTCCACAGGAGCGAGTGTTGGATGAAAGGTGCAGTGCAATCCGTGGTTTCCAGCATCTGCGCGGCCAGGCAGCATAACCTGTGGATGAGGGGGCGCACTGCTCACTTCCTTCCCCTGCGAAATGAGATCTCTAACCCGCAATACCCGCATTTAACCACAAGGTGGAGCAGTGCACAACCGAATAAGCAACTGGAAGCAGAGCGGGGAGGAAGATTTCTGTCCCTGAATTAATCTGCGTGACTCATGTGCATTTTAATGCTTCTTGAGAACACCAGGCATATTAATTATCTTTTCAAATCATCCATTGCAGATGAATTTCTAAATTCTGATTTATTTTTCTTATGCTTACATTTGAACCTATAATTATCTCACCTATTAAATGGATTCCTTTCAATGAAAGAGGTAAATTATTAGAGAAGACGAGAAGCCACCGTCAGGAACCTTAGCTCGTGCCAGTAAGGGAAACTCACCAGTGGGCATCTGGGACCCACGGTCTCCATCCTGAGCCATCCTGTGTCCAGTACAGAATGACGACAGCTGGGCTTGAAGTGGCTGCTTCAAAACGTACATTCGCCATCAATGTTTTGAAACATGAATAAGCTCCCTACATGTTAGTGTGCCAATAAGAGAGAAAACAGAGGGAACAACTCAAAATAGACGAAGACAAAGATTAAGAGACTAAGACTGAAGAACAGAGCTTACTACTTCGGTCCCTCGGGATCGGAGGGAGAGGAACGTGGGAACCTGCAGTGTTCGGCCCCGCCAAACAGCTCTCCCGCCCACCTCCTGCGCACTGCCCCCCCCACACCACGCTGGGTTGGAAATGGAGTTAAAAGTTTAGCCAATGCCTTTTTTCTTTTCTTCCCTTCTCTCTCTACTCCCCTCCTTTCCTCCTCCTTTTTTTTTTTTTTTTTGCCTTTCATTCCTTTTTCTGTTTTTGCAAACCAGATAACTTCATCTCCAAATTTTCCTAGTAAATACCTGTCTCTGATTTTTAAACTTCTATCATTTCTTTATTGTGAATATTCAAGGTGCTGCTTCAGTTGTTTTGAAACGTCCACTGCATCACCGTGAACCGCAGTCCCCTACCGCAATAGCACCAGACTCACTCCTAGCACCTGTGACTTTGCCTGCCTCACCCTCTCCTTCCCACTACTTCCCAGCCTTCTAGAGCCACCAGTTGCCTTATCATCTACGAGAGCAACTCCCATCTGCCACTGTGAGTGGGATTGTGCGATGCTTGTCCCGTGCCTGGCTCATCCACTTACCACACTGGTCTCCCATACACCCAGACGGTCTCTAGGATCATCCAGCCCCCATCCTTCTATGAGTGACCATGGCTGCAGGGAGGAGACCTCCCTTCTATCAACACTCAAATCTCAGCCTCGGATGCCAGGAGATTCTAGAGGAATTGCTGCACCACAGAAAATCCATCTTATTCATCCTCAGTATTCACAGAGTACAAAAGGTATACATTCAGTGCTGTCCCATTTGAAGTCGGGTAACAGCTAATAAGATACAAGGCTACTTAGTCATTGCCCTAACCTGAACTGTAACATTAGGATTCTAAACGAGAGTAGCAGGTGGAGAGAGAAAAATCGCCCATAACTTTACCTTCTCCATGCTGGTAATTATTAGGGATTCTCTTGCAGTGTACTTCTTTGTGAAGGCATAGTTCACATAGTTCCCATTAGAGTATGCACCAATTCTAAAACCAATTTTCCACTTACAATCATAATCATGTTTTTGTGTAGCTATAAGCTTTATAATTACAGTTTTAATGACCTCATAATACCCTATCCATTGAGCATATGTTCCATAATTTACTGAACTGGTTTCCATACCGTTACCCACATGTGCTTTGTAAAAATAATACTGTAAATAATGCGCCATTAAGCATGTTTGTGCATATCCATTTTTTTAATTTATCCTTAGGCTATGTCAATGAAATTCACTAGAAAAGAATTCAAGAAAAAGAGAGGCTTTATTGAAAAAGAAAGAAGGAAAGAAAAAAGCTTGCAAACCTTCAAGATGAAAACCTTTCCTTGGTAGTGCAACCCAGAGTAACCAAGGGAGGTCAGGCACACAACAATTCCCGCCCCCCCCAGGAGGGGAGAGCAAGTGTGCAAAATCCTTATTGGTCATTATGTAAATGAGGGAGACGATGGCCCATGTCTGATTGGGTGACTTTTACATGTGTCTGTAGGCCAGAGCCCATTGGTCAGGTTCTGGCCTGTTTATCTTGGCAGGTGAAGCAGGAACGAGCCCTCTGGATGCAGAGCTCAGAGCCCTGTGTGACCCACTATCAGCCCTTGACCACTCAGAACCCTTCTTGGACACTGAGTTTAAACTTCACAGCTAAATTCCTAACACCAGGCTTATCAAGTCCCTGGGCACCAACCATGACTTTCCTGACAAATGACTTTCCAGAGGTCTTTGCCATTTCCAGCAGAGTCCCAGCCTCTGAACACGCACCTGCGTGTTCCTGTCCTGCAGGCTACCTGCTGCACCTGGCCATGCCCCTCCATCTGGGAACACTCAGGACCCCATCAACCTCTAGCAGGCTGCTACTGAGCCCCCTACTGTCCCTGGGCACACTTCCCAGGACTCCCCCACAGAGGTAGAAGTGTGGAAGCATCAGAATAAAAATGGAGTCACTTGTGTCAACCCTAACAACAGAGAGAAAACAGAAGAAGGGGTTCTGACCACAGTTGCACTATAGTAACTATCACAGAGACTTCCAAAGCCACAGCCTCGCACAGTGGCTACACAACCCCACTCAGAAGGTAGTTCCAGGGGGACATCTGCCCAGCCACTGCCTCGCTACCTCAGAGCGATGGCACCCTGGCTATTATCTCTGCAGCCTAGGGTCAAAATATCTGTAAGATCGACACCCACTCATGCGCCAATCTTCTGCGTGCCTCCATGCAGATGACTGGCTCCTGCGTCCACCTCTTCCACAGTGTTCTTCCTAAGGTCAGCCAGGAAGTGCACTGCACAAGTCAGTGGACACCTTCGCTTCCATCTCAGCTGGTGTCACCAAGGCAGGGGGACACCCTTCTTCTGGAAACTTTCCCTCCTCAGTAGCCACATCCTTTAACCCCCTCATTATTTCCTTCTCAGGCCCAGCCCTAACCATTGTGCTCTCCAGAATCAGAGCACAGCTGGGTGAGCAATGTTGGGAGGGGCAAGGCTTTGGGATCCTCTCACACTGTCCTATCAGTGCTCCAGTGCTCCTGACCAGGGTCTCAAGCCACAGCTTTGCAGAGTGGGGCTCCTGTCACACACCCTGCTGTAGCCCATCTCTGTGTGTGCGTGTGTGTGTGTGTGTGTGTGTGTGTGTGTGTGTGTGTTTTGAGACAAGCTCTTGCTTTGAGTTCAGGCTGACTTTGAACTTACTCTGTAGCCCAGACTGGCCTCCCCCTTGTAAACCTGCTTCAGCCTCCAGGATGCTGGGATTAAAAGTGTGCACTGCTATACCCAGTAAGACCCTTAATCTTGATCTGTCAGCTTCATTGGATTAAGAAACACCTGGCAGATTGGTAAAGCATGCTCCTGGGTGGCCTGGGTGGGTCACAGAGGTGTAGCCTTGGGGTTTGTGTCCGGTCCCTGGCCCTTCCTCTCTGGCGCTGCTCCCCTGCCCTGTTTCCTGGATGTCATGAACTGAGCAGCTCTGCTCCACCACACCCTTCTGCCATGTTGCTCCTGGGAACCGGAGCCAAATTAACCTCTCCTCCTCTAGGTTGTGAGTGTCGGGTACAGAGCCCCAAAAATGAGACTGCTGATGGATACACCAGATATCCACCTGAATGTTCCATAGACCTTCACCCATACCAGGTGACGCACGTTCTCAGTGAGTGCCCCATCTCTGCCTCTGGTCAACTTCCAATCCACCCATCAGCCCAGGGCCCTTCTCATGTTCATAGCTACAACTGGAGCTCATCTACCCCTGACAGCATCAAAATCTCAGCTCTGCACCCTCAGGTCTATCCTGACTTCTCCCCGATCTCCTCAACTCCTATCTAGATTACACCTGTCATTCACTCATGCCTTGTTGTCCCCAACGACAGGTGATGTGGCCGGGCAAGCGTGGGGGCCCTGCAGGCTCCAGGCTCTGCCTTCTGTGGCCTGTGGTCAAGACCTCTCCAGCTTCTTCCTGTCTCCACTGAGAGGCTCTCATGAAAGGAGGAGGCAAGGGCAGCTGGTGCTTCTGAGGAGCAGGCTGAGGACAGGTTGTGGGGAGCCCTAGACTTCCCGAGAATATACCATATGCTGGCTGCCCTGTGCATCCTTCTCACCTTCTGCAGCACTATGGAGAGCTGGTGGTTCTTTCTCATTATTTTATATTCTAGTTATGACTGCATGTTAATTAACAGAATGGATTCCACTACGACATTGTCATGCGCATATATGCTATACTTTGATCATATCCACCCCATCCCTTCCACAGCTCCTTCCCCTTCCCCAGCAGTTCCTCTTCTACTTTCATGTCCTCTCTTCACTGTTAGACTCCACATGTTGGAGAAGTCATGTGCTATTTTCTGAATCTGGCTTATTTCACTTACCATGATGGTCTCCAGTTCCATTCATTTTCCTGCCGGTGACCTGATTTCATTCCTCTTTATGGCTGGGTAGTACTCCAATGTGGTATAACACCACCATTCCTGAGAGGCACCCAGGCTGATTCCATACCTTGGCCGTTGGGAGTTGTGCCACAATCAGCATGGGAATGCAGCTATCTCTCTACAGTGCTGACGTGAATCCCTCTGGGTGTGTGCCCAGGAGTGCAGAGAGCTGGGTCCTATCGTAGCTTTAGATTTTGAGAAACCTCTGTACTGATTGCCACAGTGGCTGCACTAATTTACATTCCTACCCAAGCAGGAAATGTTTGTACGGGAGTTTTCCAGTCACTCTCCAGTTCATAACCCTTCAGTCTGAACAGATTTTTTAAAATATATTTTTAATTGATGATGATGACTGCACAATTGTGCATATTTAGATGGTATGGTGTGATAACAAATACCTGCGTGTAACGTGCAATGACAAAATCAAGGTAATTAGCATCCCCATCTCAAACATTTATCATTGCTTTGAGTTGGAAAACTTCATTCAGACTTTTCATTTATTGTGACATATAGAATAAATTACTGTAAAGCATAGTCACTATAAGGTACCATGAAAGCCAATATTTATTCCTTCCACCTAATTGCACTTCGGGCACCATTATTTTATTATCTCACCTCCTCCCCTGCAGGAGACTGCAATATTGGCTATGCTCAAAGCAGGCTGTAAGCAGTGCAGGCTGTGAAAAGTTAACCCCATAATTGGCTTGTTTTGAGAAACGAGTCCAGCCAAAGCCTGCCTGCCGAGGTCAGAGTAACTTGTACCCAAATTCCATTCCCACCACAAAAACCTTCTTACTGGAAGGACAGTGATCATATTACAACCATATATTTTGTCTATTCTGTTTCTAATTTGAAAATGCTTTGTCTTGTCCTTTATGAGGCTTGTTTACATTAATTTCCATAGAAACCCCATGATTGCATGTCCTCAATGTAGTCCACCTTTATCCTAATTGATTACTAATAAAAATAAGTGGCTTGGACTGGCCAGGGCCTTTGCCGGTTGTGCCAGCTTGGTCATCCTGGTGCCCTACTTTCTGTCTCTCTTAGTCCTTTGAGTTTTCTTTCTCAGGCCTGCATCATACACTGAGCAGGAGACTGGAGCTTACTGCAGAGATTTCCAGTAAATTCAGGGGTCCCCAGTACTCCCCTATCTCACTCCCCATTTCCTGTTCTCTAGTGGCTAATAGTCTATGCTCTACTATCATGAGGTCAGCTTTTTTAGCTGTCACATACAAGTGAGAACATGCACTGTTTGTCTGTTTGACAAACATAATGTCAGACAGACATTACGTTTACCTCACTTAGCATAATGTCTTCTTGTTCCATCCACATTGCTACCTACACCAAGATTTGTACACACACGTGTGCATACACAAGCATATGCACACATCACACTTTCTTTATCCGTTGCTCCTTAAACATTCATCTGTTAGTGGACATCTTGGTTGATTCCATACATTGGCTCAGATGATGCTACAGTGAACTTGAGAGTTCAGGCATCTTTGATCCACTGATTCTTCCTTCCCATTGTGGAATGGATGGATTTTAAGGTAGTTCTATGTTTTGTTATTTGAGGAACCTCCATACTGTTTTTTATAATGGCTGTGCTAATTTAGACTACCACCAACACTATATAAGAGCACCCCTTTCTACAACATTGGTTTTTTGTCTTTTTTTTTGTACAGGGATTGAACTCAGAACCTTGCACTTGGGAGACAGGTATGGTGCCACTGAGGTAAATCCCCAGCCCTTGTCTTTTTGATTATAACCATTTCACTAGCGTGAGCTATCCCATTGTGACTGTGATTTGCATTTCCCCAGTGGTGTGTGATATTGAGCATTTCTTTTCATATACTTGTTGGCTATTCATATATCTTCTTTTGAGAAATGTCTGTTCAGATTATTTACTTTTCTTAAACATTTTATCTTTTTTTTCACAGTGCTGGAGATTGAACATAGGGCCCTGCACATATTAGGCAAGTTTTCTATCATGGAGCCAAATCCCGAGCCCTGTCCCTGCTTTTTTTCAGTACTGGAAATTGAACTCAAGGCCTTCAAACTGACCTACATCACAAGACCTTTCATTTATTTATTTATTTATTTATTTTTGAAACAGGGTCTCAACGTTTCTAAGCTACCCAGGCTGAGACGAAACTTTTGATCCTCCTGAGTTTCTGGAATTACAGTCATGTTCCCCTGCATCTGGCCCTGTCCATTTTATAAATTGGATTTTTTTTCTGTTGGGTTTTCGTGTTCCTTGTATTTTGGGACACTCATCCTTTGTTGAATAAATGCTTGCAAATTTTCTCCCATTCTGAAGGTTGTCTCTGCTCTACTGGTTGTTTCTTTTGCTGTGCAGAAGCTTCTTAGTTTAACAAAACCACAATGTGTCTATTTTTACTTTTGTGCTTGTGAAGTCTTACACCAAAACCCACTGCTTATTCTGATGGCTCGAAGTGCCTCCCCTGAATTTTCTTCTAGTAGTCTTACACTTAGATCTTTGATCCATTTTGAGTCATTTGGGTATGCGGGGAGAAACAGGGTCTGATTCATTCTTCTGCATATGGGGAGTGTCCAGTTTCCCAGGCACGTTTACTAAAGAGACTGAACAGGTATTTTAGACCCATGTTCTGGGCAACGCTGTCCACTGTCACCAAAGGTGAGGCAGCCCAGATAGCCACTGTGGAGGAGTGGACAGACCATGAGAGGGGATTGTCCAGCCTGGGCAGGGAAGGAGATCTGACACTGCTGCTACACTGTGGGCTTCAAGGAAATTGTGCTGAGGGGAGCCCGTCACCAAAGGACAAACAATGTGAGTCACTAGTAAGAGGGACACGGAGGGGACAGTTCATAGGAACAGGAAGCAGAATGGTGTTTGTCAGAGCTGGGGTGGGGAAGAGGTTCTTATTTAGGGGCACAGAGCTTTGGGGAGATGAAAACATTCATGGTGGCGATGGCTGCACAACAATGAATGTGCTCAATGCCACAGAACCATACACTTAAAGTGGCTAAAAGAGTACATTTGTGTATTTTTACTAAAAAAAGTCTTCAACATTTCTGCATTGCCTACAGAGCCACCCAGGTGCTGAAGGCCTCGAGGATCTGACTCAGCTCTTATTTATTTATTGAGACAGATTCACAATGCCCTGTCTCCCAACTGCAACTACGCAGCACTGTGTCTTTTCTGGGCCACAAATGTGCTCAGTGCTTCACGTCTGCCCCACTCTCCCCTGTCCCCAGGCCCGACCCTTCTCCCCCATGGGACAGGGGCAGGGACAGGTTCCACAGCCACCTCCCCCAGGAAGCTTCCCTGACACAGCCCTCGCCGAGTAAGGCCGAGCTCCCTGTGGCTCGACACACATGTGCCCTGTGCATTTTCACACCAGAGAGTGCTGTTGCTTGTACCTGTGTCCCTTGTGTGACTGCTCATGGTCATCTCTGCCCCGGCCCAGTCCAGGATGGGGCTAAAGAACCCATGCACATTTGGCAAATGAGATGGAGAAACAAAGCCTCTCCCAGGGCGACAATCATGGCAGATGGAGGGCAGTTACGTGCCTGTCCCGTTGTCCCCTTAGCTGTGGCCAGTGGCAGACTTCATTTCTCTGTCTGTGCATCATGACAGTCACCCTCTAGACATCCTGACTGTCCTGAGCGGGCCGCAGCCCACAGCATTGGCTGTTAGCACCTTTCTGACAGCCAGGGCCTCTGCACAGCCGTCCCTGGTCACCTCCACATCAGAAGGCTGCTTTAGATGCAGCTGTCTGGAGGGAGGATGAGGCAACAGTGCCAAGCCTGGGTCATCTGATTTCCTCAGAGCTGCTGTCTTGCCAGACCTGTGTCTGTTGGAAACGGTCAGGGCCGTTCCTCGAGGTCAGCGGAGAGCAGAGACACTGAAGAGCTTCCACGAGAGGAGGACCAGCATCAGTTCTGACCCAAGCATTGTGTCCCTGGACACCTGGGCCTGCACAGAACCTCAGCACAGCTTCCTGTGTGACAAGGACAGTGCCGGCAGTCTCACTTCACCCTCCCTGCTCCCTGAAGAAAGCAGCTCTCTTTCCTGTCTCCAACTCCACTCTCCTGCACAAGTAGGAAGCGAAACTTAAAACCTTTTTATTAGTACATGTTTGCAGCACATTATGTTTACATTGACCCCAGGGTAAAGTACAAGCACTAAACGCATCTTAATTCTTTTTATTACTTGTCCTCCACCCCGCCTCACCCCTCTGTCTCTAGATCTCCTTCCTATTTGCAAAAGATCTGTCTCTTTGTTTCCTATTGCCTATCTTCTGTTTTGTTTTTTAAAAATTATTTATACTTATACTTTGGGTTCCTCATACAAGAGAAATTATGTGACATTTAAGCATATGAGTTTGATTTATTTCACTTAACACTATGGTCTCAAGGTGCATCCATTTTCCTACAAATGACTCGAGTTTATTTTTCGTTATGGCAGAGCAGTGCTCCATCGTGTATAAATACCGTATTTTCTTTATCCATACATCTGTTAATGGATACATAGGCCAAGAAGCAAAACTCTTACACTAGAAATTACAACATCAGATTGGGTGAATTTCAACTAAAAGTCATTTGTGGTTGGAAGTGTTTGTACAAGTGAGACATTTGTATCTGGATCACCAAAATCCTGCCTCCAGTCTCTGACACTGAAAAGGATGAGGAAGATTCCATTCGGACACTGGGTTTTACAGAATGGGTGGAGCTATCTCAGCTGTAAAACAGCCTCTATTCCTGCTGGGCTTCACAGACTTTTGGAGGTATGTTTTCATGCTGCCTCTAATTCCTCCTTTGCATGGAGCCAGGGCAGAGGGCTCATGAGCATCTGCCTCCACCCTTCACTTACCCTGCTCTGATCATGGGCTGTGGTCAGGTGAGTAAACACATCCTCGCACACAGACTGCGACTGGGTGACTTGGAGCCAGCAAAACCATGCCGAGCATGTGGTGTCCTGCTTTTCCTGTGTAGCCCGGGATCCAGAGCGCTGTCCCAGGCTGGCCAGAACCTCACAGGACAGAGCAAGCTGTGCACTGTGGGGTTGGGAATTCGAGTTCCTTGCTCCCAGATGAGAAATGGGCCATGGATCTGCCCAAGGATGCACTGAAAGCTGGCTTTCTGCCTCCAACCTGGAGCTCCTGTACTACAATGTGAAACGGGGACTTTGTGACCAACATGTCCCCAGCCAGCAACAGGACCAGATATGGACGTGCAGAGGCCATGGGCCTTGAGCCATGCAGCGCCCCTGGGCTGAGACCCTACCCAGACCTCAAGGCCCCATGGACAAACTTGCTACTTTGTTCAGCTGGTCACATAGCCTGTGTCTCCATCCACACTTTCAGCTGCAGGCAAAGTAGCCTGAGCCTGGGTCTGAACAGCTTGGTCTGAGTCCTAACTGTGCCACCCATTTGCCTGATATTGAGCAGGTGGTTTGTTTTCTTGTGCCTTATTTTCTTTACTTGTAAAATGGGCTGAACAGTGCATGAAAATGCTGAAACCACTACCTGCAACAGGAGAAGTCGTGTAGTCTTTGACGCAGCTTTAAACTGGGGGAGAACCCCCCCTTGGCCCATTCTGGAAGGAGGCACAGGCTGGTCTGTGTGCAGCCCTTCTCCCACCATCCTCAGCATGGCCCAGCAGCAGTGACAATGACAGCATCCTGTGACAGCCCAGAGGCCCCAGAGTCACAGCATGGAGGAGCTGGGAGTCAGGAGAGGCTTCCCTTTATCTCAGGGCTCACACCATCTCCACATTTAGAAGTTACTGAAGATAAACAAATGGGGGGCAGGGATTTAGCTCAGTGGTGCCGCTGCCTGCCTTGCAAGCACAATGTCCTGAGTTTGATCCCCAGTACTGCCCCTAAGAAAAAGATATACGAATGCACAGTTTCAAACTATTGTCACAGTAGGCGCAGAAGGTAGCAAAGGTCATCTAAAGACATTAGCATAAGTCAGTGTAAAGCTTATCGGTTTTTCTAATGAGAGAGGCACAAGCACAGCCAAGTGGCAATTCACCCCGGGATAAGAGGCCACAGGAAGTCGTCAGGGAGGAAACACATACTCTCTCTCAGCTTCTACTTTTACACCTGAGAGGCTTTGTGTGACAAAAGGCATTTCAGGTGCAAGGAAGTCCGCTTGGCATATTAATAAATTAAATAGAAAACTTCCTTTCTTATGCTACAAGAACTTTTCTTGATTGCTGCTCATTTGCATTCTCTACAAAGCAAGAAAGAATTTCATAAAAGGCATTTTTAGCTATTGGTTTTATTTTGTTAAGTAGAGGAAGGTATTTTCATGAGTACTGATGAATATGGCTATTTTAAAATTCTTTTCTCTCTAACTAAAAATACTTTTTACTCCAATCTGATAACCAGTAAATCTTCCGCAAGCACCCTGAGCATATTTTTGACTGAGCACTAGTTTTTATTTCCTGGTGATAAAAGCCCAGAAGGTAACTGCTGGGTGGCACATAAGTTCCATATTTAGTTTTGTAAGAAACTGCCAAACTGTGCCCCAGAATGGTGGCACCATTTACATCCTATTATGGTTTCTGTCTGGATGCCCCACCAAGCCTCATGTCCTCACAGGCACGGCCTTTGAAGTCCGGCTGGATTATGGAGATGCTATTCTTAAATGTCCTGTTAGGAGGTGTGAGCTAGAAGGATGTGTTACCCGCCCTGCCCCTTGCCCCCCTTTCTACTTCTTCTTCTCCATGCTGTGAGCAGCTTTTCTTCTGCCAGACTATCCTGCTTTGGAGTCAGTAAACCTCAGGCTGAAACCTTTACAAAATATGAGCCAAAATAAACTTCTCCTTCTTTAAGTTGCACATGTTGGGTACTGGGTGGGTCTCAGCAACAAGGAAAACAGCTAAGATACATTTGCACCAGCATCTACTGTTGTCATGAGTTTTCATTTCAGCCATTTGGAAAGGTATGTGGTGACATCTCTTTGCAGTTTTGATCTACATTTCCCTTAAGGAAAAAGATCTTGAGCATCTTTTCATACACTGTGGGCCATCTGTGTATCCTCTTCAGTGAAGATCTGTCATGTTTCTGTCCTTGTCTTTTGCCCATTTTCTGACTTTTTTTTTTCTTGCTGTTGAGAATTCTTTATATATTGTGAATACTACTCCTTTGCCAGACGTGTGGAGTGAAAGTGTCCTGTCACTCTGGACCTGTCTTTTCATCCTCTTACTAGGGTCTCTCCCAGAGCAAGTTTTGAATTTTGATGAGGGCAGATTTTCATCTTACAGTTTGTGCTTTTTATTCTTGTACTTCAAAACAATTTCTGGTCTTAGATCTAGAAGGTATTCTTCTGGTTTTTTTCCTAAAAGTTTTATAGTTAGGCACTTTGTATTCTTTGAAGCCTGTAATCTATTTTGAATTAATATTCTCTGTAAGTTGTCACATTTTAATCAAGGTCCATAATTTTGCCCATGAATGCCAGTCATAAACAGCACACAGAGCCCAGAGGAAGGGGCTTCTGGGCCACCGTTCCACTGTTCAAAGTGCAGAGGAAGGGATTTCTGGGTCACCATTCCAGTGCTCCCAGCTCAGAGGAGGTGAGCCATGCAGGTGCCAACAGCACCCCCCGCCCCCGACACCATCGAAATGAGAAGACACATAAACAAGTCTCAAAACCAAACTTCCAGGTCACCTACAGCAGCCCCAAAGGAAAATGAGATGGAACACCCTGATACTCAAACACCTGGCTCCCTGAACTGGCAACAAAAGAGGATCTGGAAAAAATGAAATCAGAAATAATTTCTCAGATAACAGCAGAGATTGTGCTCATAGTGCAAGACATGATTAATAAATCTGGAGAGCAGCTGAGGAACATGATGGAATCCCAACATAGGAAACAA